>NJDD01000689.1:183203-202082 GCA_002245505.1 Calephelis nemesis | reverse complement strand
ATATTATAACGCAAGCGAACTATAGAAAGTGAAACAACACTGTCGACATTAAATAAAAAAATATGCATATTATGGATGAACGCTGGTTAAAAGTTTGTAGAGATCTCACTCGCAAGGAAAGTTCTAAAATAAAGCTATAATAGATACTTCTGGAGAATACACTTCTAACAAATACCTGGGCCCTACCATGAACGCTTATAGCAGTCTTTATAAGCAACTTCAAACGTCCACATTTATGCAACTTTATGGTATACGTCAAAAGCTTGTCTTTCTTCGATGACAATTAGTATTATTGAAATAATACTGTTTTCAAAGCTTATGGCAACCCCCCAGGTTTTTTTTGTTATTTGACAACACAAAACTCACAGAAAGAGGTTAGTACATTAGGGTGAGTCGGCAGCAGTGTTTGAAAATGACAGGAGTGTAACCTCCAGTAGTGTTACAGCTCCATGGTTCTAATTGAACTATTATTTAATCTGTGGTGCCATATCAAATGAGTTCTAGAACAAGTTTATTGATATCATGAATAAGTCACGTAAGTAAATATATGTCTATGTTTTTTTTAGCTTAAGTGTCTTTAGTGTCAACTACTTCTGCTCTTAGTTTAGAAGCGAGAGCTCTTCGGAGTTGCATTGCGTCCGGAGGAGGCGGCGGCGTGGTACCTTCAAATGCTGCTTTAGCTACCTTGGCTGATCGTGGCCTTCGAACCATGTCTTGGGAGACGTCGCCTGCGTGTAAAATTTTCATAAATTAATCTTATAAAGTTCTATTTTTGAAAATCCGGAAATTTACCATCGACAACAATAAACTGTCTCTTATCTGTGCAAATATTATAGAGTTGTTTGAAAATAGGTAGCTCAGTCTTAGAAATGGAAAATGTAGAATTGAGTTAAGAAATTCTAACCTAGACCAAGCACACTTTAATTTCTTTCGATTCTATGAACACTTATAGCAGTATTATTTCCATCTTCCTTAATGTCCGCCTTTATAAGCTACTTTATGGTATAGGTCATAAGGTTGTGTTTCTCAGATGAAAATTAGTATTATTGAAATAATACTATTCTAAGAGCTTATGGTAACCCCCTGAACCTGGTTAACCTATCGTAAGACGGAGTGCAGATTAACTACACTCCGTCGTACGCCAGGTTAACCGGGTTCAGGGGAGTTACCATGCATGCATAGCATGAATGATTTAATGTTTCACTTTATAATACCTGCTGCCCCATCATTAATAGCACCAAGTTGTTTTTCACGAACTTGTTTCTTTAGAGCTAATAATTTGTCGCGTTGTTGCTTCAAGTACTCTTGACGCGAACGAATTTCGTCTTCGGTTACCTAAAAACAGAGAAGTTATGGTGTAATTTATTCGTCATCTAATTCATTTTTGAATAATTCTCAGATAAAATTCTCTACCTAAATGTAAGAAGAATTAACTGTGAACCTTTTTAGATTTTATTTTAGAAGAAGCTGAGTTGGGCTAGAGGTTCTAATTTTGAAGCTTTCGGGGTGAGTCTGGCCTAGTGCGGATCTTCTGTAAATTTTTGTAATCATATTTCCAGAGAAACACAATCTAATACACGCTCTCGAGATCATTCGTAAATTGTAAAAACAGTATTTGTGCTTATAAAATGTATAAGAGATATTTTTATGCTGGATCAAGAATACTAATATCAAATATGACATCGTTATGTAGTATTGACTTACGAAACGAACTTTTTTTTTTTAAGAAAGGGACCAAAACGTGAGTTCTCTTTTCGTGTTCAAGTAATTTAGTTCGATTTTTTTTTCTCTTTGGTTTTTTTTGAATTGCCTTATTTTTGAACGCGTTCTTAAGATTTATCTCATTTAAATAACAATTGTTTCTAATTGAGTTTCCTTAAAACTTACTTCCACTTTAGCTGGTGGTTTCGGTGTGATTATTTTCTTTGGTTCTTGACTGCTAGAAGACTTGATTTTATCATCGTCCTTTTCATCAATATTTCTTAACTTTGATAATAAAATCTTTTTCTCTGCAACAAAGTCTTCTGTCGCAACAGGTGTTTCTTCGTAAGCAGCTTCAACGTCATCAAGCTGAAGTCTTAAATGATGAAATAAATATTCAAGGCATGAAAAAACCTAAAAAAATTACATTGACCATTTCCTAGAAAAAACACCAAATTGAAATTATTTCATTTAGGTAATACCTACTGATTTCCTATTACAGGAAATACTCGTCGCGTTTTTAAAAGATGTACAATACGTCAATGCCGCTTTACCAACCTGAGGCTCATACGTTATATTTCTTGCATAAAGTAAAGTTTACAATCGACTGTCATTCTCCAAACCAGAACGCAAAAATGACTAACACTGACGCAAGGCGGATGCAAGCGACTTCACTAGTCTGTTCCAAACGCAAAAAAAAAAAACATAACTGATCCTAAAAATTACGTTAATACCGAATGAAACCAGAAGCATGGTTTGTCATACAAATATTATTTAAATCGTAGTTAAACGCGGGGTGAAAGTCGTGGTCACCCAGACGTTTCAAAACTGTTTTTATGTTGATAAGTTGTGACACAAGTGCCCATCCTGTGACACAACTGCCTCAATCCATTTTTATTTTTTTGATTAATTAGTTGATATTACATTATAACTTATCTGATAGGTATGTCGTGTCTAGAAACTCTCTTCCTAATTCTTCCTAATTTTATAAATAAATAATAAATAAATATCTATGGACAAGTTACACATATTGAATCTTACCCCAAAGTAAGCAAATTATATGCTTGTGTTATGGGTGTTAGTCAACGATTCTATTAAATAGAAATACTTAAATAGATACCAGAATAAATTTAATAAACACCCAGACCCGGAAATGCAGACATCTAAATTAAAAAAATATGTTTAGAAGTTCAGTTACTGAGTAAAAGATTTTTCTCTTTTGTATATCAGATGATGATATGTATGAATACAGAAGATTTTTTTTATAGGAATTAATATAATACTGCAAACTTATTAAAAAAATACATATCTACTGGCCAACTTGGAGCGATTCCAGATATCTTGATTAGTATGTTTTTAACTCAAAGACATTGACCGTTTTTTTGCTTTACGCTTGGAACAGACTATAGCTAGATCATACAGGTATCTAAATTCTAGGTTATTTCACTAGAAGACGATGTCTATGGTATAGCCCTACGCTAAAACTACTAAGCTATCACCTATAAAAAGTGAATTACCTACTTTTTTATTTCCGTCATGACGTCATCGTTATCAGGCCATTCAGTGCTTTCTTCACTTCGTGATGAATCTAAATCTTCGGAGTCCGTGGCATATAGATTATGCATAGTCGCGTGCCTTTTTTCAAATAATTCTAGTGCCTAAAAAAGCTTGTAAATGAATCACGCTCTGCGTCTGAACCGTTAAACGTTTTACGAAAGTGACCAAGCCAGTGGCTCTTTCGGTGGGACTTGCGGGACAATCGTTGCCTATAGACATTATAGGCGTTTTTCTTGCGCGCGTTGCTATCTAATGGCCATATGGATATTAGGACACGTGTGCAGGCTAACCTGCAAATCTAAACACAATGGTTGTAATTCAGCAGCGGACTTAGTAAACAAAATTTAAGTGTATCATCTTTCAATTGTGGTATCAGATGAGTTTGTACACTACATTTCTATAAAAGTTTAATCTATTCCTCGATGTGTAAAAACCACGAGGTTAGCAACATATTAGTTAATTTAAAAAAACTCAACTATGGTAATAATATTAGCTATCGCCGAATGTGATAAGTTACCTACTACGTATTATTATGCATAATAATCTGCAGAGATAAGTTGCCTTGTGCGTCTGAAATTTACAAAGATTGAAGAAGCTGTATTTTCGCTCACCTGTAACTGTAGTTCTACGTTCTTATGAGTCATCATTTTAACAAACATTTCGTAATCGTTAGCCGCCCATATTTGTTCGAAGAGACGTTTATGGAAATATGTCGGCAGTCCTGCAAGGTCATGGGCAGACATATGGCATGCTGCTTGGAATTGGTCAGCAGTGATTCCGATATCGTCCATGAAAGAACCGAGCATCACGTCTACCTAAAGTTTACAACGGAATAATTTAGTTGCCTTTTCGGCAAATGACAATACTCGAATTGATCTAACTGAAAGAAAAGTTATCTTCATGCCCATATCCCAGAAGAGGTAGACTGAGTCACAACCAGGGCACAACTAGCCGAAGACACTTAGACCAAAAATGTGATAGGTGGCAAGACTATCGCCAACTGGGCACATAAACAATCCCGGGCTAAGTTAATTTTATTAGAAAATAAATAATACACATTTTAAATTTCTATTTTGGTGACCTAACCGAAGATCGAACCCGGGACCTCAAGAGGTTAGGTCTAACGTCGGCCCACTAGACCACAGAGTCGATTAGAGACTATAATGTGCTTGTAAACTGGGTGCCAATTGACGCCCGACGATAAGAAGGAAGAGTTCTTTGCTCGTCACATTAAAGCCCGCCCCTGTGGAGGATCGAATATTATCTTATTTATTGTTCACAAATTATTGTTTGTGAACAATAAATAAGATTGTTCACAACCAAAACAGTCGGTTTATTGTCAGATTGCGTAATTACATGCATGTAGGGAGCCGCATGACGCAGACTGCGGCTGATCACTCGACTTGGAAAGCTTGGGGTGCCTATGTTCAGAGGTGGATGTCCCGTGGCTATGATGATGAAGATGATGGCGTAGATATAATATTTACATGATATTTAATTTTTTCTATTTACAACAATCGGGCACTAGAAACACTAGTTATCATATAATAAGATGGTACTTAGGGTCGAAACACATAACCGCGTTGCGACGCCGCGCCGCTACAATCGTCACTGCCGATTGTAGCGGCGCGGTACTATATATATTTTTGAAACAGAGTAATATCTTTTTAATAACAAATATGCAGTAAGTTTCTCATCATGGTCCATAGCAGAGACACGTCTATGACGTCGCAACGCTGAAACGTAAACCGCCATTGTTTAGCGGCGTGGCACCGCAACGCGGTTATATGTTTTGGCCCTTAGATTTCGTTTACGTAGTAATATAGCGAATAAACAGATGGCTGTTCTGAATGTAAGAAATAACAATTGATGTTATTGGTGCATCGCTCTACTATGGCGTAGACCATTACGTGTGTAAGTCTACCGGCTACCTTACCATCTAGCACGAAACATGACAAACCTAGATAGGGCAGTCGTACCTATCCGGGCAATCTATTTCACAGAAATCTATTAAGTGCTAAAGAAGATATTTTATACATATAAAAAAGTCGTGTTAGTTGCACGATTTATAACTCAAGAACGGCTAAACAGATTTGGCTGAAAAATGACAGGGACGTAGCTTAGAACCAGGAGACGGATATAGAATACTTTTCGTCACGTTCGCCTTTGCGGAAATTTGGAAAAACAAATTCTAATTTTCCCCATACAACCTGAACGGGTGGAAGGAAGTTCGCAGAAGCAATTAGTATACATATTATATTCATGATGTATTCAAAGTTTTTCTTACCAAGTTCCGATATTCGTCATGAATTTGTTTATACTCTGGTCTGTTCTGCACGTGCCCATCAGTTGTTGGCTCGAAGGCTAAACGAAAGTTACTATTATTGTTTGTAATACTTAATTTATTGATTAAAGTATAAACTATTGTAGTATTTATTAGTTTATCATAGTTTATTATAGTTATAGTATAACCTTAAGTACTAAATAAAACAAATATATAAACATACGCAGTGACTTTTCTTCAATAAAAGTCTGGAGTGGTATATTCCAAACAGGACCATGGAGGAATCCAACCAAAGAATCGAACACCCATGCATTGTTATCTAAACCTTCCATTTATTAACCAGGTTTTTAAATAATAATAAATAAAGATGATTTAATACGTATTACACTAATAAGATATCTCAATTTATACGTCATGTAACAAGACAGGTATTTGTTAGTTTTTTAAAAGTTGCTAGGCAACCCTTTGAAACAAACAGCATTTTTGTTTTGTAAAGAGTTTACCAAAATAATCTCATTATATAGAAATTTTATGTATGTAGGTGTGAATCATCTAAAGAAGTCTCATCTCTTAATAGTTTTCTCGTATACATGTAGTTATATGAATCACAATGGGGCGTATTACATTATCGTATCGTATCGTGATCCAGGATCCTAATATCGCGATATTGCATATTTTGTCTATAATATCATCATCAGTATACAGTTGAATTTACTAGAGTGAAGTTGTGTTTCACATTCGGTTAAATTAAGTTAATCCGAATTCTACTTGGATAATAGTAGTAGTAATTGTAGAAAAGCAGCTATAGCAATATTATTAGCATAAACGTAGAAAACCAAAGAGAAGAGAATGTGCCGGGCTCCTTTGCAGAATAGACCATCTGCTTTTCTGCCAAACAGGCCGTAAAAGGCGAGCATAGGCTTACAGTCACTAACACCGTGATACCCTTCTAGGTGATAGAGTTTGCTTGCCGTTGACGTGTTCCGGTTCGGAGGTACCGTACCTCCCGAACATCCCGGCCTCAGGCTGTCAATGCATCATTACCGAATTGGGTGTCTCTAGGCGGCATGAATTTCTTACCATCAGGAAATCCGTCTGCTTGTTAGCCTTCCATTATCATATAAAAACACACTTAAATATCGCACAAGAAATGATCTTGGGCGGCGATGTGGACGATTTTGGCAATTATTTTAAAATATTTATGTTTAGGGTTCCACAAAGCTGGACAGTGGACACGTTTCATATTACATATAAGAGAATAAATTCCTTTAGGTCATTATTTCCTTCATCAACATTACTGTCAACGACGACGGAGCGTATGCGTATTTCGTCATCATCACAACTGACACGTTGATCCGTCATGGATTCAAGTGAATACTGACATGAAATATCTCGATGCGCTTACATTTCAATATTATTGAAGCCACGCCCCCTGAGTATCGTGGATTTCAAGATTTCTAGAAATCTTGTGATATTATCACGATACTGCGGTACAGAGTATTACACAGTCAATATTATCGCAGTATCGCGATATTATTGATAATGTAATACTACCCAATGGCTTGTTGTGTACCTATTTGTAGAAAAAGTTATTCTTAAATCAATCGGATTTAAATGATTTATTTTGCCATTGTAAAACAAAATACACACATAAAAATACATACAAAATACATAGGTAGTCTTCAAAAATATAGATCTTCTTTTTCTTTTATAAATATGGCTTTTAATCGCTTTTCACGACTTATGTAGCCAATTTCAGGTACGGTAATTCAGTTTTCCAAAAAAATATAGATACTTTATCTGAGGTTTTGACCATAGAAATAGGACAGAGGTCAAAGGTTTTGACAAAGAAGAGTAGAAGGAGTACTTATTTACTGTCAGATTTAATTGACATTAAAATTGACTTTGACGTTTCATTCAAAATCAAAAACTTTTGGTTTCAGGTTGTAATGTTTATAGTTAGGAATACAAAAATAATATCTCTTATTAATTATGTATTGTTGAGAAGATGACTTCCAATGACAGAGTATTAAATCATGAGAACGTTAATGGTTTTAATTTGTCGTTACGGATAGCTCGTCGTAATGTTTCAAATAATGCACAGCGTTTTACAATTTCGTATGAAACCAAAGGAAATAAGCCCTCATGGCCTATAAAGTCATTTGTTTTAGCTGTAATATTCAATGTTTTAGCTTTATGTTTAGTTCGCGTAAATATAACCACCATAGTAGTAATTGTGATAGTTTTATCATTCCTCTCGTTTTTCTGGATAACACATAGTGTTCAGTCAGGTATGTGTTGTTTTTTTTTTATCTTTAATACAAGTAATGTATCCATTAATTACAATAACTATGCAAAACATAGTATACAGTCTTACTTTTTACTTTTAAAAGCAACACCTTTTATACACATAGAGGTTTAAAACGATTTGGGAGGTTTGGATCTACATTGGGTGACAGAAAGTATCAATATTATCCCCTAAATCTGAAGCAGCTTAAGTATAACTTTGTTCATGTCATTTACTCTCAGATTTTTTAAATCTAGAACATTGTCAGTGACTGATTTGCTATTTAGTGATATTATTGAATGTTATAATTATAGGACTTTCTAAGTGTATTAGTATTAACGCAATAATTTGTAATTAAATAATTCACCATAGTCTTAAGCTACTTGCAGGCAAATTTTTAACACATTTAAACAAGTTGAAAATAAAGTGAAACTTGTGTCTTTACTTGTCAGTCCTGTTACAAAAACTGATGTCTCGAGAAGATTGTAACATTTAAATTGTAAAATTAAAATGAGATGGACAAAATTAATGTATGATGTGGATGTGACTTGGTGTAATCAACTGAGGAGACCTATGTTGACATTTCATAACTAAATCACACGGGCGCTATCGGAAGGTGTTGTAAAGTGTCTCTGAAACTAGTATGTTTGTATGAAAAAAGTAATTTAAGATTAAAAAAAATACTGTAACAATTTTTAACCTTTTTCAACAACTTCCAAATGTTATAACATCAGATTTTGTAATAAAAATATTTTGTTGTTTCAGAAAGTATTTTAGTTATTCCCACTGTAGGAGTTCAAACTTCAGTGAAGTATGTCTGTGGTAGAGAAGACTACTTTGTGCCATGGTCCAGTATTGATGATGTGATTATTAACGAAGTTATAAAACTGGTAAATATTTAAACAATTGACCATTGCAATGCCCTTATATAATATTTTCTTATTATCTTGGCAAATGTGCCTTTTTAAGAGAAAGTTTTATGAATGGGGTAGAAAACAAAATTTAACAAGATAAAAAATATATTTATAAGCAGATACAAATGTAATGTTTAGCACTGTCATGTTCAGAATACAAGATAGCAATACACATGTAATATTTTGAGCCACAATTGTCTCATACAATGAAGGGAGCCTTGTGGTTGTTTATTGTCTTATAATAAATGAAAAAAATACATTGAAGCAGTTACTTACTACACATATGTAATTTACTGAATGTAATACAGATTGTATGTAACTTTCTGCAAGAGTTAATTTTTAGGAGACTTGGATGAATACAGATTTGCTGACTGATTTTATTTTTTTATTAACAAATCTAAGAAGTCCTATTTCATGTTTGTGAGGACAGTAGTAGTACATACACAGAAATTTCGATGCACATCAGACATTTGCATAAGTTCTTATCCATCTACTGTGTGAATCATTACAAATTGTTGCTATATCAAACAATTCTTAATATTTTGCATCCACTGGATGTCTGCAACTATGACCAAGAAGTTACTATACCACATACATAGGGATGAAACGTTACCACTAAGGTATTGATACTTATACTCAATACTGGTATCGGTCGCCAAGTATTGATACTTACTCAGCATCTATCACAAAGTATTGATACTTACTGGTTTTTTTTTATGATATAGGAAGGCAAACAAGCCGATTGATTTCCTGATGGTAAGAAATTCACGCCGCCTAGAGACACCAAAGGTGGCAATGGTGGGTTGTCAACCTGAGGCCAGGATGTTAGGCCTCAAGCAGAGGTAGGTTTACTGGTTACCTTACCCTCCGAACCGGAACACGTCATTACGTTAAGGCGGTGGTACCAATCTGAGTGAGTCGCTGCAAAACTCTACCATCTAGTCAGATGTTATTTTGCTAGTGACGGTTAGCCTATGCTTGCCTTTTACGAGCTGCCTGGCAGGAAGGCAGGTGGTTTATTTTGCGAAGGAGCCCGGTTCAACACAGGGAGAGAGTATCGTATCGTTTTTGGAAAATTTTTAGCGAAAACCGTAACTGGTACTAGTATTTTTTATTCAAAAGTACTAATAATATTCTTACGTAAAGTAATAGCTTTTGAGTTACTAGTG
Organism: Calephelis nemesis; assembly: GCA_002245505.1. Lineage (NCBI taxonomy): Eukaryota > Metazoa > Arthropoda > Insecta > Lepidoptera > Riodinidae > Calephelis > Calephelis nemesis. The sequence goes on along the minus strand of NJDD01000689.1, from coordinate 192,170 downwards.
TCGCGGGTAAGCGCTAGTATAAAACGTCACCTTAAAAATAATTTATGAAAAAAAGTTCGTTTTTGTGGTGCTGCTCAAGAAAATTAACAAACAATTTTCGGGCATCGACAAACAAGCTTGTCAACTGTCAAGGCTGCTAACTGCACAAAACTAAGCCTAGGATGCATTCAGAAATCCCAATTTACGATAAACATTTTTTATCAATTTTAAAAGATTTATTTTAATTTCCGTCAACCATAAAATTTACTGATATGAGTATCTTTGACCAATACCTACTTATTCTATTATTTATTTCAAAGTATCGATACTTAAATGAACTTACTATCGGAGAAAAGTATAGAGTACCTACTTGGATTTACTTGTATCGTTTCATCCCTACATATATATACACAAAGCAGTCTGGTTTTTATATTCATTCTTAATCTTTCTGACTTGTGACTAGTCAGTTCTTTTCTGTACTTACATATTGAACCTTAAGTCTAAACATATTTATGATAAAACATTTTTTTTCAGAACAGAGTTCTTTATTTTCTTACCATTATAGTCAAAACAAGTGCTTCATCTAGTCAAGATATGGAATACATGAAGTTGATTCCTCTATTCAAGGTAATGACATTGATTAACACCTCTGAAAGGACTAATGAGTGTTTGAAATTAATTGATAAAGTTATAGTTCAATAGGTTCCTGGGTTAAAGTACAAAGTACATAAGACAGTACAAAGTTTACTGGTTTAGCCTGTAAGAGATAAATTACAGTGGACCCTCGAAAATCCGGTCCCTGTCTAATCCGGCGCCCCCTGTAATCCGACATGACTTTGTATAAAATTAATTAATTTACTAAATTCGACATACATACATAAATTAAGTATGATTTGTACTTCAAAGTACATATAACATATAGAATCTTATCATTGGACATGTAATTTGTCGGATCACAAGGTACGATATTGTGAAAAAATTCGGACTATAGGGGGTTTTAGGCAGTGCTTTATAATCCGACAAATTCGATTGTCCGACACTGCCCTGCATACTGTTTGTCGGATTACCGGAGGCCCACTGTAATATTAAATTTAAGGAATTTTCTGGAATAGGACCTGTATGAACCATAGAAATGTTATAAAACAATATTTATATAAAATTTGTGACTCCGGTTGGTATATAAGGTTGACTTTTTGCTTTAAAAATTGCTTTAAGTTGTCATGATAAGGTCCGCAACCTTATTTAATATTATTATTAGAGGTTGCCTAGTTGCCTTAACCTAGGCCTGCCGAGGTTGTCGAAATTGGTACACCTCTGTCCGCCATCGACATATTATGATTATTTATAAAAATTCTAGATGGATTACCTAGTTGAATTTGAGTATTAACAAATAAATATTAAAATATTTGTTTCAGTATACAAAGCCAAGACTGGCGATGCTTGAAGTTATCTTCTCTGAACTGCAAACTTTGCTTTCACCGGCAGAAGCAATGGTGCAGAAAGGGTCCGGTGACGCTGATGGGGCTATTAGCTGAACAACGGGCTGTTTTGTTTTCAGTACTACAGCTGTGATTCTCCTTCGGACCCAGTTTAAAAGATCTCGATAATGATTAATTAAGTGTACTAAAATTGCAAAAACCGACTCCAACTATTTTATTGGGTACCACGTCGTGATTTAGTATATTTTTTTTAAAGATAGCAAATAGTTTCAAATTCGTTTTACATAACTTTTTTAACATCATAAAACTTACATAAAAATATGTAAGTGAGAAATTCATGCAAGTGTACTTCAAAAACTATTATTCTCATGATAAAAGTAGTCGTCGTGATAAAACGTAGTCATGACCTATATTTTTAAAAAAGAATCGTCAAAATCGGTTGGCTATTGACGGAGTAATCGCGTAACAAACATATACAAAAAATTAAAAAAAAAAAACAGTCAAATTCAGAACCTTCTCCTTTTTTGGAGTAGGTCAAAAATATTATATTTTTTATATAGAAGAGGAGGCAAACGAGCAAGTGGTGACCCATCACCTGATGGAAAGTGATCACCTCCGCCCACGGACATCCGCAACACCAGGAGTATCACAGATGCGTTGCCGACCTTTAAGCAATGAGTACCTACGTTATTTTCTAGAAGGTCCCTAAGTCATAATTGTTTGGGAATACCGCCCTCGGTAATTGATTCCACAAAGGTGTTATACGGGGTAAAAAATGTCTTCGGAATCGCACAGTTGTAGATCGCCACGCATCGAGATGATGGGCATGATACCTTACATATTTCTTCGTTTTATTAAAATCGTTGGAAACCCCAAAGGGTTTTTATATGTGTTGATAATTAAAGAAAAGACAAGTAACTCTTACCAAAAAAGTAATCGACTTCCCTCTTAAAATGTTTTAATTTGAAATTGCATTTATCATTAGCTCTATAACTTTTTCTCTTATAAAATTTGTTCTCGTTGTCCAAAGATATTTATTATTAATTTAAATATTATTATTAACATTTACAAACAAGATTAGTTTAAATTTGAACCTTTTGTACATAGTACATAAATGTAAATAAATAGATATTACCTATATATGAATTTCAATAATGCCAAATCTGGCTTTCCTCTATAGCTGTAATATTCTTAAAAAAAGAGTGTGTGTATTCATGTACGCACGTAAGAAGTTATACTTCTTTGGCGTAACAATCCAAAAACACCAAATAATCACACAACACATACATACATAAATAGCATGCAACATTAATTAAAAATCATAAAATCACACATATTATAATTAAAAATAAAAAGGTTCGCAACTAACTTCAGGGTGTAGCTTTTGACTGTCACATTTATCTGTCGGTGTGCGCGCGCATCGTAAAAATTCACTCATCATCTTTCCCAATCGCACCAAAAGAAGTATAACTTCAAAAGGGGTACACAGTTTTTTCTTCGAGTATTAATATGTAGATAACATTTTTTATTTCGTGAAGATTCTTCATAGAGATCGCCTCTGTAGTCTAGCAGACCGGCGCCGGACTTGTCTTCTTGAGGTCCCGGGCTCGATTCCCGTGTCGACAACAAAAGAAAAATTAAAATTGTTTATTTTCAATTTTCTAATAAATATGACTTTGCCTGGGATTGGATATGTGCCCGGTTTGCTATAATAGGCTTGCCACCTATCACATCGTGGGACTTAGTGTATTTGGCTAGTCGTGGGTGCTCTGGTTGTGCCTCGGCCTACTTCTTCCGGGATATGGGCGTGAAGATATACCATAAAGATTCGTAAATGATTATTGGAAACGTGTGTGCGTTACCCCAGCTAGAAAGTAGCACCTAGACTGATATGAGTGGTGTCACGTTGTGGGTACTTATAAAGAACATTCCATAAGAACCACCAACGTTCCTGGAAAAAATAGAACAACAACGCTCGTAAGATGTTACCTCTCACCCCTAGCCTCTCCAAGATTAGCGCGAAGTATATAAGCTCACATCACCACGAGGCGTCACTTGATATTCTATCGGGACCTTCCCAGCGAGGTCGCCTTTACAACAACTACTAAACTGTTAACGTAATAAATAACTAGTCACTTAAGGCTACAGTTAGCCAATATACTTAAAAAAAAGTCGCTGATAAACCAACATACACCCGCCTTAGGTAAGAAACTTCTATAAATTCAATTTGCTACTGTGCTTATACATGTATATATATATATTTATTTGAATAATTATTTATGTATTTATTCAAATGTATGTTTATCCAATTATAGTATAAAACTATTTCCTCTCCAGCAGACCAGGCGACATTCCTACGCAAGAGCGTACAATGCTATGTATACATATATTATGTACTTTTCTTCTGTGTTATTCAGGGGGCTGTTTCCAAAACTACGTCGCCGGGAATATTGTGAGAGATCTGCAAATGTAGATCCTCCTATTCCCGTCGATGTCCTTTTGGCATCTCTCCCTGACTCCTGCTTTCGACTTTCAGGGTCCTATGGTACGGCTAACTACTTCTAGCCCTACCCTTGTCTACCTATCGTGCGGGAGATCGGACTATATTAACGCCCTCCGGTTGGAGCTTGACGAGATTCACTACGTCGAGGGTTACTCCGAACGATAGGAAAGGAACACCAGAAGGCATGGAGCGCCCAGGACCGAGAATCCACCGGAGTTAAGGCCTCTCTCTCTCTCTCCTTACCTAAGTATCAATTATAAGGTTTCCCAGGACTTACGACCCACTACCAATACAATAGTCACTTAAAATTTTGGTAAAATATAAATTCTTTTTTTGACATACTTTTTTTTTTTTTTCTCCTTCACACATTCTTGTGTAGACCTCCTCTAGACTACAGTGGGACAAATAATTAGTGCTCGATGTGCTGTAAATGTGCGTCGATTAAAAAAATTTGTGCATGTTGTCGTTTTGGAAATAAACGGAAAAAACACTTCCAGCTGGGGTAACGTTACCCTAGCAAAAAAAAATCTAAACTAATTATCGGAGAGTTAAAAAATGTATATGAGCAGAGAGCACATATTTGTGCAAAGAACAATGCCCATCGTCCATACATTGAAAAACCTGTCAAATGATTTTTTATTTACAAGTTGTATACGAAGCACTACTATTGCTTTCAACGTAATATTGTTTACTTGAAATGAATATTAATTCATTTTGTCTTATTTAGGTTGAAAACAAAATCTATTGAGAGTATATTGTTGAGGTCTTTCAATAAAACAAATCTTGCTTATATCTTCAAATATATTTACTGATTCAAAATTGTACGACGACTGTGGCCATCTTGCCACAACGAAACTATTTATAAAGTTTTTTAGTCGACATCAATACTTCTTTTAGCGGTCAACATGACATTCAAGCGGATATTCAGATAATTAAATTAACAATATCAGTACCGGCAATTACTTTATGACAAAAACAAATGGTTCAATTAATAGCTAAAACAAATACTTGATTAATAAATACAATCCGATGTACAACTAAGACAACATGATATAATTTAATATGAAAAGTAATACACTCGATACATTCATGATTGCCAACATGATATAATTTAGTATAATAAGACAGATAATACACTGGATACATTCATGATTGCCAACATTCGGCCATCCGTCATTAAACACGTCCTCGTGTTTACCTTTTGTAAATAAGAATATTTTTACATCAACTATATTGCACTTGTTAGAATTTAACTTGGATATAATTACAATAGACATTTTGCCAGCTTTATATAATTTGAAAGAAACAAAGACACGTTTTTCCGTTTTATATTATTTACATTCAGTAGGGCAACTTGGAACCATATTTTGCTTACAAATAAACCGTATACCTAGTTTCTTAACAACCATAGCATTCAGAAGGTTTTTATACAATACATTGTCAATATATGTATACAATAAATAATAGCTGTTGTATAATCTTATTATAACGATTCTTATTTGTTTTAATTTCTCAACTACACTCTCAACCACTGTACAATATTTTGCAACAGTTAATACTTTAGCTGTTCCTTGATAAACGGATTCTATAATTTGTTCAAAAAGCAGTAACACCGCATACACAATAATTCCACAACTCTTAGAGATTCTCATTTCCACCATCGGATTAGAAGTCAATCACTGGAAAGATCTGGTGGTGGTGCTCGGTTTAACAGTATCTTACAGAACAAACCATATTAAATTTTCCAAATCTTTTTTTTAACTACCAAATATTAGGTATACAAGATTTTATTTAATACATATTAAAATTGTTAACATCTTATAAGATCTAGATTATTCAGATTGTATATACAACGGAACAGAGGTTACCGCTGTCATTTTTATTTCTTAGAAACAAATGAGCTGTTTAATTATTATTAATAATAATGATTTGACATAGTATTTTCAGACGATTTTTTTTTTGCACTACATATCTTGCGTTTATGTAATAGGTATAGCTTTTATGTTTTATGTAATAATGTTTTAACGTTTACTAATAAAATTATTCGATGTTCGTTTTAGCGTAATAATAAATGATTTGACTAAGTGACGAGAAATACTATCTTAATACTTATATCAAAATATCAAATACACACAGTTTAAACATCAATAACAATTACTTACAAAATAATTTAATATCCGTTTTAAAATACTTAATAACAATTAAGATAGCCTTCTTAAGATGGCAAAAATAAAATTTAAATATTTACCTCTTTAAATATCAGAAACATATTTTAACATTTGCTGACAAAATAACTAGACGTCCTTTTTAAAATAATAACTATTAGCATTAACTCCTTAAAAGTGAAAAAAAAATCTATTTGCTTCTTAAAATATCAATAACATTCTATCTTCACATATACTAAAAACAGTTTAATGTCCGTTTAAAAGTAATAAAAAATAAAGTAACAAAAAAAAATTTACTTCTTTAAAATGTCTTACTGTTTTAGGAGTACTGACGAACATATTTCAATGTGTACCTATATAAAAATAATAACTTCAGTTTTTAAATTTAATTAAAATAGCAAAATTCTTGTTTAAACATTTACAGTAAAAATAAATAATCAACTAATTTATGTAGTACAAGCCTCATCCCTCTTGAAACCACTTTCAAATGAACTAGTAACTGTGGTATAAGTTTCTGCTACCTTAAAACCACACTCAAATATGCTAGGAACTGTGGTATAAGTTTCTGCTACCTTAAAACCACATTCAAATAAGCTCAGCACAGTGGTAGAAGTCACCACTACCATAGAACCTCTAGCAAAACGGGAACAGTGTGATATCATGCGGTTACACAGTACCAATGTCGAAATACTATCCTGTCGCTGCTACTAATTTTAACAGAAAACTGTTCTAACAATATAGCACATATTTTCATCACTTTGAAACAAAAAAACTTTACAATCCATGACAATCAAACCATAATCATAATATAATACAAAAATGAAGAGGACACTAATGTGAATATTTTCCTTCGAACCACCTAACATTAGAAATATTAGAAACCTTTTATCAGAGATATGGCACCAGTTGCGATCACTTTGAAATCACAATAACTAAATGATTAAGGTTGCCACTACGCAGAAGCCGATACCGCGATATAGTTCAAACAAACTAGTAGTTAACTTTACACACACTTTGAAACTATGATAACGTTAAGCTGCTTATTACCATTTTATTTATTAAACCAAAGTTAGAATATCGTACAAGACCCTTGAGACCTTGATTAAGGTACGAATATAATAAGGTTCGATTTTTTTTTACTACATAAAGGCACTTTTAAGGGTGTACTTATCCCTATTTAAAGCGCGTTATTTTCAGTTACAAATGCAAGAATTTATCTAGTTCTTTCTGTATTTGCTAGTCCCATTCTTAAGAAAACTACCAAGTTAATTGTCATTAAATCACACTGTCATTTTTAATCTCCGCTGTCATTTCAGCATAACCAGCAAGTGATAATAAAACTTATTAAAAAGAAATTATCAGGTACTAACTAGTGTTTACTTCCGGTCAGAATTAGGACCATCTCACAATAGATCATACATCAGTACACATAAAGCAAGCCCCAACCCCAAAACACATTTTCATAGTTTAGTTTACTACCGTGCTGGTATTTTTTTTTAATATCTGCAACTAAGTAGAATGATTTTCCCCGATTAAATTTAGGTAACCTACCAACAACTGACAACAGTCAAACCAGGAGGCCTTCTTCTATTGCATCGAAATTGTTTTCATTATAACATATCACTACTATTGTACGAGTAAATACAAGTATCTGCTACTCTTTTAAACCATCCTATATCCGTTGAGATCGATGTGTCTAATAGAACTGGGTTACTATATACAGCTACGACTTTATTCAAGACTAAAATTATTGGTCCATTGGTCACGTCTTGCTTTGAGAAATGACTGAGATGCAACAGGAGATTGCGCAGAATTAAAACATCGAAAAATTAATATAAACTTTGCCTGGTTGAAAATTCACGCAACCCAAGAATGAGTGAAGTTTAAATATCAGCGAAGGAAGCCTTCTCAAGAATACGGGCAAGTCTGCTGAGAATGGACCAAAAAACTTAAGTGGAAATAAAATCATGTTCAACAATTATAGCACGAAGTTATATTCATGTATTTTTTTTTTCATAATATATGTATGTATGTATCAGACCCGACAATTCTATACTGCATTGCAAAATCAAAGGCATTGCTTTAGTAAATAAACTACTCGTTCTTGGTAAGAAAATAAATTATCGAGTCTTATCAGACCCAACAATCCTGTACTGTATCGCAAAATCAAAGGCATTGCTTAAGTAAATAAACTACTCGTTCTTGGCAAGAAAATAAATTATTGAGTCCTATCAGACCCGACAACCCTGTACTGCATGGCAAAATCGAAGGCGTTGCTTTAGTAAACAAACTACAAGAAAATGAGCTCATTTCAAAAATATATAAACACACCAGTCTTAACTTTCTTAAAGATTATAAAATGGTCTCTCGCAATCTACAATCATTCCTTAGTTTCTTTTATCCTTCCTTTATGGAAGTTGAGCATAGTTCGCTAATATGAGAAAACAAAACTCAACAGCTGTAAAGCTGATAACGTTAAGAGAACATGTATACTTTACCAAGAAAAACCAGAAACGTGTATATTTTTACTCCTACACTGTCAAACTGTGCTATCCGCTACAATATTGTTTGTATCCAAATTCTAACGTACGCTCCTGTCACATTTGATACCATTTTAAATTTTGAAAATTCAAATTTCTTACCACCATTACCTTTTATCTCATTCACGTTATTGTGTTATGTGTTTAATTAATTGTTATAAGATAGTAAATAAATAAAATATCTAATTAAGCAGACAGTCTATCAAGTCATGCATCGCAAGTAATATTCCAGTTTTTAACAAGATACGCACTTTTCAAATATTTAAAATATATCACGTCTTATTGCTTTAGGAAGAGGCGTGTCTACTCTGGATTTTACGATTGCGACTCACTATCAATAT
>NJDD01000689.1:158303-171768 GCA_002245505.1 Calephelis nemesis | reverse complement strand
GTTGGCGGGTCGCCAGAGCCTCGTCTGTTATAAGCAGGGTGCACCACGAGCAGGTGAGGTTGGCTTGGGTCCCGAAGATTGAAGGTGGGACCCCTTACACCCCAAAGTGTTGGTGTTAAAATGCGAAAGGGCATGCTCCGCTGGTTCAGTCATGTGAAAAGAATGACAGATTAAAGATTGACAAAGCAGATATACAATGCGAATGTGGATGGATGTAGGTACCAGTGGCGACCAAGGTTGACATACCACGATCACACGGATATTATCCGAGGGTGGTGTTAAGAGTCTCCGAAATCGGCGTGCTTGTATCAAAAGGGCAATGAATTTGAAGCCAGACAGGTTTGTCAGGATCGTGTGGTCTGGCACTCGATACTCCCTGCCTTCCACCGTAAGAGACTTGGCGTGAAGATATGTAAGTATGTATGTAAGAGTAATCCGCGCGAATTGGAGATTCATTTTTATATTTATTATTTATAGGTGTATCGATAAAGGTTATTGTAGCGAACTGTACAAGCATTTGAACCAACTTTAGGTTTCTAAGGGTAATTAGTAATAGCCGGTGTGATTAATTGGCTGAAATGTTGGCTCTGAGCCACGATATGTCATTAAAATATTATTTATGACGACGGAATTATGGTTTACTATTTATTGGTTTTGGGTTTGATCGCTTCACGTGTGACGAAATGGTAAGATGCTTATACTGAGTAGGTATGTGACGACTCCATTGCATACTTGTAATTTAGGCTGTGGGTAGATTAATGCAGTCAGACGGACGGGCTAAGGTTACTACTATCTGATATATAGTAACGCAGTGTCAGTGTTCGTCATTATTATAGTTTGGGGATAGTGTTGTATTGGTTGGGACCGGTATCCCGAAACCTAAAAGAAAATATATTTTATGCCAGTATTTCCAAAGGTGTTGGTAAGTGCAAGACAAAAATCCGTTTAAAAATCGGTTCATTCGCTTCGAAGCTATGATGTCACAGACAGACACACGGACTCGTCAAAACTACAACATCTAAGTATATTTCCGACGGGACCTGATTTTGTTTCTATGTTTTATCGTTTCGCTTAAAAAGTTAATTATTTACACTTAATTTTTAGTAATATAAACAGGGTAAGGAATTTAACTTAAAATTTATGCAATACTTTATCAAAATCAATTCATGGGAACAGAAATATCTTTAAAACATAAATATTTCTGGACAAGTTACACAAATTGAATCTAACCCCAAAGTAAGCAAATTATATGCATGTATTACAGGTATTAGGTCAACGATTTTAATACTTAGAAATACTTAAATAGATACCACAAGAAATTTAATAAACACCCAGACCCGGAAATGCAAACATCTAAATGTTCATCACACAAAAGCCTGCCCCCGTCGGGAGTCGAACCCGAGCCTTGCGGTTGGTCGGTGTAGTTAGACGTGTACGCTAGCCACTCGACCAATGAGGCGCTCTTTGAATAAATGATGTACCATTTGGGCAGCTATTTATAAAATCCTATATATCTTCCTTAAATTATGAAATCCGTTATTACTTCTATTCCGAAGTTTTTTTTTTATGATATTGGAAGGCAAACAAGCAGACGGATTTCCTGATGTTAAGAAATACACGCCGCCTAGAGACACCAAAGGTGGTAATGGTGCGTTGCCAACCTGAGGCTGGGATGTTTGGCCTCGAGCCAAAGTAATTTTACCGGCTACCTTATCCTCCAAACCAGAACACGTCGTGACGTTATGGCGGCAGGAATAGGTAAGGCGGTGGTACCAATCCGGACGAGTCGCTGCTAAACTCTACCACCTAGTCAGATGTCAAGGTGTTAGTGACGGTGAGCCTATGCTCGCCTTTTACGAGCTGCCTGGCACAGGAAGGCAGATAGTCTATTCTACAGAGGAGCCCCGACCAACACGGGGAGAAAACCTTATCTGGAATCTAGAAAATAATACTTCATTCTCGCTTGAAATTAATAATATTTTTAAAACAAGCAAGGCAAAAGGTACTCGCATTCTGTGATGCAGTGCGGCGTCTCCCAGGGGAAATCACTTGTTCCAGTAATTATATAGTTTGTCCCTTTTGCACTTTTTCTGATGAGTCACGTTGTGAAAAATAAAATTAAAAAGGTTTTCTAAGATCTTGACTGGAGATTGAAGAGGTTGAGTTTCTATGCTAAGTGTAAGTTTTAAATCTGATCTGTAATCTCACTGATTAAAACTATATTTATATAAATTCATCCTGTCTGGATGTATATTCTCACATAATAGTAGTTTATAAATGTTTTATTATTGTATGTTAAATAAATATAAAATATTATAGTTTTCGTACAACAATTTTTTTTTGCAACAATAAGAAAGACATTAAACATTTATGTTAGAGTTTTGAGTATGTATATAAAAATAACAAAACTATCAAAAAACCTCACTTATGTCTTTTTTGTATGACATTGGAAGGCAAACAAGCAGACGGATTTCATGATGGTACCTAAGAAATTTGCTCCGCCCAGAGGCACCAAAGGTGATAATGGTGCGTCGTCAACCTGAGGCCGGGTGCAAGCAACAAGCAAGGTGATGGCACCAATCCGGGAAAGTCGCAGCTAACCTCAACCACCTAATGTCACGGTGTTAGTGACGTTAAACCTATACAGGAAGGCAGATGGTCTATTCTGCAAAAAATAATAAAAAATTGATCCCTATTACCCTTTGTCAGCGTAGCACGCATTAATAGATCGACGAATTTTGATTGTTTCTTTTTTAATGTGTTACCTAGTTATTGTCAGAAGTTACACTTAAATAAAAAAAAACATGTTTATCGGAATACTAGAAAAATCAAATCCTGTCTGGGGCGAAATTTTTCTTTCTTTAAAATTTATATAAATTTATCCCACGCACAGGGCAAGTGCTAAAAAAATAAAAAATAAAATTACGATAGGTATGCCTACTTAAGTTTTTTTTTATGATATTGGAAGGCAAACTAGTAGACGGATTTCCTGATGGTAAGAAATTTCCGCAGCCAAGAGACTCCAAAAGTGGTAATGGTGCGTTGCCAAACTGAGGCCGGGATGTTAGGCCTTGGGCAAAAGAAAGTTTACCGGCTACCTTACCCTCCCAAACGGAACACGTCATGACACGTTATGGCGGCAGGAATAGGTAAGGCGGGGGTACCAATCCGGGAAAGTCGCTGCGAACCTCAACCACCTAATCTCACGGTGTTAGTGACGTTAAACCTATACAGGAAGGCAGATGGTCTATTCTGCAAAAAATAATAAAAAATTGATCCCTATTACCCTTTGTCAGCGTAGCACGCATTAATAGATCGACGAATTTTGATTGTTTCTTTTTTAATGTGTTACCTAGTTATTGTCAGAAGTTACACTTAAATATAAAAAAAATATGTTTATCGGAATACTAGAAAATGTAGGATCGTTTGATAAAAATGTAACTTTTGTACGTTAAAAAAAAAGTAAAAAAAAGTTGAGTGACACAATTTTAAATGAGTGATTAATGGAATGTTAGTTATTGCAGAAGTAACCTTGTATAAAATATTCACAATATTCGTAGTTAAGACGGGAAAAATTCTGTCGGGTCAGCTAGAGTTGTTTCACATAAAAAATATCCAAATCACGAACAAAGTGATAAAATTCAATTTAACAACCGGTTCCCGGTAAGCTACGAAATGGGACAAATATCAACTCGACATGATACTCGTAGTATGCGACATAATGCGACCAATATTTGTAATACGTCTCGTTATATACTGTTTATAGCCGTAATTAAGACCACAAATACATACGACGATAATATCGCCTTGTTACTCAGAGTATAGAATTATCACCACGTAATTACGGTATCGGTGACAAGATTAATAATTCAAACTGAAAGAACTTTAATTTAAATAAGTAATAAAAAATATGTTTCATGAAATTGAAAATTATTAAGTATATATTATATTTTTTTGATTCTGGTAGTGTTTTGTTGACTTTGGCTATGGTAGGAGATTAGTCGTGGTTCATAAAATTTGTTTTGTTAGCAAAAAATAAAGTTACACTGGTATGTACCTAACTGTTTAAAAAATGAATGAATAAAAAAATAATAATAGTTACTTCTTTCTTTCTTTAAGTTTTGGCCTTCTTGTTAGTATTTTGCCATTCGTCAAGTAGAAATTTGCATCAAATTTTATATCAATTTTAATAAATTATAATTAGTCATTAGTTATAAGTCGTCAGTAAGTCATGTCAGGCTCTTGGGTAAAGCAGCGGCCTTATTACACAAGCTCATGTAGTGAGATTTGGCAGCAACGAAGAAAGACACGATACGCTAATTTCTTCATCATTATTTCATTTGTGCACTTTCACTGAACAAAATTGTACAAAATGCCACCAAAATTGACTAATTTCACTCAATATCAACACGAAATTCAATAATTATGAAAAAACTTCGACCATCTTTTCTCTCCACGGCGCCAAAACTCCTAATAATAGCTACTTACTAGCTACTCACAATAGAACAGGATAAAAAGTATCCTATGTCCTTCTCCCGGTTCTAAGCTACCATCCCACCAATTTTCAGCCGAATCGGTTCAGCCTTTCTTGAGCTATAAATAGTGTAACTAATCGCCGCTGTGGTCTAGCGATTACGATGTTGGATTTGACTGCATGAGTTCCCGGGTTTGAATCCCAGGTCGGGCAACAAAAAAAAGTGGGTTTTTTTAATTTTCTAACGGGTAAAAAAATACGTTGCTCGGGATTGGATATGTGCCCGGTTGGCGATAGGCTTGTCAACTATCACATCGTGGGACTTTAGTGTTTTCTGCTAGTCGTGGGTGCCCTGGATGTGCCTCTGTCCTCTTATTTGGGGATATGGGCGTGAAGATACCTACTTTACGGTTATTCAAAAAGTGTAATTAAAATAAAAAAAAACAATCCTTTATTAATTTATCGCGTGTCGGTGCGGGTCCGCTGAGTGAAATAGACCATCTGCCTGCATCCAGGTAGGAAAAGGTTAATATATAGATCGCTAGCTGTTTCCCGCAGCGTTGCCTGCGTGGTTACTTGTCTTCAGGAATTACATTTCTTCGGGATAAAAACTATCCTATATGTTAATCCAAGCTACCCTCCATGTGTGTGCCAAATTTTTGCGTCAAGGAGTAACAAACAAACATACAAACTTTCGCATTTACAATTTATAATATTAATATGTTTGCATAAGTTACTGACGAATTTACTTATGAACAGTCATCCCCTCCTTTTACCCATTCTCCTCTATTTTTTGCTATAAAAAGTAGCCTATGTTCTTTCGTTTATCGTAAAGTGTCTAAATACAAAGTTTTACTATTACAGCTTTAAAAATGACGAATTTCCATATAAACAATCATCTCCTGTTTTTACTATTTCTCCCCTATTTCTTTTGCAATAAAAAGTAGCCAATGTTGTTCCTTAGGGTCTATTCTATCTCTGTACCAAATTTCATCAAAATCGGTTCACTGGTTTAGGCGTGAAAGCGTAACGGACAGACAGACAGACAGACCGAGTTACTTTCGCATTTATATTATTAGTAGGGATTGCCAACAATACCACTGGTGGTAGAGTGCAGCAACTTACCCGGTAGGGATCCATCCCCAGTCCTATTTCCTAATACATTAATTACCTAATTCCATTTTCTAATACAAATAACGTTGCCCGGAGTTGGATATGTGCTCGGTTGGCGATAGGCTTGCTACCTATTACATTGTGAGATTTAGCGTCTTCGGATAGTCGTGGGAGACCTAGTTGCACCTCTACCTACGGCCTGAAGATACCTTTTCATCATAAGATACAAATTACGCGTCACAGTGTTTGTCCGCGATGGACTCCTAAACTACTAGACCGATAATTGAATTTGCACACCGTGTGTAGTTTGATCCAACTTGAAAGATAGGATAAGTTACATCTCGATTTATGGTCAAAAATTACACCCGAGCGAAGCTTGGACGGGCAGCTAGTATACTTTTAAATTGAGTTGATCCATCCAAAAAACATATTTATGAGATTCGGAATGGTAGATGAAAAATTGTCAAAAATTAGATGGATGTTGGTACCAGGGGAGATGTTCAATGTATATGCACTAAATAATTTTTTTACAGAGTTACCTTCCAGATGATGTCGTCAAGTCGTTAATTGTAGCACATAATCTAATTTGTGAAATAGACTGATTTAGGCACTAAGACATTAAAACTCAGTGATACATTAAACTAGAAACTGTATTAAAAACATCAATAAAGTAAAAAAAAAACTAATATTTATGTGGATTAAGTGTAGATCGTCGTTTCGGTGAAAAAACTATATTCTTTTCTTTTTGTATACCTTGTTCGATTTTGTCAGAATATCTGAATCCCGTACCTTCAGAATCCATTCTATGAGAAGCAGATGCTATAATCGATGCTGCTACATTTGAAGGATGGGGTAGTTCAGGAATCTGGGATATCAAATACTCCCGAAGTTTTTGACGTTCGACAACTTTCTCCTTGGCTGACGAAAAACTTAAATCTTGAGTCTTTTCGAGTGCAGTTGGATTATCTAAGCTTGAATCGTCCACCGTATCTAAAAACGACATGTCAGCATCATTCCGACATTGATAGTAAGACAGTCTCAGGTGGGAATAATCATCGATATATTTGTCGTCACATGTTTGTTCGGAAAGAGACAAGTTTGATGATTCATCGTTTATCTCATTTGTTGGCTCCATTTTTTATGCGATAACACAACACCAAGAATTACGTAGGAGATATTATAACATCTAATTTTTGTAAGTACTGAATTGCAATTGTATTGTAGCTGTTAAAGTCTACCGATTATTTGTGGGTAGATTATTAATTGTTGTTGTTGTCTAATTTTATCTCAGTCGAGAAAAGGCAAAGGATATGAAACTATACAGCCTCTATAATTATTCATTTTGTTGTTGTTATTTTGTTTGTTTTTTTCCATGTTGAGAAAGGCGAAAGATTAAAGCTCATACGGTCATAATATCAAAATAAATATTTTTTGTGACATCTGTACAAAACTCGTTCCATCATATCTGTACAAAACTTAACTATGTGTTATGTATTAGGATGCTTATCTAAAATTATCATAGACTTTCATGCCCCGGCTTTACCAGTGTAGAACTGACAAAAAGACACCCAAAATATTACATCTGTAATATTTTTATGTATACATGTATGTATTTATGTATGCATGTATGTTTGTATATTCTTATGTAATTAAAAATGTGTTTTTATTCATATTCTATTAGTGTTTTTTTCTATTGATTTATTTTATTTCTTTTAATTGTGCTTAAAATTTGTCTAATATTTATTTTTCTCTTTAAAAACTAAAGTTACGTACATAGTTGTTGTGTTCTTGCCTTTAATTTTATTTTGTAATTATTCGATTTCCTGTCTTTCCTGGTTGTCTGGTGGAGATTGCTTTGAGCGATAAGACCGCCATTTGTACATTTTTTGTAATATTTTTATTCTGTATTTTATGTTTATATTGTATAATAAAAAATAAATATTATTATATTGTCCCCGTGTTGGTCCGGGCTCCTTTGCTGAATAGACCATCTGCCTTTCTTGCCAGGCAGCTCGTAAAAGGCGAGCATAGGCTTATCATCACTAACATCGTGACATCTGACTAGGTGGTGGAGTTTCGCAGAGACTCGCCCGGATTGGTACCACCGCCTTACCTATTCCTGCCACCATAACGTCATGACGTGTTCCGGTTCGGAGGGTAAGGTAGCCGGTAAACGCACTTTTGCTCGAGGCCTGACATCCTGACCTCAGTTTGGCAACGCACCATTACCATCTTTGGTGTCTCTAGGCGGCGTGAATTTCTTACCACCAGGAAATCCGTCTGCTTGTTTGCCTTCCTATAACATAAAAAAAATAGTAATAATAATTTTTATAGGCTGGTGCCATCCGATGCAGGTGTAAAATAGGTACATATAGATTTCTTAAAAGGAGGTAGTGGCGCATTTTCAACAATATTTGTAGCGCGCCTACTGTTTGTAGCAATATTTGTTACGAGCAAAGGGTTCAACACCTAAGTTTGTTTTAAAAAAAATATTTTTACAATAAAACTGAGTAGACATTTTTCTACAAGTTTTGACAAAATACTTCAAAGTGACATTTTCTTGTTTTAAATACATGGTACATTATATTTACGTTATTACTAGATTACTACAGGTATAGAATTTAAACAACAGTGAGATCAGAGAAAGACTGGGATTGAAAGAAAATATCTATATATCTAAAAAAAAAGAGTATGCTATAGTGGTTCGGACACGTGGAGAGAATGACAGATGAAGAAGTATCTTCACGCTCATATCCCCGGAGAGGTAGACAGAGACACAACCAGAACACCCATGACTAGCCGAAGACACTAAGTCCTACAACGTAATAGGCGGCATACCTATCGCCACCAGGGCACACATTTTTTTTAGAAAACTGGAAAAACCACATTTCCTTTTTGTTGCCCTACCCGGGAATCTACCCCATGACTTTATGAGGTCAAGTTTAACGTCTGGACCGCTAGACCACAGACAAAAATATACAGATGAAAGATAGATAAAAGAGAAATGCAATGAGAATGTGGATGAATGTAGGTACCCTGGAATACCTGGGTGGACATTGCACGATTAAATTAATCTGGTGTTTTCTAAGGGTAATATCGAGAGTCTTCAAAACCGGCGTGTCGGTATGAAAAGGGTGATGAATGTGGAGGAATCTAGGCAGGTCTGCAAGGACCGTATGGGCTACGAGCAAGTTGTATGGAAGGCATAGAGTAAGCGATCGCAGCGCACGCTTCGTCAGAAATGTGTAACAAAAGGGTTGTTTTGAAAATGGGTTATTATTCTGGTTTGTTTTTATCTTTATGTTAAAAAAACTAGTTTCCATAAATTATAGTGTAGACAGTCAGTGTAAATTTAATGTTTTTCTAAAGCAACCTAAAAATAAATCAAAGAATTAAACGGGTAGCTACTGTTGTTAAAAGGTAAAAGTAAATGATGTTGGATATTTAAATATTATAAGATATTTACTAATTATGGTATTATTGTTTACTGTTAATGATGGATCGCCATGGTATCCAAAACCTGACGATAAATGTGTAACATTTCATAGGAGGCAAAAAATCTACTAATCCAAAACAAATCTGAAACAGACAAAAATCCTTTCAAGACCACTTTTAAGTTGCTTTGCTTAGTGAAAGCCCGACTGTCTGCTGAAAGAACAAACCGTGAATTTCTTGATATATCGATATTCTTGATATTTTGAATTTTCATTAACAAAATTAACTATGGTCTAATACTTTGATAGCCTCTGTGTTCTAGCGGTCCGGCGTCGGACTTGACTTCTTGAGGTCTCGGTTTCCATCCCCGGATCGAGCAACAAAAAATGAGAAAATGTGTATTTTCAATTTTCTAATTTACGTTATATTTACGTAAATTAACGTTGCTCGACGCTGGATATGTGGCCGGTTGGCGATTGGCTTGCCACCTATGATATTGTGGGACTTAGTGTCTTCGGCTAGCCGCTAGCTGGTTGTGCCAGCTTTGGGGATATGAGCGTGGAGATGCTTAAAACTATGACGAACTGTACAGTTTTAATTAACTCGCTTCTAATATTTTAAATGAAAATTAAAACTGAATTAACATTTTCTGAATTGATTTAATTCAGAAGTTTATTTCATGTTTTACACTCTCAAAATCAGTTATTGAAATCACTTTAATTTCCTCCTTAATTGTTTTTAACAAATATCTATAAAAACACTATTTATTGTAGTAGTATACTAGTTTATTTTACAAAAAATATGATGCAGTTTTCATCTACCATTTGACATACTCCCCTTAAGTTACGTTTGCAAGGTGGCGCTATTTTCGTGCACGTTCCCAATACTTGGCCTACCCCGTTAGGGACTTGGTGTGCAGAGTGCAGACAGGTAAACAAAAAGCAGATTTTAAAACTCGATATACAATAATACAACGCGCATTAAGACAAATATCAAAAAAGAATACACCAAACTGTATTATTGCAATATTGCCATATTGCGTCACAACAAAATAAGCTAATAGTGTATGTCTGAATGCTTAATAAGAGTTTCACACAGATTGAAAACATTGGTTAGCATCCGTGTGGAATATAATAATAAATGTAATAATAATCCAATATTAATAATAATCCAAATTTAGATTTGTTTCAAACAACACACACACACACACACACTTCACACATATACATCTTACGCACGTATAAACATTGAAAGTGTATGCTCGTAGGATACTCAGTGCTTTCTCAGTGATACAATATAGTATGTAAAATGTAAGTCCATAATTCTGTTTTTAGGATATGTTTGTAGCTATACTAAGAGCTGTGTATTTTGTTAAAAAAAAGTATCTTCACGCTCATATCCCCGAAGAGGTAGGCAGAGGCACAACCAGGGCGACTAGGCGAAGACACTAAGTCCCACAATGTGATAGGTGGCCAACCGGGCACATTTCCAATCCCGACCAACATTTTTTTTATTAGAAAATTTAAAAAATCTAATTTTATTTTTGTTGGCCGACCCGGGATTCGAACCCAGGACTTCATGCAGTCAAGTCCAACACCCGGACCGCTAGACCACAGAGGCGATTTGTTACAAAATAAAAAATAAAATAAAGTTTCCACCAAGGTCACCTTTGTGGAAGGCGTGATTGGGGCATGATTACAACCTTCTGGGTGACGCTTCATTATCATTGTGTGATACACATTTGTGTAAAAAGTGACAGTTACGTCATTCAGTGACTAAAAAGATAGGTATTGTCCCATCTCTACACTGATGTCACCCCTCTATAAAATGTGATTCTTTTGTGTTTCAGTCGTAAGATAGCAAACCTCATTTATTTATGCACCTTTCTTGACCTGGATTCCAGAATATTTCCTTTCCTTTGTTATTCTATACCTTCACTCGTTGCAGTCCTTTTAGTAGTGTTAAACAGAATTCCTTCATTGTTTTTTTATCTGTGCACACCAAGGGTTACGTTTCACGTATTTGTATGTATGGGTTTTGGCGCCATTGTGAAAGAAGATGGTCGTAGTTTTCTTGTAATTATTGAACTTCGTGTAAATTATGAGGCATATTAGGTGGCAATTATTTAAATTTTGTTCAGTTAAAGTGCACAAGCGAAATATTTATGAAGAAATAATATGTCGTGTATTTCCTCATTGCCGCGAAGTCTAGCTAAATGAGCTTGATCAACAGGGCCACTGCTTTACTCTAGATCCTGATTAGACTTTGTAAATAATGACATATGACTGTTAAAAAGAATTTATTAGTACGGAAGACATGGTAGTCTGGCCTAATGGTCTTAGCCGGCTCTATATTAACTTAAAAAAAATAAAAAATATTGTATGTATGTGTTCCTTTATCTCTCAGGTACCTCGTGTCTTCCAGTTCTCTTCATTTGTATCTATGAATTACGTGAATGAATGAACAAGCGTACTTTTTTTAATTCGCTGAAAATTTCGATTCGGGACACAGTAGATAATGTTTAAAATATTATATTATTCAACCTATGATGCACAAAATTGATAGCTTATACTCATTCCAAATTTTCTTAGGTAAATAGAAAAGTACAGTACTTGCGCCTAAGATGGCCCAGTTCTTACGTATACGTACGTTACGTATACGGTAGTAATTAAAACTCTTTCAGTCTCTAAAAATACAGAATATTGATAATGGGAATTTCAACCTATGATGCACAAAATTGATAGCTTATTCTCATTCCAAATTTTCTTAGGTAAATAGAAAAGTACAGTATTTGCGCCCAAGATGGCCCAGTTCTTACGTATACGTACGTTACGTATACGGTAGTAATCAAAACTCTTTCAATCTCTAAAAATACAGAATATTGATAATGGGAATATTAATAAAATAAACATGTAAGTATAATTAGTCATTTATGTGCCCGATTATACAAACAATAACAACTTCTTAAACCTTAAACCTCTTTACAGTATAGCTGATAGATTATCGTAGTGCTATTTGTTCAATTAATGCTGGCTGGCTATTTAATTAGGGACACTGAGATATTGCGATCTATTTTCAAAATTTAAATCTCAATACTTTTTTACTTCTTCTTTTATTGTTTCGTGGTAGTTTTAGCGGCGATCCCGATATTTATTTTAAGTTTTGAAAAACATTTTGAAAAAAAATTTGTAAAAATAAAAGTTGCGATCCAACACTACGAAAACTTATCATGAAGTTTGTTGTCGAGCATGGTTGGCCATACCGAACATTTAAATTGTTCAAAAACTATGGTATACAATGCAGTGCAACATGTCAGACGCAATAACACAGATTTAAATGTGACCTGAACAAAAAGACCGAGAAAAACAACTCCGCAAGAAGATAGAATGATAACCAGGTTAGCTAAGAAAGATCTGTTTCTAGGCTCTATTTTAATTAAACATGAAGTGTTTGGGACAGACGAAAGAGCTGGTGTTTCAGCGAGGACCGTTCGACGACGTCTGGTAGAAGCAGGGTTGTTCGGAAGAGTGGCTCGCAAAGTACCGTTGTTAAAGAAAGAACATAGAAATGCTCGTTTGGCGTTTGCACGTAAATATATACATTGGACCTACGCCCAATGGCAACATGTATTTTTCTCTGACGAGACCAAGGTTAATTTGATTTCTTCAAATGGAAGGCAATACGTACGGCGTCCAGTAAAAGCGGAAATGAATCCAAGATTTACAAAAAAGCAGGTGAAACATGGCGGTGGAAACATTAAATTGTGGGGTTCATTTTCTGGACGTGGAGTGGGACCTGTGAGGAAAGTTCAGGGTAACTTAGACCAACATCAATACTAGGCAGTATTGGAGGAAACGATGCTTCCCTATGCTGAGGAGCATCTCCCTATTATATGAACGTTTCAGCATGATAACGACCCGAAA
Organism: Calephelis nemesis; assembly: GCA_002245505.1. Lineage (NCBI taxonomy): Eukaryota > Metazoa > Arthropoda > Insecta > Lepidoptera > Riodinidae > Calephelis > Calephelis nemesis. The sequence continues at coordinate 158,823 of NJDD01000689.1, read as the reverse complement.
CATACCGCCCGTTAAGTCAAGTCGTTTCTTACCAGTCAGTCAGTATCGGTGCTAGATCGGCCAGCAAATAGCCCGGACCTTAACCCAATCGAGCACCTTTAGCACGAAATCAAGAAAAAAGTAGTTACCTTTCGTACCACAACTTTAGATGAACTTAATGAAGATTTTTGTTAGGCATGGGCAAACATTCCTGTCGAAACGTGCCAGAAACTGATAATGTCTATGCCACATCGGTGTTAAGCGGTAATTACTAATAAAGGTTTTGCTACTTGGTACTGATTTTACACTTAATAAAATGGAGCTGTTAAAGATATTATAATACTGCAGATTATTAGTTTTGTTTAACTCTATTTTTCATTATAGTTTACTGTCCTTAATTAAATGTCCAGCTACAGACTTATACCTTAAAATTGAATACATGTTCAACCTTTAATATTAAATACTTTTTACTATTTATTTATTCTTTTATTTACAGCCATTTAAAGCATAATAATCGGACCAAATTATGCAAATAATAGTT
>NJDD01000689.1:129134-158240 GCA_002245505.1 Calephelis nemesis | reverse complement strand
CTTGCGCTAAAGATGGCCCAGTTCTTTCTAGGTGGTAATTTAAACTCTCATAATCTTTAATAAATATAAAATGTTGAAAATGGCTCATCTTAAGAACTGGACTATCTTAAGCGCAAGTGCCTTAGTCGTATCGGCTGCAAGAAGTCATTATATTTTTTCGGATTCGTTGATTTTTTTTATATCTAATAATAATCAGCTAATAGACATATCCGATGCCAATTTCAAATTTTCATGTAAGATACATGAGTAATCCTACCGGTGTTTCTTACAGTAAAGATAAATAACATCGATGGATGACTTGAACGTAGACCACTCAAAAAAATAATCTTACATTTTGGAGATATCATATCACGGATAAAATGTATAAAAGTCACTGTATCTACGAAATTCCACACTCATAAACAATAGTTCCGACCATGAAGACTATCTTTGCTCTTTTGGCCATAGTGTCACTTTCATATACAGCTCCTCAATCAAGGAAGCTGTTTCATGAACATTATGAAGACTTCATAGACATTATCATCAATGAATCTGGCGCAAACCTGGACAACTTACTTCAAAAATACTTGCAGTTCGAAGAGTTCCAACAAGGACTAGACTACATTACTTCAAAAAATTTTTTAAATTTAGTCGACGAATTTGAGCATTTACCTGAATTTGTTGCTGTGAGTATATTTTTGCTGTATCTTTCTAAAGTATCGTAACCCGCATATCCCTGACGAGGTAGGCAGAGGCACAACCAGGGCACCCACAACTAGCCAAAGACACTTAGTCACACGATTTGATAATAATAATAATAATAATAAGCTTATAATAATAATAATAATAATAAGATATTACAAGCTTATCGCCAGCCGGGCACATATTTAATCCAGAGCCAATTTATTTTGTAAGAAATTTGAAAAACTACATTTTCACTTTGTTACCCGACCCGGGAATTGAACCCGGGATTTCATGAAACCAAGTTCAAAAGAACGTTAGACAACAGTGACGATAAACCTTTCTAAACATCTCTTTTGACTGATTTACACTACCTGTTGACCATGCCATATCATATATTTTGTTGCTTCATTTGAATGGCACATTTGTTCTTACAATTTTAACATAGCAGTCTCACATATTTAACCATTTTTATGGCATGCAATTTGACACAATAATTATGGTCACTGTATAATGAGTCACATTAAAATATTTTTTGATTTCAAGATTTACAAATTTAATCATTCATTAAGATAATAATACCCAATCCAAATTAATTTGATAATTTTGTATTGTATTGTACTATTAAAACATAATTATTTGTTGTAGATTTAAAGCCGGTAACCAAATCATTTAATTACAAAAATATCAATTATTAAATAATATAGTACAATACAATTAACAACCAAATCATTTCATTACAAATATTCAATAAATTCGACATACAAACATTTACAAAAGACATATTTAATTGAAAAATCTATTTGTATATTATTATTGGTACATTTAATACATTATTTATATATTTGTTTTTTATTATTAATGTTGTAGTTACTTAATTTTGGTGAAATACCTACATTGTTTATAAATGTAACATTATTATTTATATTATCATGATTTTTTAGATTTTAATTATTTTTTCTAATCAAAAAATAGATTACGGATCTATTTTTGGGAGACGAACTCATTTAAGTTTACGTTTAAATGTCAGTATATCATATTCTCTAAATTGCTCAGGTAGTTTATTGAATATTGTTATGGCCATGTTATAGCAATTCCTTCTGTATACACAATAAGTAAGTATTAAATTAGCTTGGTATCGATTTTAAACCTATTAGTAAATGGCACATGTAAATAGTAGGCAGTATATAATTAATATTAAATAGTTATTACTTGTTACTTTTAAGATGAGAAGTCGGTTTTTTAAGGCAGTTATTTTTATTTAATACTTTTTAGTTTATTGCTGACATGATTTAATTTAATAGAAAGAGACATCGAGACAGGTAAAAGTAGATAACAAATGCTCATAAAATAAAAATGAATGAGCCTACCTGAATCAATTTTTATGGCACCAATTCGAAACTATTCCGTATCAAACAAAAAAATTAAATGCGTAAATAGATTCAGGAATCTCGGAAAATATCGTCGGTGTACATAAATTAAAAAAATATATCGGCCAAATTGAAAACCTCTTCATTCTTTCAACCCGGTTAAAAATAGACATATTTTCATTGAAGAATTGTAAATCCTAAGTACCTACGTAACTGACAATTGAAATCGCCACAAAATGTATGATTCGTTCTGAAATACTTCAAGTACTTATACGTAACTTGCATAAGTAGATAAGCCAATTTTTTTGACTTCAAGTACTCTTTGACAGTTTGGTCTCCAGATCTATATATTATATAAGTCATATAAAAACAAAGGCAGCAACATCTAGTTGCACCCTATACTGGATGTTGCTGTCTTTGCTTTTTTATGACTCATATGCTTCTTATACATATACTAGCGGGCCGCCCCAGCCTCGAACGAGTATAAAATATACATATAAACCTTTCTTTTCAATCACTGTATCTATAAAATACGCATCAAAATGCGTTGATAACTTTTAGGGTCAATTCATACTAGCGCAGAGTCGAAGCGTTTTCAATCGTCAAATTCTTCACAATCAAATCAAATTACTCGAAAAAATCCTCGAATGCGCATGAATTCGCGCGTCTTTTTTTCCCTTGGAAAAAATATGTGCATTACATTGTGGAGATAAGGGTGAATTTGCTATATTAAGTTTTAGATTGTCGCTTAGATTCGCTTTGATTCTGCGCTAGTATGAATTGAGCTTTAAAGATTTAAGCATACAAAAGGGCATAGGGACAGAGGAAGCGACTTTGTTTTATACTATGTAGTGATGTAATAAATATTCAGAGTTATCAATCCAAAATGCCCGCTGCAATAAAATGGCGGATATTTTTGTACAACACACGCAACATGAGTAGGTATCAAATAAAAGGGTTTGAAGAGTACACACATTATTAAAAAGTCAAATCCAATAAGTTTGTTTAAAAAAAATGGTAATTTAAGTTATTGATTCTTTTTCAGGTGGTGGAATTCTTAGAATGTCATAATATTGACATTACATACTTCATAGATGTTGTTAACGAAATGATTGGTGAGTTGTTAAGTAAATATATTGTTTTTAAAACCAACAAGCGGATGGATTTTGTTGGTAACAAAAAATTATCGCCCGTAAACTCCAAATATGATAACAGTGCGTTGCCCACCTAAGTCTTTAATCATCTTACTTTCAAAACATGCATCCTTAAGATAGCACAAATAAATAAGTCAGTTGTCTGGATCTGAATGAGGCATCGCAAAAATATACCATCTCGCCACAGTTACGGTATTAGTGATTAACAAACATTCGAGTTAAATGTTTCACATATATTCTCATAAACATGAACATAATTTGATTACGTTAAGGTTAGATCGATAAGAAGGATTTGGCTAGACCTACCCTACCCTCCAGACGGGAACTTGACACTGACGTGATGGTGGCAGGAATAGGTAAGACGGTGAATCACTAACCAGGAAAGTATTAACCTCCAGACCATAACCTGACACTGTCTATATAAGATAGTTGACTACTGTTACTAACAGACAGTATACGAAATATAAATGTATTTTTTTTCAGCTGATATTGACAGCAAAAAAGTCAGACAAGAAGTCAGCGGAAAAGACATAACTTCGTATATTTATGACAGCATCGATCTATTCCCGAAAGATTCCTTGTCTGCGCTATACAAATCAAAATATGAAGAAGACGAATCATTCCGTAATGCTATGGATGATTTTGACAGCAAAGAATGGGCTGAGATCTTTGATGCTCTCTGGCAGAACGAGACCTTCCAAGTTGAGGTTCAAACTCTCTTAGACCATGGCATCGACATCCAGGTAGTGCTTACTGAAATTACGGCTGTTATTGGTAAATTCTAATAAAAATACATTTTCAAAAATGGAATAAAATCTATTTTTCAAGTATGATTTTTTTTTCACTAGTGCCTTAAAGCTTGAGATTTTTTCCCTGTGTTGGTCCGGGCTTCTTTGCAGAATAGACTATCTACCTTCCTTGCCAGGCAGCTCGTAAAAGGCGAGCATGTACTGTGTACTGTACCAGGCTAGCCAACGTAATTAGTACGATCGCTTGGGTTTTATCCGAGGGTTGTGTTAAGAGTCTTCGAAAGAAATGTGATTGTAAGAAGAGGAATGAGCATGAAGGTAACTAAAGCTTTGTAAGGATCGTGATATTTGGTACTCGATGCTCTCTGCCTAGCGCGTCAGAAAGGATCCTAAGACGTGTGTTTAGTAGATGGTCGAGCTAACTTCTTTCAAGCGTGCGAGATCTTAGCTTCAAAGAGCACTATAGCCTGTTTTTTAATCTCAGAGACTAAATTGATATTAGCAGCGTTGTAAGTTTTTTGCGATTCATAAATAGTGTCGTGCCATTATCGATAAATGTAAACAAAATCTATTACCGATTTTTGAAAGTTACCTTGAAAAATCGGAACATGGGTATTTAGAACGAATGAATACAAAATTAATGTGCGTCATAATTATTATAGGTCAATAAATGTCACTATTTTGTATGACTTCAAAACAGAATTTATAAGTAGCAGCACTTGTATTTTTAAAATAATACTTTTATATTTTATTCAGCTACTCGGTACTTAAATACTCAAAATTATCTGATTCGTCATCAATATCTAATTAAACTATTGGTAATGTCGACTTGTCTGTGAATTTCGCTGTGAAGTTACTTGAAGAAGCCCCTTTTCGAAAACGATTTGTATTCAATTTATTTAAAAGTCTATTTTTTGTGAAACAAAACACCAAACTATACTACTTTTTATGGCTAAAGACAGCGAACAAGCACGGGCCTCCCCTAATGGTAAGACATAGCCTCAGCGTATAGACACTGTATTTGATGTAGGTGCGTCGCGACACAGCAGGGATATCATAAGTCCAATTGTGCAAGTCTACCGGGTTGCCCTGCCTCCCCTCCTGTTCTCCGAATTGGAACATGACACTGTCAGTATGGCGGCAAGAATAAGTAAAGCGGTGGATGTCTATCCGGACAAGCTGCTGCATAGCGCTCTACCACCACCAGTGGTTTTGTTGTTAATGACCCGTTTTGCCTTTGCTCGCCTCTTACAGCAGGCTGCCAGGCTGGACGGCAGATGGTCTATTTTAGCCAAAAACCTGGTTTAATACGGGGGAAAATAAAAACTACATTATAATTATACGGGTATTTCTATGTATTTGTATCCTTGCTTAGCACCATTAACACAAACATATAATTTGCTTACTTTAGGATGTATCAATTTGTGTAATTTGTCCGGGCCCTAGTCTATATCTTTTTATTAAAAACATAATGCAATATAGAAAAACGAGAATGCAACAGAACCAAAATTGACTAACTTAATACAAGAAATTTACAGTAGTTAATTGATGACACGCTCACAAAAGGCACAACTCAAAAAATTACAAAATACTGACTTGGATTTCAATATAATCTTATCTAATTACACCAAAAATTGTGTATTTTCCTCGACTTTTATTCGATTCCATCAACAGACCTAGTCTTGGTGGGAATGGGACCACCTCTAAATAAAAATTAACATTAAAAGTAACGTTCTCTTTTTCAATGTCAGTTAAAAGTGGTTAATGAGTTGTGGGTTATAAAATCAAAGAAATTTAGGTTCGACATTAATTTACGTTTTGTAAAAATCATCAATCAATATCTACAAAAAAAAAACAGGTATCATTATTTGTAAATTTGACATATGTATCTGTCAATTTAGTATCTGAGATTAAAAAACATGCTATACCTAGTAATTTATATAAGCAAAAAAATCTTCTTCGCGTCTTAACCATATCGGTTCTAAACATTCCACTAGATGTAGCGGCTAGGGGTGAGTAAATCAGCTCTGAATTGTTTGAAATATTCAGATAATATAATATCTGAGTCGGAGCTGCAGTTTAAGTCAAAATTTCGCAAATCGCAATTAAAATGTTTCAAAATGGCAACTGTCAACTATGACCGATGACTAAAAAAGCTGTAGTCATTTGCTGACATTCAGTTCGGTTTGACTTTGAGTGACATTTGATGAACTTGATTTCCATTGATAAGATTATACGTGTTTTGGTGCCATCGAGAGAAAAAAAAGATAAGTCTCCTTTTCATCACTATGCAATTTCGTGTATATATTGAGTGAAATTTGTCAATTTGGGTGCTATTTTCTTCAGTTAAATGTTAAAATGCACGAGTGAAGTAATTATGAAGAACCTGGTTTATCATGTATTTTATCATTTTCGCTAACACTTTTGCCAAAAACTAAAAGTTACTCTTGAATCTAGATTAACGCAATATTGGAAATTGGAATCGGATCTGTCACTTTAGGTACTCTTGAATACAATAATAACGAATTAATTAAGTTTAATTAATTATAAACAATATTATAGTATAAACGATTTTATAGGATATATTGAATTTTGTTGTAATTAAATATAAATCATCCGCTATTACTGTATTTAAGAATACCTAAAATGACATCCGATTCAAACTTCCATTTTGCATGAATTCGACATTCAAGAGTTACTCTACTGAACTGCAATCGGTTCGTAGCTCCGATTCAAGATCGTGACTCATGAGTTGATCTGCGGTTGATGCGCTGGTTGAGTTACCTTGGTCTAATAGCGACTAGTTTTTTTTGGCCTGTAAAAACAATTCATACAATAGGTAACGTTTGTCCCAGTGTTTACAAATAATTGAAGATAATATTTCAATACAGAGAGATTCTACAAGAGTGTGCAAGTTCAACTATCTCACATTTGAGTTTATAAAATGTTGTCCTAAATTAGGTTATTTGTTTTTCGTGACGTTTATCATGACAGCATGACTGTGAAGTTACAATTGATAATTTTTTATAGCATTAAAGGTCGTTTTTTCAAGTCCACTAGTGCTATGCAGCAATTCGCCTGGTTAAGCATTCATCGCCTTACCTATACCTATCGCCATAATGACTCTGTCATATTCTGGTCCGGATTAATGGGTATCTGGCAGATTTGCACAATTGGCCTAACACCCCAGCCACTGGACGGAGAGTGAATTGCTGTAATAGGAATGCTCGGGTTTGAGAACTATCTCTTTTTGTTGTAACAGGGATACTCAAATTTGTGAACTATCTTTATTTGTTGTGAAAGAGTACTCGGGTATGCGAACTATATTTTCTATAATAGAAATACTAAAAATATGTCTAAAAAATGTTAAAATTGTGTCAAAATTTTAGTTTCAATCCCCTTATTACTTTGCCAACCTGGTAATAATCTTACAGCCTTATCATTTATTTCTATACTTCTCAAATAGCCTATATTGCTTATAGTGCCTATGTTGTCCACATTGCGTAAGTACTAAATATAAAGAACGTCTAAATTTACTCGAACCAGGAAATTCTATGCCCCTATATTCGATTTGGTACGCCTGTGTTGTATCTTGTAGAGCAAGGGCGAAATGTTTTTAAAATTATTATTTTAATAATATGTAGTTTTTTGGTATAAAATATATGGGGCTTGCATAACTGTTGTTGTTAATGTTAAGAACATTTTGTTTGTTTGTTTGAATTTACTATTCCAAAAACAAACAAGTGTATTAAGTATGTATTCTTAAACCCATAATCCTCAAAATTATAGATGAGATTAGAATTAGAATTGTTTTAATTATCGAAGGAATAGATTATAGTCATAATGATCGTTTATAGCTAATTGTTTCATAATAGGTTGGTTTTTAAAATGATGGGAATGAATGAATTATGGGGAACGATGACATCACTTTTTTCTCATCTTCAAGAAACTATAGCACTATTTTTATAATTTTTAGCTAACATCGACAAGTTAGTTTGTGAATTTGAACAAATATGAATATACCTAACTTGCACTTTGTTAGTAGAATCGACCATAGCATTGACTGAGAGATTGTAAGTGCATTATGTTAATTGTTATTTTGCTATTACAATCAATAACATGAAGGCAACTTTGGACAAATTTTAATAAAGCCTTAAAGTTTTATTATATCATCAAGTTGGAAAATGAATTATATAAATCTGGCTTTCTGTTTTTGCGCTATGAGTGTAGACCGCATTTTGGGATTTCCTGTTACTTCAAGCACCGTAACAAAGGTAAAAATCTATTAGCATATTTTTTTTAAAAATCAATATTTTATTTATAAATAGTTGCAAGATTCAGTCAAAATCTAGGGCTTAAGGTACCTACCTCAGACACATATTGTAATACATACATATTGCAAATTTGACTAAAATTGTGAGATGAAATTTACTTTATTGTATTTGCTATCTGACTTGTATTATTATTTGTTTGGGTGTGAGTTATAATTTATGTACATTAATATCATTTACAGAATGCCCAAACTCTTAAAAGTGATGCTACTTTTGATATTGATGGGATAAAACGGAATTTATTAAATTATGCAAAAAATGAACTAGAAATTGAGACATCTGCTGATATTCTTACAAAAACGGAAAGCCTTAACAAAGATATGTATGAACATGGCACAAGAGAGAATTCAAGCCTTAACGAAAGATCGTTCATATTTATAAAACAAAGGAAAAGGCCTTTGTATAGTGGATTTATGGGGTCAAAATTTCTTATGAATGTTGCTGATACATCTCAACCTATTAGCAACTTAAAGTTAGATAATAGTAAAGAAAGATTTACGCCTCACTTATCAGGATCTCAAACTAAAGATTCAATGAATATGGATGTAGAATTAAAATTAAAAAATATTAACAAACCTAATTTTAGAGTGAACATTAACACATTACCTGACAAAGGCATCCAAAAGGATGAAAGAGGATGTCCACCAAACGATGAAATAATAGCAAATATTTACGATTTGTTAACAAAACAATTCTCAAGACCATATCTTAAAAATATGAAAAATAGTGACCTACCCATAATTTCAGGTTCAAATGATTTTCATGATTTTTATAACAATGATTTAGAGATAAAAAATACAAGTGATTTAGATAGAAAAAAACAATTAAGAGAAAGAAAGATGGACTATGTTGACAAAGTGTTAGATAAAAATATGTATGCGTCCACGGAATGTAGATTTAAACAAAACAAAGGTGATCCTAGCGTATGTCAGAATATACATTTTTTGCGTGACGCGGACGGGATCAGAAATAACAATCAAGATTCATCGATTTATCGACGCTTCGAATCTCTTTGTAAATGTTTAAAAAATGTTGTGAAAAGATCGGAAATCAAGAATTTCGAAAACAAAGAAACTAAAGAACTTACCCATCATATAAATATATGTTAATATCAAAAAAAGTTGTAGCATATTTCAAAATAATATTTTTGTATTCATTTTAATATTTCCATTTGCTTTCAAAATTGCATTGTATATAACGGAAATATTGTTAATTTAAATTGATCCTTTTTGTCTTGTCTGTTTTATTAGATATTAAATTCTGTATAACATTAAGATTAATTTTTTTGCATACCAATGTTAAAATACTTAAATCAAGATGAAATAGGATGGGAAAAAGGAATTTTAAACTTTGAAGCTTGCAAAATATGTAGTAGGGCGTAGTGTCCAGTTAGTAGTGGTTTGCCAATTTTCACATTAAAACTTGCAAGCGTTTTGATTGAAATTGTAGGTGTCAAAGTGTGCATTTACAAATTGAAAAAATAGCACAAAAACAACTAAAAATATAAATGTGGTGTCGTGGGACACCAGGTAGGAACAAAGTTCCTTTGGCTAATGTAGAATCGACACAATTCATGAGTATGTACTATGCATTGGCGGGAGGGAGTGAGGGAGAAAGAGAAAGGTATTATACACTACTCGCTTGTGTATCAGTCGCGCAGTAGCTGTCGCGCCTGCGCATGTCTCATTTAACGGTTTTATTCCACGTTTTTTTACGGTTTTTAATGTGACTTTTTTCAGTACGTTCGCGCAGCAAAATCCCTTTCTCCTCCAAACCTGCCCTAAGGAACTAGGGTCATTACAGTCAGTGCGCATTATTTGTTGGATATTATCCAAATTTTTAAATTTTATTTTAATTAATACGAGTTCACGATAATATGACATCGTGCAATAGCTATGAAATTAGGTACTTTTCAATTCCATTAAAACCTTAAAAATAAATGTTTTATTTCTATTACGCAGTTTTATTTAGTTTCAACAGTGCCGATGTTTGTGAATGTTGCAAATCTAATTCGATCAAGTTTCTGCTTCCCCGTTACCGTTGTTGGAGCAGATTACACATGCTGTGCAGTTTATTGTACATGTATTCGTGTGTAAATCGGGTGATAATTCAAAATGAATACCTATGGCAAATGGCACCAGAAGGTGATAATAGGACCCCCTACAATTTTCAATATTATCCTAATATTTTTATTGCAATCAGTTTATATCGTACTTGAATATTACCTACTTCTCAAGTCTACTAGGAAAAGTCATTGAAAATAATAGCATGTCTTATTTATAAACTATTTATTTGATTTTAAAAATTTATCAATGCCACCATCGATGGTTTTGATCGAGGCGATGGGGTTGTCACATCCTGCAAAGACAAAATCACTTTTGTTAATTATAAGACCATGCTGAACGAGCGAAGTCATAGGCTAAGGTAGTAAGACTTGTACAATAAAAAACATGAAGTCCAGAATGTGAGTTCTTAGAGGGCTAGTTATACAACAGCCCCCTTTAGTGTGTGCTATGTAGATCTCGATAAGGACCGCTCAAAGCTATCGCAATATAATCGCTGCGCGCGCATCCTCCGCCTGACTCGTTTGTTGCTTCTAGAAATGAAATGTAAACACTGGAGAACGCCAACAGATGTCCAGATAGCCAATAGAATATACATTGAATTAAATGTTCTGGAATAGATAGATATATTTTAAGGGAATTTTAGTTGACGATGTTGTGCTGAAACAAGATAATAAGGTATTATGTCTGTCTATCATCATCATGATAATCAGCCGGAGGACGTCCACTGCTGAACATAGGCCTCCCCCAAAAAACCGCGTCAAGTCATGGTCACCAGCCGCTTGTATACAGCGACTCCCCGCGACTTTGACCAGATCATCAGTCCACCGAGTGGGAGGTCGTCCAACACTTGTGGGCCGCCACTCGAGAACCTTTCTTCGGCGAGCATTGTGGCCTACCGATTGTCACTGAAAAAGTCGGTCGATGCAGTGCTTTTATTGAGCACGGAAGGTACACCGCGGGTGTAGAAAGGAAAGTTTGCATTAATTAGTGTGTAAGTTATTTCAAAGTGAGGTTTTAAGTCCGGATGCTAGGCTAACTCTAAGCTTATCCCCGTGTTACTTTACGGAAGCAAGAGTTAGAGTAGAATTAGAAGTTTAGTAGTAGTATTAGCTAATTTTTTAGCTCAACTACTTGGACTTATTTGACGTTTTGACCAACAATTTTGTCAATTCTTTAAGTGTCGCTTTAAGTACAGTTTACATTGGTTGTCATATAGACAACAACCAAACTGTCTGAATATTTTGGGCAATGTGACCACTATAGGTAATAGGTAACAACTAACACTTTCATAGCTTTTAGCTGCCTTACTACCTTACACGTTACCAGCAGATAAAAAAAATGAGAAAAATGATAAGGCACGCATGTTAAAGACCAAGCATTACTGTCATTTAAGATGTAATTAATTTATGTAACTATGTATACTAGCCCCTACTGTCTACTTTCTAAAGAAGTATTGTTGGTCCGGGCTCCTTCGCAGAATAGAACATCTGCCTTACTGTGTCAGGCAGCTCGTAAAAGTGAAAGCATAGGCTTATCGTCACTAATGTCGTAACATCTGACTAGGTGGTAGAGTTTCGCAGCGAGTCGCCCGGATTGGAACCTCCGCCTTACCAATTACTGCTGCCACAATGTCAGCGCTTGCCGTTGACGTGTTCCGGTTCGGAGGAAAGGTAGCCAGTAAACTTACTTTTGCTCGAGGCCTTGTTAGGCCTAAGGTTGTAAACGCACCATTTTCACCTTGGGTGTCTCTAGGCGCCGTGATTTTTTTACCATCAGGAAATCCGTCTGCATGTTTGTTTTCCAATATCATAAAAATAAATTACAATTTGGGCATTCTAAGGTTTCAACTTCGACAACAATATCACTTTTAGGCGAGTTATATCCTATTAATATTATATATGCGAAAGTTTGTATGTAAGGATGTTTGTTACTCTTTCACGCAAAAACTACAAAGCCGATTACGATGAAATTTGGTATGTAGGTAGCTGAAGACCCACAATAACATATAGGCTACTTTTTATCCCGAAGTTCCCGCGGGATTGGGACTTACGCGGGTGAAACCGCGGGGTGCAGCTAGTGTTATCATACATAAAAAATACTAGCCCAACTGATACATAGGAAATAGGCACGGCTTAGCGTTTTCAATTTTGTAAAAATGTCGCTTCTAGATAATATATGTCTGTGGGTTCTTAGTCCGTATTTGTTGAAGAAGATGACTTCGGACGTAGGTACCAAGTACTTTATCTCATTGTTTGAATCGAGGGTAGACTAAATATTTTTGAATGTTGCAAAGATTTTGCATTCAGTGAGATCTGAACGATTCTAGATTAAAAATAAGTTTATTTTATCGACGTAAATATTGGTATTAAATGGATTTGTTTCATATTTATTTTAAGCAATAAATAAGCTATGGAGTTGTGTAAATAGAAATTTATAAAATGCTTGAATGTTTTTATCTCTTTTAGTACATATGTTCGATATTTATATAAAAGTTTTGTTTTTTGTTGCCTGCGTGGTTAATGGTCCCACAGGATCATTTTTTCGGGATAAAAACTATTCTGTGTGCTAATCCAAGTCACCCACTATGTGTGTGCCAAATTTCGTGATAATCAGTTTAGCGGTTTTTGCGTGAAGGAGTAACAAACATACAAACTAGCGCATTTATAATATCAATTAAAACTTAGACCCCTGGTTGCGTCTGTCAGCCAGTCTACCAGTCTAAGTTCGAAAACTATTGAAAGGATTTTAGTACAGTTTATACCGATAGACAATATGATTTCCGAGGAATACTTGGATGTACACTTAGTCAAAGTTTTTTGTATATTTGTTGATATATATATATATATATATGACGGTTGGGAGTTTTCACTAAAAATGCTTTGAGCTATAACAAAACAATGTATCAGTTTATTTCTTAGTTAAAAAAAACGATCATATTGTGGTAATTGCAAAGATATTCAAATGTTATATCCATCTATTGTTATAACTACATTTAACAGGAAAAGCCTCATTTAAAAATATTAAAAGTGAAGTTCTACCAATGCCAACGCTGACTAATGTCTAATTAACGCATTAATTAATAACGCATATTTGCTTAAAATCTTGAAAAGTTATATTCATTCGTATTATTTGTCCATAGATATTAATTTAAGTTCATTACAAATGAAAAACTGATAATCAAGCGTAATAAAACTGCAAACACCGACTCCAACTATTTTATTGATAACCACGTGGTAATTTGATATTTCTTCCGAATGATGATGAAATGCTACTAAAATGGTCCCACTTAAATTTTATGAACATAATACAAGCAGTTTTTGAGTAAGATATAAAAAATAATAATATAAGTTTAGTGCATAAAATGTATGCACTTTTAAGTGAACTTTTAACAGAAACCACTACACAGATCATGATAAAACTAGCATGGGACCGAATCGGAATCATAACCTATCTTTCTTAATAATCATCAAAATCGGTTGGCTATTAGCCGAGTAATCACGCAACGAACACAAAAAAACGTATAGTCAAATTAAGAACTCTCTTCTTTATGTAGTCGGTTAAAAATGAATCATAGTATACCAGTCTTCATATAATCTATGGAAGTGTGATATTGAGATGCCCCAGTTTGGTTATCTCGGGTCAGATCAGCTCTTCAATGCCAGCATCACATGCGATCACGGTTCAAACAGGGTCAAAATCTGATATCAATGTCGCAAATCTATAGGTGAACGTCAAAGACTTATTATAAAAAAATAAACCTATAATAAAATGTGTCCAAACTTGTAATAAAATTTTAGACGAGTGAATTCTGTACATTGAAGTTATTTAAAAAAATAGGTGCGAACGAGCGAACACATTTTTAGCATATTTATTTTTTTCGGCCAAATCTTCTGAACCGATCGTTTTGAAATTTGGTAGATAGGTTCTATGTACCGAGAAAGTGATAAACTACTTTTTGTCCTGTTTACTAAAGGGGTTCTTGTGGGCTTGTTTAAATCAAAATGTATGATTTTTCAATAGGTTTTGATTTTAATATATTATTTTTTCAAATCATAAGTTTGTAGCAGCGATGTTGTGAATCAGCTGATTTTTTTTTATATTATAGGAAGGCAAACAAGCAGACGGATTTCCTGATGGTAAGAAATTCACGCCGCCTAGAGACACCAAAGATGGTAATGGTGCGTTGCCAAACCTGAGGTCAGGATATTAGGCCTCAAACAAAAGTAAGTTTACCGGCTACCTTACCCTCCGAACCGGAACACGTCATGACGTTATGGCGGCAGGAATAGGTAACGCGGTGGTACCAATCCGGGTGAGTCGCTGCGAAACTCTACCACCTAGTCAGATGTCACGGTGTTAGTGACGGCAAGCCTTTACGCCGTTTACGAGCTGCCTGGCACAGGAAGGCAGATGGTCTATTCTACAAAGGAGCCCGGACCAACACGGGGGACGTTTTTATAGTGCCATAAAGACTTTAATATCACCTTAAGCCTTAGAGTACCTTAGGCTATGTTACTAAGACGGTGGCTGACATATTAATAAATATGGACTTGATAATTTAAGTTCACTTAATAGTCCCTCTGACACTGTGATATAGACTATGGTGACGGTAGCCAAAGGCGTAGCCTGGATTCTGTATAAAGGGGGGACAGATAAATAAATCCTAGAATATATTGTTCTACTCATGACTTATTTTTTTTAATAACTAATTTTGTTGCTAATCTCACGATTTTTTGCAACTTCACCGAGCTTTGTGGACCGAGCAGAGTGCGGAGCCCGAGACATCATTATTTAAATGCATGGGACTGTTACCTACAACGTCAGCGACAAGGGCTGTCTCCCGGGAGACCGTAACTAGACTTGGTGCTGCGTTCTGGTTACTGGGTGTATTGGAAGGAAGAATAATGGCGGGCGGCGGCTCGTCGCTCGGCGTTAGGCGCCGGGCGCAAGAGAGATCTTCGTCGCCGAGACCGGCGGCGACGGTGTCGTGTGGTGTTGTCGTGTTCCGGTTTGGAGGAGGAAGTAGAGCGTTCACCGCGGTTATTAGGTCCAGAGGATCCGATAACACGTGGCGGGGTCTTCTATGATTTAGGGACGCGTTCGCGACCGGTGTGTAGTCACACGCGGATACTAACACCGGATTCGGGTGGGATGACTAATGTCCAATAAGTATCTCATACCGGTACCTAGTAAAGCTAAGGTATCTAATAATTTAACCAAAAATATATAAGCCAGAAATTTTTTTTTACTTCATTTATTCAAATAGTTTTTTAGCTTAGCTTTATTCAATTTTTTTTCACCTGTTTTTACTTTGACTTTTTCAAGTATATTAGTTGCTTAGTTCGGGGTTGACTTCAATTTGTGTAGCTTGTCCAGTGATATTTATTTATTCTGTACAAGAAGACACCTTTTTCTTTCTTTTCATCAGTTTCTTCGTAATCGGGTTTTTAAGTCATATTTTCCAAAGAGATCAAACAATTCGTATAGTTTTCTATATAGTGAGTACATTTAAAAAGCTAAAGCTAAGCTAAGCTAACGCAGCCAGAAGAGCCAATCGCCGCACTCCCCCGTTTCATGATTACTATGAAATATTGCGCTCTAAAGTAAGTCTTAAGCGACAAATCACTATTTTTGACACTATAAAAGTAATTTGAAAAAAAGTATAAAAACTGAAACACTTATCTTTTAGGTATAGCACTTATCGATGTTTACGTTAAATCTGGTGTCGATATTTTCATAATTGAAGTAGACAGTTGGGTTTTGCTTTCAAAAAAGGGTTAACTTTTTGATTTTTTTCTATGAAGCAAAGTGAAATTAATTGTGTTTTGGAAACACTAGACTTATAAAACATATTCATGTTAATCTTGTGTAGTTTTGTCACCAAGATCCATGATTGCTTTTTTTGAAAAAAACATTATACCGCTGACGTATTTTAGCGTACATGGACCCCTAAATGGCAGCTTTACGAGTAGTTGATATTTAGGCGTGGTTGGTACAATATGGTAGCTAATGAAATTCCGACCAAAAGTAGGATGTATATGGTTTATGTGATACGTAGGACTTGGTCTGATATATTACCTAGATATTTGTATAATAATAACAAATTCATGGACTTAGATGAACAAAAAAAGTCCGCTTTAGATTCCATCCCCGGCGTTTCGTGAAATTTCTTACATACATATTACATTGTATGAAATAAATTTGTACAGAATTTTAACATACATTATATTCTTTTAATTGTACTAGAAGCATAACAACAAAAACAGCTTACATAGTAGTCTAGTGTTGGAGCTGACTAAATGAGGTCCCGGCTTAGCCAGGATTAGGCAACACCATCTATCACATTGTCGGATCTCACTTGCACCTTAGGCTAGTAGTGGGCATACAGATACGTCATACGGCATTCGCATATGGCATATGATATTATGCTAGATTGGGATACAGGTGTGAAGATACTTACTACTTACATTTGTATTTCAAAATGAATATTGCCTTATTTATCCATATTGGAAACGAAAAACCCTTGTACATTACAAGTGTTTGTTGTTTTTAATTACAACTTTATAATTTAAATAGCCCAATAGTACATTGTACGCTACAAACGACGGGTAATATTTGCATCTTTAGTATGAACACAATTTACACTTTATTTTAGTTTAACATGAAGCGTGTATTAATGTGCTGTATTAAACAAATATCCTCGAAATTTCAAACACATGGTTACACTGGTTAAACCTTGTAGTTAAGAGAAAGGTTAACCGCCCAGTGGGTGATTATGTCGGCGTCCTTGTCAAGATTTAAAAATGTCATATTTTATTCAAAGTGGGTTTTATTTTCTCTCGCGTCAGCTGCATCCTAAAGTTTATGGTCTGAAGAGCTGCTTGGTATTTAGAAGAACTGGTTGGAAATGATTTACTGGTATATAAACAGCAAAAAGATAATGTCATTGACATTAGAGTTTTTTAGTGCGTCTGGTAATTATTGAGTACTTGTCTTGGAATAATTTAAGTGAATTTAGTTTTTTTTATGACATTGGAAAGCAAGCAAGCAGACGGATTTCCTGATGGTAAGAAATTCCCGCCGCCAAGAGACACCAAAGGTAGTAATGGTGCGTTGCCAACCAGAGGCCGGGATGTTAGACCTCGAGCAAAAGTAAGTTTACCGGCTACCTTACCCTCCGAACTTGAACACGTCATGACGTTATGGCGGCAGGAATAGGTAAGGCGGTGGAACGAATCCGGGTGAGTCGCTGCGAAACTCTACCACCTAGTCAGATGTCACGATGTTAGTGACGGCAAGCCTATGCTCGCCTTTTACGAGCTGCCTTGCACAGGAAGGCAGATGGTCTATTCTGCAAAGGAGCCCGGAAAAACACGGGGAATCAACGACTTATATTTTTCATCATCACTTGTGTCTGCTTATTTGATTTCAAATCCCATAAAAGTGTAATAAAAGATTTAAAGTAATAAGGAAGTACTGATTGGAAAAATAACTGGTAAATTTATCGCCGGCCGTTGAACCTTATCGCGCAAAGTACTAATGTCTATATACCTCAAACTTTACGACTCTGAGCGAAACTTTTTAATGTAACTCAATCTTTATTACTTCAATTCGACTTGCACGCCCTTTTGATATAATTATTATTACATTTTTGTGTCTTTTATTTGTTAAATTTGAAAAAAAAAATACAAAGTGTTAACAATAACTTTTATGGCATAGAATAAGAATAATCTATATACATATAGATGTAAAAGAAATTTGTGTTAGTTTCACTATTTATACCTTACTAGCGGTCCGCCCCGGCTTCGCACGGTTGTGAAATATACATACAAACCTTCCTCTTCAATCACTTTACCTATCAAAAAAACCGCATCCAAATCCGTTGCGTAGTTTTAAAGATTTAAACATACAAAGTGACATCGGAAAAAGGAAGCGACTTTGTTTTATAGTATGTAGCTTAATCGATTTAGCTAAGAATTAATAAGATGTAGCTTTAAACCGGGAAACGGACATAGAATACTTTTTATTCTGATCGATTTATAGGTCAAGGATCCTAATACTTCATCAAACAAATGCTTGCTCACCTTTAAGAATCGAACCCGAGCCTCAGTTGGTCGGTGGAGTTACGGTGTACGCTAGCCCTACGACCAACGAGGGGGATTCTGAAGATATCTATGTATTATATATCTTCACGCCAAGCCTAGTGTGACAATGTTAACTTACATTCTTTGCTCTTTTCATGTAAACACTTTTAACTCCACCCTAGGATAATAAACCAGCTATTTCTATCTAGTATATTTTAAATAGAGAACATTGCATACCCTTATGTAAAAGCTCTAACAAACATTTTATTATATACAGAGAGAAATCACAAGAAAATAAATTATTAGATAAAAACAAATTAATTAAAAAACTGTTGCAATCAACTTGAAATGAAGTGACAGAAAGAATTTATGAACACATATTATTTACATAAATTATGATAAAACTGCCAAATAAATTAAAGATAACATGTGAAAATAATCAATTTACTAATAAGTATGTTTGAGTTCATAGATCACAAGCAATAATGCTTCTTCTCCAACTTGTCAAAAATGCTGTTATTCAACTATCTAAATTATTAATTTAAACTTAGGAAGGTTACAAATATAAGTTTAAGTATGTAAGTCTTAACAACTTAAATTTAGTTTAGTAACAACTTAAGTTTAATTAAGTAAATACTAGGAGCCTAACAACTTAAATTTAAGTTGTTAAGACTATTAATTAACTGTTAATATTTTTTGAGTTGAGGCAAAAAAACAACTTAAATTTAAGTTGTTAAGACTGTTAATATTTACTGTTAATTCACTGTTAATATTTTTTGAATGGAGGCAAAAATATTAACTCTGAAATAGATAACTAATTTCTTCGAGTTTTTTACTATTTTTTTTGAAATACTTATGTTAACAGTTTGCTGAGTTTTTAAGCTTTGTAACAACTTTTAAAGAACCTTTGAAAAAAGGATGAGGTTATATGTCCGACTCCTATCTAAATCGTAGTCCTAAGTCGATGTCTTAGTAATTTCTGATGGTTTTGGAAAATTTTTGTTGTAATTGAAAGACCGCATTTTCTAGGTCCCATTACCCATGAAATTTGAAAAAATACTAAGTTTTTGTGTACGTGGATGACTTAAATATTTTTTTTCAAATCAATAATCGAATTCGATTCAATATTTATTGCAGATTTGCTGCGCTTTAATTGTCATCCAGCTCCAAAAATGAAAATTTCGAGAGTTTTAAAATCTAAATTTTAAGGGGAGCATAAGCATAATTTAATAGCATTTTTAGAGCATAATTTATCGTAGTTTATTTTAAGTCCTTTAATAGATTTACAGGTGAAGTTCTTTATCAATTAATTTTATTATTTTTCTAAAGATTTTTCAATGTTTTTTTAAGGTTTAGATGCGTGGTTTTCTTTCAATTATTTAAAAAAATGTAAAAATACAACTATTGTTGTTTTCATAAGCCGCGACAAATATTACGTAGTTTCTAAGTTTTTCTCACGACTCGG
Source organism: Calephelis nemesis (assembly GCA_002245505.1). Taxonomy (NCBI): domain Eukaryota; kingdom Metazoa; phylum Arthropoda; class Insecta; order Lepidoptera; family Riodinidae; genus Calephelis; species Calephelis nemesis. The sequence continues at coordinate 138,361 of NJDD01000689.1, read as the reverse complement.
TTACTCTTCGGTTCTTCCGACTGATTGTTATAATATTTCAAAAGTAGTACTACTGTTTTAAAGTTTCTTGAATTTTATGTGAACTTTTGATTGAGCTTCTATTTCTTATTTACGTGCAATGTTTCACAACAATTCCCCTAATGTATTAAATAATCTGTAAACTTTTTTTAGACATTGTATTTCTTATTTTTTTTTAAAAAAAGTTTTGAAGTAAGCAGTAAACTAAACAATATTAATATAAGAGGCTAAGAATCTATTATCTAGGTTTTCATCGTATCAATTTAATCTAGGATTAGTATAAATTCCACGTATCTTCATTAGGAAATCCATTAGGAAATCAAAAATCAGCAGTTGTCAGAACCATATTAGTTAAACTCCGTTCAAATTATTTCTGCGAACGTGTCAGGCGTACATAAAACATAACCTTACCAAGAAACCTGTAATGCCTCAACGTTCAAATTCAGATCAAGATAAAAACTCGTCACTTCCATTTGGAAAAATATAAAGGAAATAATATTTTGACTCCTTTTTCGTATACGTTGTCGAACAGATATCTGCGATGGATAAGGAGAGAGAAATTGGATGCCAACGGAGGTGGGAAGATACGGAGGCGTTAAAAAACTTAAAGCAGCCAAGTGTTAGTGCACTCGCTAACAGAGGGTTCCGTGACCGAAAATTGCGAGAAAGTAGGAGTATGAAATCTGGCACACTTATAGTTTATGTGTAGGAGAAGTGTAGAAAGCTAATATTTTTAGTAATAATGCTTATAAAGTACATTAAATAAATAAATAAAACATTACCCACACTACCATGCATTTGACACACATACACAAGTAATATATTGATGATAACGATAAAAGATCACAGATGGCACACTAAAAAGTTTGGAAACAAAGTAGTTGGTCTTGAGAAATGAAGAGGGCGTTCTTATCAACAAGATATTAAAATTGATTATGGTCGAATTTCGATCAATGGGCGACCACTAGTTTATTTTTTTTCACCTTTCCCCTTTCGGTTTTTACTAACCCCTGTCGTAAAATGGGGGTGTTATAAGATGCACGTGTATGTGTCTGTGGTTAAACTTTTGACCGGTTGGATCAATCCATATGGATTTTTGTTTGAAAGCTGACATAATCGAGATGGTTCTTAGCTACTTCATATGTAGGTTTTTAATATAGCCCCATAGAGCTTTTTTTTTATTTTAGTGTTATTTTTATTTTCATATGCATGTTGTGATAAGAAATATATGTCGCTTAGAGTCTAGTGATACCCAAGGTGATTTTCTTTTAAATTCAACATCAGCTTGAGCATTTGCATTTAGTCCAGTTTATTTAATTTGCATAAAGTTCTTACCGAATTTGGTAGAATCGAGCCCAAAATCCTATTCAATTATGATATAATTGTATGTAGTCCTGTCAAGGTCTTAAGTAAAGCGGTAGTGACCTTACTTAAGCTCATCGAACACGATGTGGCAAGGAGAAAACTTATGGTACATCATTTTTTTCATGAATATCTCACTATATTATATGACTGCACAAAAGCATACAAAATCCAACCAAATTGACTTTAAAATAAATAATTATAAAAAACTATGTCCAATATTTTCTCTATCTCGCTAAAATTTCATAATATTAATTAGCCTTACTATACTGCAATGAAATAATAATATCGAATTTTTTTTATAATTTTCACTTACTCAGAGTTAAATACTTAACCCAGAAACGTACAAATGGCTTGAAGAAGACTGTTATGGCATTAAAGACCTTTATTTACTACGGATAAGCTAAATTTAGTGATATTCATAAAACAATAAGAAGTCATCTCTACATTTAATTTTAGTATAAATGCTTATAATACGCACTTCTTTATCACGTATCAATATTACACGCCTCTGTGGTCTAGCGGTTCAGGTGCTGGACTTGACTGCATGAGGTCACGGGTTCGAATCCCGGGTAGGGCAACAAAAAGAAAATTGGGTTTTTCTAATAAAAAAAAAGGTTGTTCGCGAATAGATATGTGTCCGGATGGCGATAGGCTTGCCACCTATCACATTGTGGGACTTAGTGTCTTCGGCTAGTCGTGGGTGCCCTGGTTGTGCCTCTGCCTACCCCTTCGGGGATATGGGCGTGAAGATACTACTTATAAATGCTAAAATTACGCAGTTCTTTATCACGTATCTATATTAACAAGAATGGGACACGTCTAAGTATAATGTGGAGTCCTATTAGCGACAATAGCAACGAGATACACAGCCGATAAGGGCTGAGAACATTACTCATATCAGAGGTTCTCAAACTTATTTAAAGGACGAAGTTTAGAACTAGGTGAATTAGGTAAAATCACGGAAAACCGTGATATTTACGTGTATCTCTAAACTATTTGACTGATAGCTCAATAAATGTGGTTATTATTTCTGGTAATATATTAAATTTATTCTGGTATCTATTTAAGTATTTCTATATATTGCAATCATTGAATAACACCCACAACACACAAGCCTATAAGTTGGGGTAAGATTCAATTTGTGTAACTTGTCCAGGGATATTTATTTATTTATTTATCTTACAGTATTTTTTGACGTATTATAGTCAAGTAGTACTTATTAATTTCAATATATTACTATAGTAAATTTACGATAACTATGAAAAATAAGGGAGTTTTAATCAATTTCAAAGATAAATAAATAAATATCCCTGGATAAATTACACAAATTAATTCTAACCCCAAAGTAAGCAAATTATATGCTTGTGGTATGGGTGCTAGTCAACAATACTAATACATAGAAATACTTAAGTAGATACCAGAATAAATTTAATAAACACCCAGACCCAGAAATGCAGACATCTAAATGTTCATCACACAAATGCCTGCCCCCGTTGGGAATCGAACCCGAGCCTTGCGGTTGATCGGTCTAGTTAGGCGTGTACGCTAGCCACTCGACCAACGCGGCGGTCAAATGTTTTTAAAATTACTGTTAGAAAACATCTTTTCAGAGTTCCGTAGCCATTTAGCAAAAACAAAACGCTCAAAGAAATGTACGAGTCAAGGAAATCAAATTGGCCACTTAAAGACCTTTTTGCAGTACAGCTCCTTGAGTAGGTACTATTGTTGTGTGCAGTACACTGTACAGCACAGTATTACGACGTGTCAGTCTATGTAACTTCCATCGCATAGTTTAAGAACCACTGACTCACAGCATTGTGGGTATTGCAACCCGTATTACTGGTATTAGTGAATAAATTAACACATTTATAAAACTGACGCCGTCTACTTGCCAGTTTCTACTTGACATGTGTTAATGTCAAAGTTAAATAAAGGATAGTGCATACTATAAATGTTTCTCAAAATGTTAATTGTTTTATAAACAGGAAACGTGGGAATTTCAGTTCAAATTTCGAATGCTAACAAAAAACCGCCTCTTTTAACCACTAATTGAAAAATGATGGTCTCTGGATCTCTATATTTTGTGCTAAAACCTTTTCTAAAGAAATCAATTTGTAGCCGCTGATCACATTTTGAAATTTGAAAATCTAGCTAATCACTAGCTGTAGACCGCGGCGTTGACCGCGTGGTTAAGAGTCCCAAAGGAACATTTTTTAAATAAACTACAGATAGGATGTGTTAATCCAAGTTACCCTCTGTGTTTGTTCCAAATTTCATGAAAATGGGTTAAGGAGTTTTTGCGTAAAGGAGTAACAAACAAATATACAAACTTTTGCATTTATAATATTAGTAGGATTTTACATACTTAATGTAAAAAGTTAACCTTTTCTTTTTACAATCCTACAAGTTACAACTTAATCTCCTCCTTGTAGATTTTGCAAGCATGTCTGAACACGCGAACATTGTTTTGTTGTGTAAAAAAAAACTCTTAAATTAATTCAAATCTGTTTCAAATGATAAATTAAATCTTGATGAAAAAAGCGGGAAAATACTAATCGACATTTTTACAGTTTTTTTTATTTATATGTCAGAAAGCAAAGACATCCAACCAAAAAGCCTCTATATTGTAAAAAACGCTGAGCTGTATTATGAAAGAAAGAAAGAAAATTATTTATTTGCGGAAACATGTAGGTAAATTAGATCTTACAAAAATATTTAAGTATATCAACATATTCTAATATATTTTGGTGTGCAAATATTTTAACATTTATAAAAAATATTATTTAATAAGGTACATATGCTTTAACTTCGAAGCCAATTATTTATATTCATAACTAGATTAGTTATTTATTACCAAATCATTTAATAACTATAATTGAATTTAACTCTGTCTACCGTAAACTACCACCGTTTCCAAACCTAGCCAGACAGGAGAAGAAACGGCGAAACAAACGGCGAAACAATACACGTATGTGCAGTATATGTGCAAACTCTCAAGTCTTGAGCAAACAGATAAAATAAGCAAACAGGCACGCATTAATCTTGTTCATGCCATTAAGCAATACATCACGGGGCTATGTACCAATGTTTATAATGGTTTATTGGCACTTTACATGCCAGCTTCAGGTGGGCGATGACATTGCTCCTACGCTCCTGTGCATTGTTCAGCTCGCTTAACGCTTAAAGTTTTAAATATTTATGCCTTTGCAAGGTCGCATACATTACAGATTAATGCATATTAAAATATTTAGTCTTATTAACGTGCGTTTACGCAGCCAATATGATAAGTAAGTAGAATTCAGTCCTTAACTATCTGTTTTTACATAAGGTTCAAAGGCAAATAAGCAGATGAATAAGCTGATAGTTTGAAATAAGTATACGTTGCTAGTGACTGCTGCGTATAACACTTATCTATTGTCTCCACAGAGCGGAGTCGTGAAAAAGTTAAGTCATATTTTTTGAAGCGAACATATTCTCTACTTCTTCTTTAAGTTTTTTTTTATGGGATTGGAAGGCAAACAAGCAGACGGATTTCCTGATGGTGAGAAATTCCAGCCGCCTAGAGACACCAAAGGTGGTAATGGTGCGTTGCCAACCTGAGGCCGGGATGTTAGGCCTTGATCAAAAGTAAGTTTAGCGGCTACCTTACCCTCCAAACCGGAACACGTCATGACGTTATGGCGGCAGGAATAGGTAAGGCGGTGGTACCAATCCGGGTGAGTCGCTGCGAAACTCTACCACCTAGTCAGATGTCACGGTGTTAGTGACGGTAAGCCTTTGCTCGCCTTTTGCGAGCTACTTGGCACAGGAAGGCAGATGGTCTATTCTGCAAAGGAGCCCGGACCAACACGGAGGAAAACCGGACCAACAAGTTGATCGTTTTAATAAACATTGATTTTTTAAAGTAAAGTAGAGAATATACTACTTGAAAATTAAAAACTCGATCTATTCGTTTGTCTTGACAGAATTACAAACAAAAACAGAAAAAGACAAGAATAAAAAATATTAGCGGCACAGAAGTGTCCCTTCATAATCCTTACAAATTTTACTGCATTTACTATACTTAATATTTTACGATGAAATAGTATCATGTATATTGAATAAAGGATTTTATTTTAATTATATGTACCTATGTACATAATGTACATACCTTTAACGTACGTTCCCGTAATATAACGGTTTCCTTGACTTAATTAAGCCCGACTAATTTACTTTATTTAATGATACAAGAGAGAGCAGGCGCATTAAAATATAAATACATCTTAACTTAATTACCCTTATTTATCACTCTTATCGTGGCAAGATTGAGTTCCTAATGAAATTCGATGCCAGTGCCGGACGATCAAAAAAAGCAAAATAAAATTTCGCTACATTTGAATTTAGAACGAAAACCAGCTTATTGCCACCATACATAAAGATCAGCGGTTCCAAATTTAAAAGTGTATGATGTAAGCGACGACCTCCGCGATACGATTTTGGATATAACAACTTTCACTTTTTGCACTTAAGAGTTGCAAAAGGCTGTTGTATTAATGCCGGAGCACGTGTCTTTAGTCTCAGGTATTGCTGGCCTTGAAATTTAAAATAAATAAAAATAAATACGTTGGCAAGAGCAGAGTACCCTCAACGTTGGCGCCAATGATTTTTTAACATTTCTTATGAGTCAATATGACCATGCTGCTTCTTCTCCCATATGTCATAGTATAATAATTCGTGTTATTACATTATAATTTGACTTCAGTAAAGCTGCACTCTTATCCAGGCGCAAACTCCTTCGGTCGTATTAATTAGTAAGGTTAGAAGCTAATAACAAACAGCAAAATCGTAAATTTGATTACAGTGTTACATCACGAAGGCAGGAAAAATATGAAAAGTCTCAAAATATAACTTTCCTCTTGCTAAGTTAAACAAAACTACCACTTTCTGTCTGCGATGGGCATAAAATAGAATACACGTATCGGGCAGTAAAATAAAAGTCCGAGATCATTCGTTTGGCAATCTTGGCCTACAATAATCTGTGTCCTAAGGATTTTCAAATTTTCTGTTCTCTAGATATAATATACTATACCGCCATCAGTGAACGAAAAGACCATTGAAGAACTTCTTCACACAAGGTCCTCATATAGGCCCCTGGAATAACATTCTAAGTTTGAAATTAAAAGTATTTGTTAAAATCTTGTTCCTTTTTTAAACATTCTTACATTAAGAAGTAATTTGGTATGTGTGCGCCAGTTACTTATGTGTTCAGTGGTCAAAATAGGAACTAAACTGCCATATCGTGAAACGTTCTATTAGTACCTAACCAAAATAATTGAAATTTCAACAACTATCGCTATTATCGCTTTTTGAAACCAACTTCGAAAAAAGGAGGCATATACGACTCCTATTTTGTGTTTGTAATCTAAACGATTTTTCAATAATTTCTTAACCAACTTAATTTTATTTTTATTTGAAAGATTGACCTTCTGAGGTACCATTGCCACCAATCTAGATCAACGCTTGCCATCGACGTGTACCAGTTCAGAGAATAAGGTAGCTGGTAATCTTTCTTATGTTCGAGGCTTAACATCCCGACTTCAGGTTGACAACACACCATTACAACCTGTGGTGTCTCTAGACGGTGTGCATTTCTTACCAAAAAAAATCCGCTTGTTTGTCCCCTTCCAAAGTTAAAAAAAACTATGTTATGCATATGAAATTTTTAGATTAATGCACAGAAAAGAAGAGATCAAACCAAAGTTCAAAATAAATGATGGCGTCAGTATAAATCTAAAAGAATCTTTAGTTATTTATTTTCCCCAGACATTATGTAGATGTAAATGTTTTTGGCCAAAGTTTAGATGACATCACCTGCGAGTCACCCAACTGGTTTCCTCAAGTCATTGGCGTTTAATGCCAAATATTGTAAATTTAATGTGATATACGAGACAGAGACACTTTAGGTTGATCTTTCCGATTTTATCTTAATTTTTATCTTTATTATTGTCATTTATATAATTACTGACACTTGAAAAATATTCGAGAAATCTATCTTTATATATATTCTTCTGTGAGTGTGTATATCACTGAACTCCTTCTAGACCGATGTTGATGAAAGTTTTTATGCGTGTTCAATGGAATTCGAGAATGGTTTAGATTCACAATTTAGTCTTCTGTAAAATGTTTTTTAATTATTTTTTTCAATAATAAGTAGTTGTTGATTTTAGAATGTTTCACATCGGATCCGACAGACGGCGCTACTGTCTAAGCATTAATGTCAACGAAGTTTGCTGGGTCAGCTACTCTTTATGTATATTTCTTGTACTTGAACTCCTAGACGACTGGAGCGATTTTGGCGAAGTTTTTTGTATGTGTTTTAAGGGATTTGAGAATGGTTTAGATTTACAATTTGGTCAACTGGAAAGAGTTTTTTTATTTAATTTTTTTAATTGTAAGTAGTCGTTGATTTTGGAATATTTTACACTGGGTCCGGCAGACTGCGCTACTATCGGAGCATTAATGTCAAGCGATACGAAGTTTATATATTGAACTAAAATCTATGTCTTAACATTGAAGATATTTTAGAAAAAAATAATCTTTTTTGTTGGCTAAGTACGGGTTATTTAGATATGAGGTATCTTAATTCATCTAAGCTAACGGGAAACGCTTTAGACAAAGTATGAACCTTCACTTATTAAAATACATATATTGGTTTTATTTTAATAATGTGTTTCAGCAATTAGAGTTTTGTTAATACCCACGATTTTTTAAAACGTCATATAATTATTAGTTTTTTTTACAATTTTCGTAAGTACCTTGCAACTTTCGAAATTTACCAACGAAGTAAATAAGTCTAAGAAAAGGGCTAATTGAATTGTGGCGCTCTTTGGGGGAGGTCTATGTCCAGCAGTGGACGTCTTTCGGCTGATGATGGTGATGAAGTTCGATCTCAATTAATCTAAGATCTTAATGCCGCACTCAGAGGCGTCAATTAACAATTTAATCTACTAGTCACTATTTTGTACAAAAGCTGTTGGCATAATTACTAATTAAAAGACAAGAGACACCTTTATTTCATCGAAAACATTTTTAAAGATTTGATAAAACGCTATACCGCCTTTTTGCAAAATAAGGTGGTATAGCATAAAAACTCGCGCTAAAACTTAAGTGTTACCATACATTGTTTATATTCGAATTTCTTGTGACATTCCTTGTTTTGCCCCTGTACCCTTCAAATAATCATAAATAATGATGTTGTAGCTAAATAATCCGGGGTTGGTAATAAGAACCTTATTAATCGACGTGTTTATATGAAAACAGTATTTAATGCACAGGAATTTTTCCCCGTGTTGGTCTGGGCTCTTTCGCAGAATAGGCCTTCCTTACTTTTTTCCTTTTCCTTCCTGCCAGGCAGCTCGTAAAAGGCGAGCATAGGCTCACCGTCACTAGCACCGGGACATCTGACTAGGTGGAAGAGTTTCGCAGCGACTCGCCCGGATTGGTACCACCGCTTTACCTATTCCTGCCACCATAATGTCCAATGCTTGTAGTTAACGTATTCCGGTCCGGAGGGTAAGGTAGCCGCTAAACTTACTTTTGCTCGAGGCCTAACATCCCGGCCTCAGGACGACAACATTTGGTGTCTATAAGCGGCGTGAATTCTTACCATCAGGAGATCCGTCCGCTTGTTTGCCTTCCAGTATTATAAAAAAAAGAAGCAGTCCTCGTGACTTTGGCACTCGATACTCTCTGCCTACCCCGCAAGAGATTTGTCGTGAAAATGTGTGTGTTTAATCAAAACAGATCAAAAATTGAGGACCACAGACTCAATAACCGCGCGGGCGAATTCTGCTTTAGAATAATTA
>NJDD01000689.1:87847-98277 GCA_002245505.1 Calephelis nemesis | reverse complement strand
CCTTTTACGAGCTGCCTAGCACAGGAAGGCAGATGGTCTATAGTATTCTACAAAGGAGCCCGGAACAACACGGGGAAAAACCTTATGAGGATGAATGGATTAATGATGAATTTAATGAAGGTATTATTTGAAATTATAACGGGTGCTAGTGACAGCTCAGAGAAAAAAAACATGGACTCGGACCATTATACCAAGTTCAAAACCGAAGGATTTTTTGTGGGAAATGTTTGGTGTATTTTTAACTTAAAATTGTTTGACTTACGTGACATTCTTTATTGTTTAAACTGAATAGTTTTCTGAATCGATCGCTGCTAGTTTTTAGTAAAAGTATCTTCACGCCCATATCCCAGAAAAGGTAGGCAGAGGCACAACCAGAGCACCCACGACTAGCCGAAGACACTGAGTCCCAGAATGTGATAGGTGGCAAGTCTATCGCCAACCGGGCACTTTTCCAATCCCGAGCAACATTTTTTTTTATTAGAAAATTGGAAGAACCCAATTTTCTTTTTGTTGCCCGACCCGGCATTCGAACCCGGGACCTCATGCAGTCAAGTCCAACAACTGAACCGCTATACCACCGCTAGACTCTTATTCTACATTAAATTGCTTATTCGATTTTAATTATCAATATTCTATACAAATATTTTTATTTTTTATGATATTGGAAAGCATACAAGCAGACGGATTTCCTAGTGGTAAGAAATTCACGCCGCCTAGAGATACCAAAAGGTGGTATTGGTGCGTTGCCAACCTGAGGCCGGGATGTTAGGCCTCGAGCAAAAGGAAGGTAACCGGCTACCTTACCCTACAAACCGGAACACGTCATGACGTTATGGCGTCAGGAATTGGTAAGGCGGTAAATTGGTACCAACCAATCCGGGTGAATCGCTGCGAAACTCTACCACCTCAATGTCACCATGTTAGTGACGGTAAGCCTATATAAACGTATAGCCAACACCCGGACCGCTAGACCACAGAGGCGATTAGTTTTTAGTATTTCTTTGAATTTAACTGGACTACTATACACTTTTATAGTTTACTTTTTTCTTACTGGTCTTCGGTTATTTTTATTATGTATTACTATTAATTACAAATACACAAACATTTTCAAAAATTTTCCACAAAAAAACCTTCAGTTTTGAACTCAGTATTACGGTCCGATCCATGGTGTTATTTCGGTTAACTATCACTGACACCTTGTATAACAAGATTAGATAGATTACTTGTTATCTATATATATAAAAGAAAGTGGTGTTAGTACACTATTTATAACTCAAGAACGGCTACACCGATTAAGCTGAAAATTGGTAGGGAGGTAACTTAAAACCGGGAGAAGGACATAGAATACTTTTTATCCTGTTCAATTGTGAGGAAACTGGGAAAAACAACATTTTAATTTTTACCATACAAACTGAACGGGCGGAACGAAGTTCGCGGGAACAGCACTATACATAAACGGTTCGCTATACATAAATGTTTTAGTATAAGTTTAGGTAAGTTAGAACTTCGCGAAAACCGAAAAGGTGATTGTAGTAGCTTATTTACAGTAGTACCAATTAAATAATGCGCTTCGGCTATATTCGTCAAGCTTCGGAAATCCGAATGTATTTTAAAGATATCTATATAGAGTTGTTATTACACATAATTAATAATTTCGCTTAAATTTAGATTAGGTCAGCCAATTTAAAAATAAAAGTATAAAGTGTAAAAAGTGTAAAGCCAAAGCGCATAATTTAAATAAGGTACTGTACTTGATGTTTGCGCATTGATTTAATAGTATCTTGTGAAAAGCACTCAAAAGGGCAAGATGTGTAGAAATATCTATTTGTCCCAACTCCTTGGACCGTGAAGTGTCGAAATAATTGTCCGGCGTCACGTTACATGTACGAAGCTCATGATGCGAAAGAAAATGGCGCCCTTCCGCGTTCTTTCAAACTTACCTAAGCTTTATTGAGCTAATTATTACATTAACGTAATTTGATCGCCTTGTTGGTCGACTGGCTAGCGTACTCACCTAACTACACTAACCAACCGCGAGGCTAGGCTTCGATTCCAGGGACAGGCATTTGTGTGATGAACTTTTAGATGTTCGAATTTCCGGGTCTGGGTGTTTGTTAAATTTATTCTGGTATCTATTTAAGTAATTCTATGTATTAGTATCGTTGAATAACAAATTGTGTAACTTGTCCAGGGATATTTATTTAATTTAATTATTATTCCAAATACTCTACGACAAAAATGAATCGATAGCCGTATTTGGATACGCTACAAAAAGTTTTCAATAAAAATATTTTATTTTAAGAGCTATTATAGGCTTAAATTGTACCTACTAGTCAAGACATATAAAACATACCTGAAACAAGGAGATAGTGTTATATCACTTTTGTTCCTAGTTTCTCTCCATTTTGCGAAGCTTTGCAAAGATTCTGAAATGATGTAGTCTTTACGGTTTATCTCTTACAAATAAGGTTTCATGTTGCAAGCATTTCTTTTTGTCATTCCAGTTCTGTCATTTATGGTTCGCGTGCTTTCATTCATTCTCATTCACACTTTGGGATTAGATATCTTAGCTATAAAGATGGTATCCTCTTGTTAAATATTATTTATATTCTTTGATGGTATCAGATTAGTATATTATCTTTAATTAATTATTATTTACATTAGGAGAATTTACTGTATCTACTTTGTAGGTTGGATGTCAAATCAAAAAAAAAATAACGATTAAAAAAGTATGTCATAACATTTCAAATATTGTTACGTATAGTAGGGAATATTTTTCAATAAACTTTCTTTTAGTAAAAAATAAATGTTTTAATTAAAGCTGGATCCTGAGCTTAAGCCCTTATAATATTATTTAAACTGACATTTAGTTTTATATCGTTCCCCGTTACCGAGTCCAGGAAGGTCGTGTCGTAAAGTTTAAAAGTCATCTAACTGTATCCAGCGTCGGCACAAACGGTAAAGCACATCGTGCTCATGCTGCCTAACCGTAACAGATATAATGCCTACAATCAGAGACTGCAGGTTCAAAGACAACACAAACCTATAAAGTATAAAGTACATCATTGTTACTGGCTTCTGACAATGTGTCCATACACACTGCTTATGGAACTTAAAGGTAAATTGTGCTAATAAATTTTAGTGTAAGCAAAAGGCGAATTGAGCGGCGATTGAATGAAAACAGTCAGTGGGAAAACCTCGGTGGTAGCGTACGGTAGATATATAAATATATAGATTAATAACTAATTAAAATTACTGATTTGATTAAAACCTATCAAAATATTTGCACACCACAAGTTGGTAGAATATGTTGGAATGTTTAAATAATTTTGTGACATCTTTGTAACACTCATATTCCGCAAAACAAATCTTTTTCTTTTCCTTTCTTTTCAACCTAAAAGTTTCAAGACGTACTAATAAAGACGAAAATAAAGTAAAGGACGGAGAACTGTCTTGTTTTTTCTTACTAAGTTAAAATACATACACTCAACTATAATTATATAAGTAAATAAAATAGTAGTTCAAATAAATAAGTAGAAATTCCTAGAACTACTCCACACTAGTTATTATTAATACAAACCTTGTGTTATTACCACACAATATCAACATCAAATAGCCAACATAAATTAAAGCTGTCCTCCAATCAGAACACACAGCGAGAGCGACAGGAGGTCGCTAATACTCGTCAAATAAGTAATAGGTAAGGCAATCTTAGTATTATCAAGTAATATGAACCAGTTGCCTCAGAACTACCATTACCCTACTCTTTCGTAATGGGCCAATTCCTTCATTTGATTCAGTATGCCAGCTCTATGTTTTTAAGCTCTAGGTCCACAAATCTGCAATGCTACGAGCATAGCGGCGGTACCAGCATTCCCATCTGGCATTAAAAGTATCCACAAGTGATTCCTCGACCGTTATTCAATTTTGGACCTTATATTGGCTTAGTGCAACAAGGGTGGGTTAGAAACCTTATTAGGGCCGCTTGCACGTTCCTGGATACAATAACAAAAACTCAACAATTAATTAAATTGTCAAATATAATATTACCCTTGCTATATGCTAGTTCATCTTAATATTGTTAATATCCTGTGTAATCTTAATATCCTCAAACCTGCAAATGGCCCTAGGACAATAGCTATGGATATTAAAAATATATCCCCATTTCGTACGTGGTCGTGGTCGTACAGCATATGTTGTAGCCTTTGCCAATTTTAGTAAGATCTTATACCTATTACGACAAGTATTCACGGAAATAACTACTCAAAGGTAGTTTTAAAAATATCATAAACACAGTTTGACCACCTCGATCAAGTGTTAAACACGACCTATAAATAATTATAAATGTATAGAGTCAAAAAAGAGATTACCATCACCTTACCTTAAGAGAGATCATCGTATTACGACTTGTAGAATAATCTTAACTTAAAATGTAACAAAGTTATTAACAGATATGACAACATGGATGTTTTTTTTTCTATAACATCGCAAAGCAAAAGACACAGATTTCCAGATAGTAAGAATAACTGTTTGATTATCCTATTAATATTGGAAATGCGAAAGATTTGTAAGTTTGTTTGTCACTTCTTCACGCAAAAACCGCTAAACCGATTTCATAAAATTTGGCACACACAGAGGATAACTTTGATTAATACATAGGATATTTTTATGGGACTATTAATCACGCGGGCAACGCCGCGGACAACAACTACCAGACAATAAATATGACAACTCCTGCATCAGCAACAGAGTCGTTATCGATAGATGACAACCCTTCATAGTTTCTACACTTCACATCGTCGGCCCTTGATGGAACTCCATTATAAACATTAATATGAATATCTAAATTAAAGTGTAAACAGTTTTAACTTCAGTTGTAATCGGCCTGTGTTGTTTAAATAGTAAAACTGGTTGGCTGAAAGTTATAAACTAGCTGACCCGGCAAACGTTGTTTTGCCATATAAATTATTTTCAGGAAAAAATGTCAATTGTGAACAACCCTCATCACTTTGGGTTGTCAAAAATAGATTTTGGCCGATTTTCGGATCTACTCTATATGCTCACAAAATTTCATGAGAATCGGTCATGCCGTTTCGGAGGAAAACGGGAACGAACATTGTGACACGAGAATTTTATATATAAGATGTGGCAAGAAATAAGTATTTATAAACTGAGTCGACAACCCTTGAAGCTTAAATATCATTCAGTTTATTGACCTTTTATCTTTCGAATAAAACAATAGCACTGAGCTTTTAACGGAATCTTTTGAAGATCGCATAAAGTACTCACAATTTAGCCAATTATTAAGTTGCACTTTCTACAAAATTACATGACATGCTATTAATTAAAGGTATAGCGAAATCATATCAAAAAACCTAAGTTCCCACGGACAATAGGCACGATCTTTACCTTCTGAATGCAATCATTGTTTTTTCCCTACAATTCTCACTCCCAGATCAAATCTCACCAACTTTCTACCAGTTACTGAGCTCACGCAATCGATATGCATCTAGTACTTGCATCTAGTGTTGCGAGAACCTAAGCCTTTAGCAAATAGTGCATGAAGAGTTTGATCTGGAAGTCAAATAAACTGATTCCCTTGTGAAATAACAAATAAATTTATATCCCTGGACAAATTACACAAATTGACCTTAACAAGAAAACTATGTGTGTGTATTAAGTGTTAAACAACTGTACTAATGCATAGAAATCACCACACACCATAGTCTATAACAAAGTCGCTTCCACTCCGGACTATCCGTTTGTATGCTTAAATCTTTAAAACTACGAAGAGGATTTTGATACGGTTTTTTTCTTCAATAGATAAAGTGTTAGAAGAGGAAGGTACAGACATATATTTCATAACCGTGCAAAGCCGGGGCAGGCCGCTAGTAATTACATAAATATTAGTATTACTTTAACAAACACCTCTCATTTCTCACAAGTTTTTTTTCTGGCATATGATAGGTGAAAACGCACACGGCTCTTCTGATGATAAGAGACAACTGTGGTTGTAGACAATGTTGATGTTACAATTGCTTCGTTCACCTGTAGCCGAGATGGAAGCAAATTATGCAAGTCTACATGCCATACCTTCCATACTAGAAACACTGTGATAGTAGCAGCAGGAATAGATAAGGCTGTGGATCCCTAGCTAAGCTAGCCTGCTATACAACATAGCCGCACTTTAGGTTTTATATACTTATAATGACAGCGAAAAAGCTGACGGAAAGAAGTACACAACTACTCTATCAATTAATATGGTAAAAGTAAATTGACAATCTGGGAAGTAGATATTGCTGCATCTTACAAAATTTACGGGCTAGCTTTTTCTCAAAACTAAAACACGGCAATGATAAACATGCTATTTTTACAATTTTCTTCCTTTACCACTTCGTATAGTAAGCTAGCGACCATTTCGGCGATTTTTACTTTCGACATCTAAAGAGCGGATGTTGAAGATGTTGCGGGTCCGGTGATCTCCTTTGGGTCTCGGATTCGCGAAGTAGGATAGACCATCTGCCTCTGTTTAAGGCAGATCATAAGAGACGAGCATTGGTTTAAATGTAGGTCATTACCAACAGGACCACTAATGGTAGTGTGTTGCTCAGCTACTTGCCGGGAGTAGGGATCCACCGCCTTACGTATTCTTGCCCCCATAATGACTCTGTCATGTTCTAGTCTAGTAGGGTAGTCGGTAAACTTGCAAAAATAAGCCATCCTAGTCTCAGGAAAGCGACACACCTGTAACATCAATGGTGTCTGGAAGCCACGATTATCCGTTATGTACTATTAAGAGGGGCGCGTGCTTGTTCGCTGACCTCTCACATAAAAAGTCTTCCATATTCTGAATATTAGAATAATATTTTTGTCAGTTTAAGGGATGATATGTTCTATCTACTACTACTAGGTAGAAGAATTTTACAGCGACTCGCCCGGATTGGTAGCACAGCCTTACCTAGTCCTGCCACCATAACGTCAGTGTTTACCGTTGACGTGTTCCGGTTCGGAGGGTAAGGTAGCCGATAAGCTTACTTTTGCTAGAGGCCTAACATACCGGTCACAAAGTTGGCAACGCACCGTTACCACCGTTGGTATCTCTCTGAATTTCTTACCACCAGGAAATCCGTCTGCTTGTTTGTCTTCCAATATCATAAAAAATATATCTTCATAGTAAAAATTCTCTATTACGAATGTGGTCAAAATACTCCTACGCTCCAAATTGAAACATGGCAATGGTGACGCTGTACAATTTTTCCTCCTCTAAACCTAAACCCTTGGCGGCTAAAATAAATAAAGCTTTGAAATTCATTGCAATTTCCTAAAAGAATTAATTGCGCAAAACATAAAGATGTAGATTGTATCTGCTGATATTGGAAATCAGATAACTTACAGTGATAAGCTCTAAGTTAAAATTAGATACGCCATCAATACGCGAACGACCACTTACCGATGTGACGGAAGAGGAACGAGTTAGACTCGTCCCGCCAGTTACAGATGACCGTAATACAATATTTCTGGTGTAAATCATCTGAGCAACTCTTACATAACTTGTGCATACTTCCCACGTTAGTGCTAGCCATTGAAAGGATTTATGTTTAATACAATCTCTAAGAAATTAAGGTTTGAACGTATTATTATTAACCTTGACAAAGCAATATTTTTAATCTGTATACATAAAAATAATACCAGTTTTGCATTATGCCTGAGCGGATGGATCAATTTTGGTAATTCTTTTTATGTTGGGTTCTTATAAAGAGAAAAACCAGGAAAATTGCTAAAAAAATTTGAAAAACAATACTTAGACATAGATAGGAATTTAAATCAGATTCTCTCTAGGGAGTAAGGAATAATAGCTCTCTCACTTTCAGCTCTCTTTCTCTCCATTAAGTTTTTATTTTTAAATGATAAGACACTATGGCTGCTGTTAGAAAACAAAAAAATAAGGTAATTTTGTGAAAACTGGACCTAAATATTTGTTAAAAAGTCCACACGTCCGATATATCTGTAATTTCACAAAACATGTTCTAAATGCCACACCAAAATGGCCTCGATAATTCAAATATAGAATGCAGGCCATACCTATTTGAATGAACTTATTGCGTAATGTGTAGGGGGCGTTTGAGCTCGCGCAGTGGTGATTGACATTTACTGCCATATTGGAATCAGGTGGGTTTTAGGATTATTACAACTTACGTCACCGATTTCGTAGAAAAATGTTTGAAATTAAAATCCACTGTGTCCGGGATCCACCGCGATACGTCAGCGCGGTACCCGGCGCGCATATCTAAACGCCAAGTCGTCTCTTATAGGGTAGGCAGAGTATCGAGTGCCAAATTTCACGATCCGTGCACACCGTTTTGTCTTCCTCCACATTCATACACCCACGCCAGTTCCGCAAAATCTTAACACCAACCGCGTACCATCTCTTTGGGGTGTATAGTGTGTTTTACCAAGAAATCATTCTGCCTGTTTGCCCTATAGACTCTATATTTATAAAAGAAAGTCGTGTTAATTACACTATTTATAACTCACGAACAACTGAACCGATTTGGCTGAAAATTTATAGGGAGGTAGCTTCACACCAGGAGACATACATATAAAAGTAAAGTATCTTCAGGCCCATATCCCCAGAGGTTGGCAGAGGCACAACCAGGGCATCCACAACTAGTCAAACACATTAAGTCCTACAATGTGATAGGTGGCAAGCCTATTGCCAACCGGGCACACATTAATTCCCAGCCAACGTTATTTTTATTTGTTATTAAACATTAGAAAATTGAAAATATACGTTTTCTATTTTTTTATATTGCCCGACCCGGCGTCGAGCCCGGGACCTCAAGAAGACAAGTCAGGCACCGGACCACTAGGCCACAGAGGCGATACGACTTTTAAGTATGTAAAAAAATAAAAAAATTGCAATATTTAAACAAGGTAGGCATGAGACTGTACTGATAATACTTAAACAAAATCATGTCATGGCCGCGACAGTTGGTTTCGACATGCGTGACTCCATCACCGCTGACAACTTTGCTTATGTCATGCTGCTAATGTTAGGTATACTTATATGTATGACGCGAACACATGAGGCATTATATTTTTTTACAGACTTCAAACCCAGACTCGTGTTGGTCTGGGTCTTCTGTGTAGAATAGACCATCTGCCTTTTTGCCAGGCATCTCGTAAAAGGCGAGCAAGTTTACATGGGTTTTTTACATCACTGATGTTCGAGTGCCGCGAGAACACCTGCTGCAGCTTCCCCGGATAAAGACACACGATACATTTTCCTCCTGCCATAATAACAGTGTCCTATTCTTGTCTAGAAGGTATGGTAGCCAGTAGACTTGCACAACTGACGTAACACGCTACCCGCAGGACAATGACGCACCTGCATTTGTTGGGTTTATATACCACGGTTGTCTTTTACGAGCAGGAGAGCCGTGTGCTTGTTCTGCTTTATCGTGAAAGAAAGAAAATTTTCCATCGATCTTCTTTAAGCCCTTACGGAGTAAGTTTATACTATATTTTATTATGTATCTTCCCCATTTCCCGTGGTCATAGCATGACACCAGAATGGATAGACCAATTTAGATACTTAGTTCTTTTTTTTATTATGTGGGCCAGGAGAAGATTCTTATCAAGAAAAAACCAGGGAAAATGGGAAAAATAATATCTAATATAACGATTTCCATACAAACTGATTATGACTATGACTATTCCATACAAAACTTATGTCAAGCAACACGAAGTTGGCCGAGTCGACTAGATTATACATATTATATTTGACACATTAAGAATAGAAGGTTCCAAAACACCATCTTACCTATTATTACCGCCCTATTGTCAATTCTCCCCATTGTCGTTTTCTGGTGTGGAAAATAAGGTGACAGTAAAGTTACTTCCCCAAGAGTCGAAGTACCAACTATATTTGTTCAGTGCGCTAAAAACTACACAACCAACCACAACGCCATGTTCATCTTGATGTCTACATGCGATCTTGAAGTATATTAGAGAAAAAAACTTGTATAACATCAATGTTGTAAGATCAGCTATGCTATTCTGGAAAAAACACGCTCGAACTCGCATCTCACCTGAGTGATACGACTCACTTTACTTTCGAACGTTCGAATTTTTGCTTTAGCATTCTGTAAACATCCGCTCGACACAGCCGAAGTGAAGTGAGTCCCGCTGCGAAACTCACCTACTAAGTGAAGGGTCAACGATATTTTATTTTATCGATATACAAAGTCTATGTTTTATTTGTAAAATATTTTTTTAAAACGGCTATTTTACACCATTTATAGACATAATATATCTTTATCATTGTGTCATAGGCTGAATTAAAATTAAACTGTAATTTTAAAATTAATAAACTCTTTAATAATACGAAAATTTTAGCAAAAATATAATCTGTGGTTTCTTTGAAGTTG
>NJDD01000689.1:53967-64495 GCA_002245505.1 Calephelis nemesis | reverse complement strand
TTCGCAGTAAGATAGATAATATGAGGACCAAGTGTCATAATCGCCTCTGTGGTCTAGATGTTGGACTTGACTGCTTGAGGTCCCGGGTTCGATTCCCAGGTCGGATAAAAAAAAAACGTTGCTCGGGATAGGATATGTGCCCGGTTGGCGATAGGCTTGCCACCTATCACATTGTGGGACTTAGTATCTTCGGCTAGTCGTGGCTACCCTGGCTGTGCCTCTGCCTACCTCTTCGGGGATATGGGCGTGAAGATACTTTTTTTATAAATATAAACTGGAATATAAAATAAGCAAGATAACTGAAAAGTGATGAAGCGTATTTTGTTGGCAATCATGAGATCCAAACTTGGTGACAATGAGACGACGTCAGAAGTACGCCTTTTCAAATAAAGAAAAATAAAATCGGTTAAAAACTGGAGAAATCGGGTAAAAAATATAGGAGTCAAGCAAATAACTTCCTCGTTTTTCAAATTCGGTTAGTAAAATATGTGAATGATTATTTACACAGCACTCAACTACCTCTTGTTGATAATATCTCATGAAACCTATGCTCGCCTCTGTCAGGCAAGAATCGTCTATTCTACATAGACCCTGACCAACACTGGGGAAAGTAGATTTTTTTCATGATATTGGAAGTAAAGCAAACGCAAGGCTTTCTTTATGGTAAGAAATTCACGCCACCTAGAGACACCGAAGATGCTAATGGTGAGTTGCCAACCTGAGGCCTGGATGTTACGCCTTGATCAAAGGTAAGCGTACCGGCTACCCCAACCTAAGAACCGAAATACGTCAACAGCAAGTGCTGACACTATGGCAGTAGGAATAGATAAGGTAGTGTGGTACCACCAACTTATCCGGGCAAGTCGCTGCAAAACACTACCACCTAGTCAGATATCACGGTATTAGTGACGGTAAGCCTTCCTCGCCTTTTACGAGGTGCCTGGCAGGAAGGCAGATGGTCCATTCTGCAAATGAGTCGGGGACAACACGGGGATAAATACGGAGATGGAGATATCTTCGTTTATAAGAAAAGAAAGAAAAGTAACATGTTATTGTCACAAGATGTGAAGATAAACATATAAATTACAAAAACCTCTGTATGTTTAAATAATAGAACTAGATCGGTGGAAACTAATTAGTCCGTGAGACGACACCGTATTAGCACCTGTGCACACACGCCCCAAAAAGATCTCACTAGTGCTGGACTAGATAATCGGCGATTTTATCGACAGTATTTGTAAATGCAATGTTAATTTATCGTACAATTAATATATTTCAAGAAAAATCTATTGGTTACTAGAAAAATGTAAAGAAAACATATATATTATAAACTTTACTTTTCTTACAACACAGCACGTAATTAATAGTTAAAACTATTACTTATATTAATACAACATTTTCGCAACAACATTCCCGCTCCAGAACCAAGCACCACTTTCACTAGTTTGGTACTGTAGATGTTGCATAACGATTCACTCTACTTTATGTAGCCAAAAGTAAAAGATATTTAAAAACTAAATAAATTTAAAAATATTTGGAATAAAAAAAATAAAAGAAAAATGTCAGACAAAAAATAGGAGAATGTAAAAGAAGTACATTAAGAATTTATAAAATATATATTACTTGATCAACAAAGGTATTTATATTATAAAAATAATAAGTTAACACAATCAAATATTACAATTGTTGAAGGGAACTAGCAAAGCCAGCTAGGAAAGCCAGTATACTTACCTACGCAAGAAGCTTAACACCCCATACCATAACAATGCACCATTAGTACCTGTAGTGTCTAGACTCTAGAGTAACTGACGTCTAATTTTTTCCACTAATAAATCCGTCTTCTTGTGTTATTGACACTTTTGTTTTGCCGTTCTCATTCGAATTATTGAATTATTCTGTTACTTTTCACTAAAATAATAAAAACATATCGTAAAACTCTGATTTCGATATCATTTCAAAGTACTAAGTAAACTAAAAGTACACTTGATTAAGTGTAAATCAATAAAATACATGTTAAATGGGATCGCAAACTCTCTAAACAAAAAAAACCAAAATGTCTAGTTTTGTGACACACAAAAAAACATACAATCGATTTTTTGAAGTCGACTCAAAATTAACATCTTACTAATTTAATAAATGCAATGACAAATAAAAGGTATAAGTATAAATGAAAAACGTCACAACTCACGTGGCAATATGAAGGAAAATAAGCTTTTACAAACGCGGTTTAAGCGAACATGCTACGTTCCTCAATTTAACCGCATTATGTGCCGGAGGTCCAAATCATATCCTATTAGATGCAACGGTACGCTGCGATTTGAGTTCCAAAGCATGATTACAGTATCGGATTATGGGTCCCCAGGCGAATGCCATCTATGTTCATGTCATGAAAATTACTATGACACCCTCCGGCCGAGTTTGATTCGTTGAAAGTTTTGTGTATGAATTATAATATTTATGCATAACTTGAAACTGTTATATTATTTGTTTTTTTGTAAGTACTTGTACAAAATTTAAAGTCATTTTATTTGCGTGTTTATGTTAAAAACAATTGTTTTCTCACCGATGTGTCTAGCTATAGATTTCAAATAAATATTATTTTATATTTTAGAAAGATGGAACCTATGACACACATGGTTAATTTCGAAAGTGGTTTAAAAATTTTTGAAAAGTTGATATAGTATAAAATAAGACGAGAATTACTATTAAGTTAATCAATATCTTCTTTTATAACAAGTTAAAGAAACATAAGGTAAAAATGTCAACATTCTTGTTTAAGTTTCATATGGCTGCCAATACGTTAATTTAAAAACTTATATTACCTACGAATTATAGCATTTTAATGCATTATATTCTTGTAACTTCATAACATGTTATAATATGTTATATTATAATAATTCATATAATAATATCCTATTATAACTATTTTTAGGTCTAACTAAATACTAAGGCTGACACTAGTAGATAAGCAATCTAGTAGTATCTTGACGATTTGTAGTAAACTTATAATTACAGCGATAACAATGCAACAGCTTTTGTAATTCTTGACCTCAAACTTGTTTTTGCAAACAGTCTTCATACAATGTTGAATATCTTCTTTTAAATCTTAATTCAACAGAACGAAAAAAATATTCCAGGTTTAAAATTTATTCAATAATCAAAAGCAATACACAATAATTCATACATACAAACAAAATTAAAAGCAAAGTTATAAGATTTCAATGCCATATAATTATTTCCTTTGCCATAGCAATGAAAAGAAAAAAATACTTTATGAAATATCGATAACTCTCAGCGGGGCGTACCTACGTTTCCAATAAGTAATGATACATCGACTGTTCGCAAGTTAATAAAGTTGTTTTTATAAACCTTTATTTCGCAATGTTACTCATTATTGTTCCACCATATTTTTTTAATAAATTGCTGGTTAGATTATAGCAGACGACACTTTAATGGGTGCTTGATAGCTGAGCATATACTTATAGCCCTCTCAGAATAATAGAAATTGCTTTTTAACTACTACTTCGTTGCTCTACTGAATTTCGCGTGAATTTTATCTTGTGCCGAATTTAATTGATTTTGATGACAATAGTTTTATATTATAGTTTTTTTTTTATAGGAAGGCAAACAAGCAGACGGATTCCTTGATGGTAAGGAATTCACGCCGCCTAGAGACACCAAAGGTGGTAATGGTGCGTTGCCAACGTGAGGCCCGGATGTTAAGGCTCGAGCAAAAGTAAGTTTACCGGCTACCTTACCCTCCGAAACGGAACACATTATGGCGGCAGGAATAGGTAATCCGGGCGAGTCGCTGCCAAACTCTACCATCTAGTCAGATGTCACGGTGTTAGTGATGATAAGCATATGCTCGCCTCTTACGAGCTGCCTGGCAAGAAAGGCAGATGGTCTATTCTGCAAAGGAGCCCGGACCAACACGGGTTTCATTCAAAATCAAATCGGGTTCAATGTAACATTTTATACGAAAACAAATATCATACCGTACATCGTCATTGTATCTTATTATTGTACACAGCTAAAATCAGTAATAAAAACAATTATGATTGGCACAGTATTTTTATTTTTCTGTTAATCTATTTAATTTAATTTTTAATTCGTCAAGTTAAGACTTTGTTACTTTTTAGATGACTTTAAGATGAGGTTCTCAATTCCGCAATATTTTTTATTTATGTTATGCATTGCCCGCCAAATATGAATTAATTTTGGTAGTTTTTTGTAAGGTCGGTATTTTATAGATGGTGCCATTAAATTTATGTGATAGGCTGGTAAACTTAATGCGTATTTAACTTATTACTTAATAGGTCATATTATTGAAATTAGCGTTAATTTGTTCGTTTGATTTCGTTAAATTTACATACATTTGACATCGATTATTTTAACATGTTTCCAAAAAACATGTAATCGAATGTTAAATAAGATTAAAATTAAAAACCCAAATTTTAATAACTCCCGTCAAAACCTACACTTAAACTGTAAACATACAAACATACAAACCGTAAAGTAATCGCTGCTCTAACGTAGTACTTTACGCTTCGAGTAAATGTTCATTTCCAACATAATAAAAACATCTCGAATAGAAAAAAGTTTTGTATCGATAGTAGATTTGCCGCTTAATCAAGGATGAAAGGATTGCTTCAATGGCACCTCGGTAAAAAAGAGGAGACAAAATCTTATTACCATCTTCGAGTTAACGGCTCACTCTTGGAATTAGCTGCGTTCGTAATGAGGGAATAGTGAAGGTTTTACGGGCTTTAGGCAGTACGGAGAAATATAAGTAATTGACTGTTACAAGTAAAAAGCTAACGCGATTTTTGTTTAATAAAAGTCAAAGCTGAAAGTATGAGTGTTTGTGACTGTGGTATAATAACTCCTAAACTTCAGTGAACTGATTTCGATGCGGATTTTTTCGTTTAAAAGTTCTTGACTTCATTACTAATAGTTAGGTATTGTAGGGCGTTATAGAACAGTTTTCATTTTATAATTATTGTAAAAAATATCAGATTTAGATTACATTACTATAGATTTTGATTTGATTAATATTTTTATATTTTGTTAATTTTTATAGGTAACGCTAAAATTAACACCAGAAATGCAAATTTTATACTGACAACGACAATCATAGAAAAAAATACCGATCTACCCAGATATAACTAAGTATGGAGGATACTACATACTTAATTTATATTCAATATATAATAACAATCAAATTAATACTATGAAAATCAATCTTAACCCAATCGATTATATTAAAATTGTGATAACCAAATAAAACTTAATTAATTCTTATTTCTTATTATTAACCGACTGAGTAAAAAGGGTGAAAGATTTTCTTAATTTCGGTGTTAATCGATTTCTCCGTCATTTCTGAACCAATTTTATAAAATCTCTGTTTTAAAAGATCGTACTTCTGAAGTGGTCCAATACCACCAAATTTCTAAAATATGAATGTGGAATCTCAGAAAAATAAAAAAAATACTAGTCTACTTTAAAAAAAATATCAAAATCGAAGTCACTTTTTTGCACTTTAAATTAAATAATTAAATTTATAGGTATATAAATTTCATTCGAGCTCCATCTAAAATTTGATAGGTTTTCAACAAAGTTATAAAAGATTTTACATGAAAAATTCAAGTTTGATAATATATGTAACTCTTTCAAACGCGGTAGATTCGTTTTTATTAATTTATAATAGTAAGTTTCACTTTAAAACCGGAAATTTTATTGAGTCCCAGGAGATCGAGATGAAACTACTACTGGAGTGTCAAGGGCATTGCGGGAGAGTTTTGGACCCTAGTTATACCGCTAACTCTTGAAACTTGGGACAATCTATAGATTTCCGCCATTTTACCGTCGTGTCGTCAACGCAGCCGCATCGGAGAGGCGGAACTCAAGTAATAGGCGCATTCCGCCGGCAGCCCTGTGAATACACGTTAGATGTACTTAGAACGTCTGAATGGCTTAGGAAACCATTAACTGACCCTCACCGCCTTTATGTCTAACCGTAATGCAGCTAACTTTTGACACAACCCGCTGTGCTAAAACGGACTCACAAGCCTTGCAATAAGATATAAATTACGTTGCTGGCAGGTAATCTACGATCAATTTTTTTTTTGTTTTATCTTCAGATTTGGGCAAAAACCTTTCTAATTTACATTTTTATGGAATATTTCAAGTAAGACGAGAATAGATGATGACGGTAGGACGACATTCATAATTGTTTGGACTTAAACAAACCAGGTTATTTTAGACGAGGTAGTAATATTTTTCTTATTTTCGTTTTAAAGCATTTTAAATTATTATCTAGGTAATAATTTATAGTATAATATTAAAATAGGTTAAATTGTTATATTTTCTTTGTTGATATATTCCATGGATATGTTTTCAATACCTCTACAGTATCTTCACGCCTGTATCCCTGAAGAGGTTGGCAGAGGTACAACTAGGGTGCCCATGATTTGCCGAAGACACTAAGTTCACAATGTGATCGGTGGCAAACCTATCGCCAACCGAGCTCATAGCCAATAACGGGCAACGCATTTTTTGTTAGAAAATTTGAAAAAACACATTTTCTTATTTTAACTCGAACTGGGGATCGAACCCGAACCCTCATGAAGGCAAGTCAACGTCGGACCGCTAGACCACAAAAGCAATTCAATACTTCTTAATAAAATGATACAATTTATGTTATCAAGATTAAGATTTCATTGCTCGTTTGGTTAACGTAAATATCTAACAAAAAGGCTCGGATTCAATCAATGATATGTGCAGAGATTCGTTTAATGATCAGATATTTATAATCTTTTCTTATAATGACACAAATAATTCGCAGTAAAACTTTAAAAAACTTACTTCGATTTCCATAAGTAAGTCATCTACGTACGGAAAAATTAACTGTTTTCTTTGATTTTTCTGGAATTTCATCATAAGATCCAGACTTGGTGGCAATGGGACTACTTCGGAAGTACGCTCTTTCAAATAAAAACAATGGAAATTGGTTCAGAAATGACAGAGAAATCGATTAACATACATAAAAAATATAGAACGATAACGAACGAAAATAAAAGAAAATTTTGAAATACACATCGCCTCTGCGGTGTAGCGGTTCAGCTGTTAGACTTGACCGCGTGAGGTTTTTAGATTTAGTTATTGTATTGGCAGCTAAATCACAATAATTTTAATAAATTATTAAAATTCATATATTATTGTTATTATTATTTACAACTGAATTGTAACTGACATTTTAGAAAATAAGTATAACACACATTTGTCTCCATAACTAAAATCCTTGTAAATTCTTTCTTTGGTCCATGTTTATTAAAAAAAACATACCTGCTGCATTTTAAACGAAATGAAATCTAAAAGAATGAATGAATCGAATGATGCATCTAAAAGAGCATTTCTTTGCCATAGCTTAGAAGCTAAATCGTTTAAAATGCGGTACCTTTTTTTTTTAATAAACATGGACCAAAGAAAGAATTTACAAGGATTTTGGTTGAGAGTCTACTCTCAATTCGTTCATATAATTTTACTTTAGGTTTATGTTTAGTTTAATTTTGTTCATTTGTTTTGTTAATATTTTTTTAATTATATGTATTTTAGTTCATTAAATAGTATATATTTAGTAGTTTATTTATCTGTACATCAGGTCTACTTATTTTATTTATTACTTTCCTTTCACGGGTTGGCTGGAAGAAATTTCTTTTATTAGAGATAAGCTCGCCTTTTGTACTTTGTTCGTTTTACATTTAAGTTTTTGTTTTTGTAATATCAGTTGTGTACAATAAAGAGTTAATAAATAAATGAATAAATTAATTTAGGGTCTTTTTTTATTATTCTTTACTTAAAATGACTTATTTACTATTTATAATAAGAATTTTAGCTTTCTGCAATGTAACTAAACCAAATTTCGTGTACATCTAATGTGCTAGAATATGTTAATATTATAATATTTTTATTATAATATTTTTTTTTGAAAACTTCACAAATATTTTAAGAATAAGTATTTATCACTTCATTTAATATTAAAACACAAACAATTTTGCTTTACTTAATACTGGGTGAACTGAAAAAAAAACACTAGTAGGTAATAATATTTTAAAAAACACTAATAGGTAAGTGAAACTATTTTTATCGATTTAGCCTTAGACGAAAAAAGGCGTGATTTAAATTTGAGGTGTTTGCGTGTCTCGCATCATAACTGTAGAACGGATGGATCGATTTCGATTCTGATTTTTGTTTTAATTTTCACTTGTTTCGCATGTTTAAAAAAACGTTTAAATAAATTTTACATTTCTTAAAAAAACGATAGGTAATAAAAATTTATGTGACCACCTAGTATCCACTGTCTAAAAAGATTATTACTTTTTGCAGTTCAAAATCGTAGATTGACCATAGACCATAGAACATGATGCAGTAACATGTACAATACCTCCACTTTCCATTTGTCGCATGTTCACAATTTCACCCTGTATTTGTTATCCTATAATATATCCCACATATAAATACAATTCCTATGAATGCTATAACCATATGACGTAATAGATTACTGCATATTTTATGTAAAACTGGACTGGCTGTAGTTAATAGTAAAAACGTGCCGAGTGCGCCGGCGGCAAATTGTGTAATTTGTATTATCTAAGACGAAGTTGTATTGAATGTACACTCGGGGATAAAATTAGACTAAATTTTATTATTGATCTGCCCAGTGAGATCTCGTGCTACTTGGTGGTAAATGGTTACCATTGATATATCTGTAACGGAGAGGGAACTAAATGTTTTGTGTCTGTTTGTTTATTTATTATTGTTTTCAAGAGATGAGTCATCTTATGAAAACAAGAAAAAAGCAACAAACTTAGGAAACAGCACAGTTTGTTATCGTGAATTATAGAAAATAAATTCAAAATAAATAAAAAACAAAATTCAAGCATGTACAGGGGCTGTTTAATTTTATAATCTAAATTTCTTTTATAGTTTCTCTATTATGATGACTTGTGGTTTCAAGGTCTCTCTGTCTATGTATTTCTGAAGCCGGTTAAAACTCATAATTGACCAAAAATTATAACAGTAATATAAATAAAATAAAAAATAGACTAGAATCTTGCACATTTTTTTTAGATAACTTTAATGTACGTAGTACACACAATTGTATTTTAAATGATATTTATAAGTATGTAGAAGGAATCCTTTCAACAGATGACCTTAAAAATAATGAACTAGTAACTATACCAATTAATTTTTAAGGGACAACGGTATTCATTAATTTAATGCTTTTTAAATAAGCCTAATTAAAATTAATTTTAATGTACTTTTTAACGTTTAAAGTTAATTTATTAATATGAAATAGTTATTAAAACAGTTTCAAAACATTGTATCACACAATATTCATAATGTTTTTATATTTAAAAAAAGTTGTATTTTTTCGTTAACTTTCTTCCATATAAAAAACATCAACGCGCTCGCAAGATAAATACATACTTCCAATAATTATGAAATTTTGGAATAAAACATTTTAGGACCTCTATATATACATAACTGAACAAAAATAATTTAGCTTAAATAAAAGAGGTGTGTCTAAATTATTAACTCCGATATAACATAACAACGAATAAAGAAGTCCTTTAAATTTATAAAGAACCATATTGACCTTCTTCTGACAATAACCAACACAACAAAAAGACGGGTTACACTCCGGCAGTGCCGCCAGAAGTAGAAACTTAAATATTATTATTTTGTTTGCTGTCTACTTATTTATGTTTATGCATTGTATCTATAATTATTCTATTCTTAATTTATATAATATGCTATGTAGTTATATATTACTGGATTATTTTATTTATATGTACATTAAAATTCAAATTTATTTGTATTATTCTGTTTTGTTTATTCGGTACCTACATACTTGATCTCTGTTAGCCCAAAGGTTGACTGGGAGAGAATGCATTTAGCATTAAGTTCGCCTTTTGTACTAAAGTTTAAATAAATAAATATTAACGTTATGCATTTTTGATATTTTGGAATGGTTAGGGAATAATTTTACACGAATTGATTTAATTATCAGTATGAAAGTACTAACATTTATGTGATAGAATACAATAGTCTAGTGTTAAATCGGACATTTTTGAGTTCGTACTATAATTGTATTCAACAATACTGTCAGTTTATTTGACTTATCTGAATATACAGTCTTTATTAACAAAGCAGAATAAGTATTTCTTATAACGACAATTAAAATCGGTATTACGTGTGAAAACAGACTACGACTAGTTTTTACCCGAAACGAGTGTTGCGTCGCTGGATTGTAGTACAGTTCAGACCAAAAGTATTCAATGAAACACCTATTTATTCTGTTACTATTTTTATGCTTCCATGTTTAATAAATGAGCCCAAAAATGAAAAATTATTGTAAATTCTGAATCTTGAAAAGGACTCTAACCATTTTCATGAAATTTAAAATGCCCTTGCATTATTGGATACGGGAGCGATAAATCGTTTTTTTTTATGGTAATAGTAG
>NJDD01000689.1:30300-53514 GCA_002245505.1 Calephelis nemesis | reverse complement strand
GAATAAGTATTTCTTATAACGACAATTAAAATCGGTATTACGTGTGAAAACAGACTACGACTAGTTTTAACCCGAATGAGTGTTGCGTCGCTGGATTGTAGTACAGTTCAGACCAAAAGTATTCAATGAAACACCTATTTATTCTGTTACTATTTTTATGCTTCCATGTTTAATAAATGAGCCCATAAATAAAAAATTATTGTAAATTCTGAATCTTGAAAAGGACTCTCATTTTCATGAACTTTAAAATGCTCTTGCATTATTGGTTACGGGAGCAAGAAATCGTTTTTTATTTTTAATAGTAATAGCAGGGGTGCCCAAGAGTGTATTTTTTGGAGTAACTCAGGCACGTCAGATGAAGTTAAGGGAGAGACCTTGTACCGTTGTTAAACACCTCCATTATGTATCAAATCTCTATATAGAGGCGGACATGTAGAGTTGTCTGTCTATTATTTTTTTGGCTTGACAATATACTCGCGCTTGTCAAATTAAAGTAGGGTTATTGCAGTTATTGCATGCCAATAAGTGCCTGTTTATTTATTTAGTAATTTTCTGATGATTTGAACAAGACGTACGGAAGTAAGAGGGTCAGAAACTTTTAAAAACCAAGTCATTTATGTTAATTGTCCATAACGGCAAGCTGTCTGATTGACATATTTCTGTCATCGGAGACACATTAGGTGTTTTTATTATTTAAATCAGATGAGCTTGGCTATGGTCAAGTGACTGGAATTGTTATTTTAGCTTCTAGACACTTAACGCACCGTTAAAAAGAAAAACCTCATATGCACTTTTTTACTCTCCACTATTTAATCGACAAAGTGCAATGGGTCCCCACGAGGCTGGAGTTATTACACATTTAGCATCGTGGGCTCCCCTACTATAATAGAAGGCAAACAAGCAGACGGATTTTCTGATTGTAAGAAATTAACGCCGCCAGATACCAAAGGTGGTAATGGTGCGTTGCCAACCTGAGGCTGGGATGTTAGGCCTCGTGCAAAAGTAAGTTTACCGGCTACCTTACCCTCCAAACCGGAACACGTCATGACGTTGTGGCGGCAGGAATAGGGAAAACGATGGTAACAATCTGGGTGAGTCGCTGCGAAACACTACCACCTAGTCAAATGTCACGGTGTTAGTGATGGTAAGCCTATGTTCGCCTTTTACGAGCTGCCTGGCAGGAAGGCAGATGGTCTATTCCTCAAAGGAGCCCGGACCAACACGGGCCCGGACCAGCAAAACTTGAACATCCATGTCATCCAGGTTCTTAAAATTAGGGACGCACATTGAGTGTATGATTTTTAGATAATACGTTTTCATGTCAGACTTTTGCTTTTATACCTATTGTATACAGATCCGCATCGACAGGAAAACAATAGAGCAATTTTGATTAACTATTTACTATTTACTAAGGATGATGGTCAAACTTAACATCTAAGATATTAAAACATTTTTTTTTTGTAAAAATCTAGTAAAAATTACATTAAAACTAATCAAGTAGGAGCAAAACTTAAAAAGATTCAACACGCTAAGGCCTAAGCTATCGCTGCATGTCAGTATTTTACTTATTTTACTTAACTTATTTACTTTCGTATACATGTAATATGATGTATATTGGTTGATTTTTTCTTTCCCTTTTTTTACTAGCTTCACAATATGTCCTAATTCGTGCCATTTTAATATTTTGTAAGTTAAGAACGTATTTTTATAATCGTAGACTAAAAAATCATGAAAATAGATCAAACTGTTCTTAAGGTGAACATTTTTTTTATATTATAAGAAGGCAAACAAGCAGACGGATTTACTGATGGTAAGAAATTCATGCCGCCTAGAGGCACCAAAGATGGTAATGGTGCGTTGCCAACCTGAGGTCAGGATGTTATGCCTCGAGCAAAAGTAAGTTTACCGGCTACCTTACCCTCCGAAACGGAACACGTCATGACGTTATGGCGGTAGGAATAGGTAAACATTATAATATGAATAAAGTTACTTTCGTTTTATTTAAATATATGATTATATTTAATGTTATATTTGCTTGTCTTTATTAGCAGTGCACGACTCGTTCTTATCGCATAACGTTATTTGCGATATCAGTTTATGCGAATATTCTGTTGTCTTCACTTTTTTTGTAGTTATCTATCATAAGTACAAAAGTGAACTTATAGAAATATAAAACAAAGTCGGTTTACCTGATATACCTGACTCAGGAACTGCCGGTCAGATGTAAATGATATTCAGTTTTTGGCATTCGCCTTAGTCCCGAATAAGCAATGAAACTTTTGAAATCTACATTAAATAAAAGAAAGTGGTGTTAGTTACACTATTTATAACTCAAGAACGGCTACACCGATTAGGCTGAAAATTGGTAGGGAGGTAACTTAAAACCGGGAGAAGGACATAGAATACTTTTTATCCTGTTCAATTGTGAGGAAACTGGGAAAAAAAACATTTTAGTTTTTCCCCTACAAACTGAACGGGCGGAACGAAGTTATAGCTAGTATTAAGATAAAAAAACCACATGTATGACACATGTCGTAATGAACGAAGTTTAGCTGTCCCCAGCTAGCTAATTATATAGTAGTCTTTCACTTTACACTAGAGGTAATTTTGAAGACTCAAATTTGTGGTCATTAACCTCTTTTGTTACTATTCTAGTGTCACCATAGAGACGAGGCTGGAGCTCACGCTTAAGCGGTCACAATCAACCCACATTTGTGTGACAATAACTGATCTGGACATTCAACATTCGACCCCCTTATTGGGCGAGGGGTTGGCATACCTAGCGACACCTATTGGTGATTGACTTTGATTTCTAACAATTTATATTTCATTTATAACTATATAGCAAATCGATCGACTTTCGTAAATCCTCGTAGTGGAACGGGATAAAAAGTATCGTTTGTCCTTCTCCTTTTAAGACACCTCTCCATCAAGTGTTAACCTAATCGGTTCAGCCGTTCTTGAGTTATTGGTAATTTACGGTAGATAGGGATAAATTAATTATATTCTAAAAATTATTTGTATTAATAAATAATCATGTAATAAATACAATAAACAGTGTGTAAATAGTAAGTAAATAATTATAATAACTAATTTGATTAAAAACTATTAAAATATTTGCAAGTTGGTAGAATATGTAGACACGGCTAAATAATTGTGTAACATCTATCTTTGTAACATTCATATTCCGCAAATAAATATTGTTTCTTTCTTTCTTTCTTAAAAATAGTGTAACTAACTCGATTTTATTTAATATTGTTTATATAGGTATTATAAACTAGCTGACCCAGCAAACTTCGTATCGCTTGACATTAATGCTTCGATAGTAGCGCAGTCTGTCGGATCCAATGTGAAACATTCCAAAATTAACAACTACTTATTATTAAAAAAATAATAAAAAAACATCTTCCAATAGATCAAATCGTGAATTCTGAAATCCCTTGAACACACACAAAAATTTCATTAAAATCGCTCCAGTCGTCTAGGAGGACTTCAGTGATAAACACACGAACACAATAAATACCTATATAAAAGTAGAGGCACAATCAGGGCACCCACGGCTAGCCGAAGATACTAAGTCCCACAATATGATAGGTGGCAAGCCTATCGCCAACCGGGCACATATCCAATCCCGAGCAACATTTTTTTATTAGAAAATTGAAAAAACCAAATTTTCTTTTTGTTGCCCGATCCGGGATTCGAACCCGAGACCTAGAGGCGATCATACCTATATATATTGAGATTTTACTTTAAACAAGGTAAGAATGGGTGTTGGAATAACTAATTATCTTATTTACTGTTTCACAAATTTATGATATACAATAGTTGAATCGTAAGATACACACTTCAAAATTAAAATACTAAGTAAGTATACAATTATAGAAATCAAAATAAATGTATTATGTCAAATAGAATCAAAATATTCATGTAATGTCAATGTTAAGTAATTCATATATAATTTTAAGTGAAGGCGCGTGTATTTTTGTTATATGACTGTAAACAATTAGACGGCTCACCCGATGTTAGACGACACCATAGACGTTGCTGGTGCGTTCGCTATTTTATAGCAAAGTTCTTAGACCACGCGAACTTAGATATCTAATGGTGAACACTAACTATATGGCAGCGAGAAATAGGTAAGGAGATGGTACCAATTAGAAAAAGGTGAACATAGACTTACCGTCACTAACAGCGTGAAATCAAACTAGGTACGTATTTGGTAGAGTTTCGCAGCGACTCGCCCGGATTGACATCAGTGCTTGCCATAACGTCAGTGCTTGCCATTGACGTATTCCAGTTCGGAAGATAAAGTAGCCGATATACTTACTTTTGTTCGAGCCTAACATCCCGGCATAGGGTTGCCCACGCACCATTACCAACTTTTGGTGTTTAGAGGTGGCGTGAATTTCTTACCATCAGGAAATCCGTCTGCTTGTTTGCATTCCAGCCATTTCGGGCGAGCTGCATACCTACCACTAAGTATTTGAAATAAGCATTATCTAATGGCCACTCTCATAGACGTCAATTAACATTAGAAATTGCCGACATTTTTTATATACAATTGCCACTTAATGACAGATTAAATGTTAATTGACGGCTCTACTTCGTACATCGACAATACTCACAAATAATTAGTTAACAGTTTAAACAATTTCTTATGTTCATATTATGCATTGAGATTTCTTCGACATTTGTCAACCAATCTTAAAAAAAATATATGTTTTAAGGAGGTCCCATTGCCACCAAGTCTGGATCTGATGATGGAATCTCCAGGAAAACGAAGAAAATACTCAATTTTGTATTAAGCTTTCAGATGATAATACCTATACAAATTTAATTTCATTTTTTTGCAATTTTACCATGTCAATATCATTTAAATAATTTTTATACACATCCTAAAATTAGCTAGGTATAACTTTAGTTTTTTTTTTTATGATATTGGAAGGCAAACAAGCAGACGGATTTCCTGATGGTAAGAAATTCACGCCGCCTAGAGACACCAAAGGTGGTAATGGTGCATTGCCAACCTGGGGCCGGGGTGTTAGGCCTCGAGCAAAAGTAAGTTTACCGGCTACCTTACCCTCCGAACCGGAACACGTCATGACGTTATGGCGGTAGGAACAGGTAAGGCGGTGTTACCAATCCGGGCGAGTCGCTGCTAAACTCTACCACCTAGTCAGAATTCACGGTGCTAGTGACGGTGAGCCTTTGCTCGCCTTTTACGAGCTGCCTAGCAAGGAAGGCAGATGGTCTATTCTACAAAGGAGCCCGGACCAACACGGGGGAACAAAAATAGTGTTAGTGATTAGTGCAAACATTTTAACAAATATTAATATTAGAACAACTTTGTGTTTTGTATATTTATTATTTGTCATAGTTGTTGCTTGGTAAACTACCAAATATTCATATTTTAAATAAAGGACCACTTAAAACAATACAAGTATTTCTTAATTTAAAAACATCAATATTGTGTTGTGTTCTGCAACACGAAATTTTAACGAATTTTTATAGAATTAATATAAATATTAGAACAACTTTGTGTTTTGTACATTTGGTATTTGTCATTGTCGTCGATTGGTAGACTTCCAAATATATTTATGTTATTAAATAAAGAAACACTTAAACTTGTTGTACAAGTATTTCTTAATTTAAAAACATCAGTATTGTGTAGTGCTCTGCAATACGAATTACGAAAGTAGTACTACGGTTGTCGAGACGTTCACTAACAATAGATAATTAAATTATCTGTGGTTCCCATACTCTACACTTCCTCTTTCGGTTGTGGTTTGACCCGCGGGACTCCTCCGTACAGATTTATGATTCATTTAGTAGCATTAGCATGTACCACCATAGCAAAATGTATTACTATTAATTGGTTTTGAAAAAAGGTTTGAAGACCCCACCGCCCATTAGTGGTCGGTCATAGTAAGTAAATGCTATTGTCGTGTTCCGGTATAGGGTGTTTATTAAATAGCAATGTGCTAGTAATTAGTTATCCAGAAAATCATATTTACTTCGGCTTTAATTATTGGATCTATTCTACTAATATTAGTTTAGTGGTTGCACCTCTGCTTACCCCGGTCGTAATAATGGGCGTAAAAAAATTTTTTTCTCACTAGTTGACTAATACTTAGTCAACACGCCTTTAAATCCGTATTTGGAAAAGGAGTAGGTAGAGCAAGATCACGTTCCTTTTAAAGACGAATATTAAAAATTACACAAACACTTATAACAAAGTGGCGAATGGAAATCGAAGATTGATCTAACGGATAGTTAAGTAAATAACTTTGATCTTAACTTACATAATAGCCGACAAAATTGCTTAACGGATACTTCAAAGGCTGCGGCCTTTAGATAGGTATAAAACATTTACTTTATATAAGACTCATATTAAAACCTCCTTCGTTCAGACCTTATAATAATTTCACGAGGTCAAGTATTAGGTAATAGCAAACACGCAAGCAACCGTAACAATAATGAATGGCTTACAAAACGATGCAAATGAATCCGCGAACTGAGCTCTAGTATTTATTTATCTATACCTTATCTGTAACAATAATTAAAGAAACAAACCTCTTTGGGAAATTCTTGGCTGTATACGGTGTAGTTTTTGCGTAGAAAAAGTAAACAAGCACAGAACTATTATGAAACACTATAACGGCACGTCCGACACTACGAAAGCACAGATGGCGCGTCAAGTTACGTGCGCGCGCGCAGGCCGTTCCGCACTAACTGCCGCCATTACTTAGTTGAGGCTGTGGTGAACGTAGGTGACCTTCCTGCCTACGAAGCTTAGTAGAGCCTTTTCCTTATAGAGACTCGTGCCAAAAAATGTTGGGCGTTTCTTAGATCAATTTCCATAAGAACAACAGGTGCATTATGGGATTGTGAGAGTTTGATGGTTAACGTGTATAATTAACTGCTCTGGAATGTTCCAGATATCTTCACGATTTTATTGAGCCTTCTGCTAAATGTTTTTTAAAGTTTAAAAAAATGTTTTGAAGATATTTACAAACGATTTTTTTGTACATCATTATCGTCAGTTTCAGTGGTAGCATCGCTTAGGATTCTTCTGAAACAATTGTTTCATGTTCAGCGCATGTATTAAAAGTTATCGACAAATGTATTAAATATAAAATACCATGATTAAAATTACTTTTGGTTCACGACGAGTTTAACGCTATGGGGGACAAATGACAAAACATGCATTAATATTGAAAACCAAAGGATTTTTGCATTACATTACATTTTGGGTCGATTTATTTATTAGATGTGGCCGAATACTATCTAAAACTTTGAATATCAAATAATTTATTTTTACTTCATATTTACATAAATATTAGCTGACCTGGCGAACTTCATTTACATGACACTCCATACTCCCTGTCAACTCTGCAGGGTATTGCTTGAAGATATGTATGTACCTATATGTTAAATGACCTGGGGGGTTACCATAACCTCTTAAAACATTTTTTTTAAATACTTATTGTTACCGGAGAACAAGAGACAACCTTAAGACTTAGGGTATCAAGTTGCTTATATAAGTAGACATTTTGCAACATGGAAATAATACCACTATTTAAGCGTCCCTGTACGCTCAAATAATATTTCTCTACTTTCTGGACTTCATGTTATTTGGTCTCTTTATACTGAGTATTGTTATGTTAATTTCTAAACTACAGAAAAAATTACGGAGCCTTGTCTAAAGTACATTTTTTTATGTTATAGGAAGGCAAACAAGTTGATGGATTTCCTGATGGTAAGAAATTCAGGCCGCCTAGAGACACCAAAGATGGTAATGGTGCGTTGCCAACCTGAGGTCAGGGTGTTAGGTCTCGAGCAAAAGTAAGTTTACCGGTACCTCACCCTCCGGACTGGAACACGTCATGACGTTATGGCGGCAGGAATAGGTAAGGCGGTGGTACCAAACCGGGCGAGTCGCTGCGAAACTCTATCACCTAGTCAGATGTCACGGTGTTAGTGATGATATGCTCGCCTTTTACGAGCTGCCTGGCAAGAAAGGCAGATGGTCTATTCTGCAAAGGAGCCCGGACCAACACGGCAATATTATAAAACAAAAAAGCATCAATTAAATTGGACTTCTCGTTATTTAATTATAAGCCCATTTCACATGTTAACTTGTACCCCTATCCTACGGGAACCCCTTTAGTAAGCGGAACAAAAAGTATCCTATAACCTACTTTGGACTATAAAGCAACTATCAGTCATACTCTTATATCGTTACGATCAGTGTAATAAAGGTTCAACACGGTTATAAAAGCCGGTTGTAAACATTGGTTTGCATAAGTGTGAATCTTTATATATTTAATTCTTATGTTGGTGTGTTTGTCACTGAACTCCTTCTAGATCACTGGACCGATGTTGATGAAACTTTTTGTGTGTGTTTAAGAGAATTCGAAAATGGTTTAGATTCACAATTTGATTTCCTGGAAAATGTTTTTTTATTTATTTTTAATAATAAGTAGTTTGTTGATTTTGGAATGTTTCACATCGGATCCGACAGACTGCGCTACTGTCGAAGCATTAATGTCAAGCGATACGAAGTTTGCTGGGTCAGCTAGTTTAAGAGTATATAAAAATCCATTTGATATTTTCCATCGTCGGCGCTTGGTAAAACTTCCAAATATTCATATTTTTAAATGAAGAAACACTTGTACTGTTTTACGTATCGCTTATAATTTATTGTTTTACCTACCGGTTCTGCTTATGACAGCATCATCAGGGCTAGAACTTAAACTACTAAACAATATTTTTTATTAATAAACATAAATTCATTTCATAGTGGGTAGATGCAAAAAAGTTTTTTTTTATATTTATACCTTATACCTACAATGGAGTTGCTAGCTATTGATTTTTTCCCCACTGAATTGAGAAATTAATACTATTTGAGTAAATAATCATAATTAACATGTTATTTATATGTAGTTATTAAACATGTTATGAACATGTTATTTATTATTATTATTTTCGTTTACTTTTTGTATTACTTTTTGTTGTAATTTTAGACCTCAAGAACGGGCTAAAATATCCAAACCAAATGTCTAGGCTTTGTTCGGGCTATTTAGTAGATAGTTTTTGTGATGTTTGCATAATCACATTTTTTGTTACAAATGAATTCAATCAATGACGGATCGTTTTGTTAATGGGTATTTTTCTGACAAATTGATACTTTTTCCAGTTGCTTTTTTTTTCTTTGTTTTGTTGTGTTATGTCATTAATGTGGTCATATACGTAGCGAAGCACGTACCGTGGCGCTAGTTTAATACTATAGTATCTTATACCTTTAAACGAGCAATTCTTGTATATATATATATATAATTGGAATCTCGGAATCGGCTTCAACGATTTTCATGAAATTTAGTATATAGGGGGTTTCGGGGGCGATAAATCGATCTAGCTAGGAATCATTTTTAGAAAATGTCATATTCGTGTTTTATTGTTGTTGTTAAGTAACGAAGTCCGTTGTTAAGTAACGAAGTCCGTTGTTAAGTAACGAAGTCAATGATTGTTTGCTTTGAGGTTAGACTTTTTAAATTTTCGTACTTAAATATAATTTCCAAAAAACACAATTTATAAAAAAACAAAAAAAAAATACCGAGCAAAGCTCGGTCATCCAGGTACTAGTATATTACTTAGTATTTGTATACTCTTTGGTATAGTACTATAGCTTTAGTGGTTAGTTTAATAGTGATTGGAGTAAACACAGTTTCCTCCATGGCTGCCTTTGTTGGAAGGCATGTTTATAATCGCGGTCCTGATACATACAGATAGATTCTAAAAGTGCCAAAACTGTGTTCTAATAAACCTTCTTTTTTATTTTTAAGCCCCGACGTGTCTTTCGCTATGTGCGTGTGTGTATGCGTGTCTGTCTGTCTGCAGTATCATGGCTCTTCAACGAATGGATGGATTTTGAAGCGGCTTTTTTTGTTTAATCGCCTCTGTAGTCTAGCGGCAGACTTGACTTCTGGAGATACCGGGTTCGATCCCTGGTCGGACAACTAAAAAACTATAAAATACGTATTATCAATTTTCTTATAACAATAATGTTGCACTGTATTAGATATGTGCCCGGTAAGCCCGGGTGCCCTGGTTATGCCTCTGCCTACTTCTTCGGGGATATAACTAACTCACTAAATATAAGAAAATTCGACAAGTTGCACATACAACACACGGTGCCAAATTTGTATACAATTACATGTTAATTGTGCATAGAAATAAGAATACTCGCATTAATAGGAGTCGTGTGAGTGTGTACCCGCACGTAGTGGTATTTGTTTGATAACACCGTGACATCAGGAAACATTAAGAATCCAAATGAAGCTCGCTTATCGGAAACACTACAAACTAGAACCTTTGTGGTCTAGCGGTCCGGGTGTTGGACTTGACTGCATGAGGTCTCGGGTTCGAATCTTGGGTCGGCCAACAAAAAGAAAATTGGATTTTTCCAATTTTCTAACAAAAAAATGTTGGTCGGGATTGGAAATGTGCCCGGTTGGCGATAGGCTTGCCACCTATCACATTATGGGACTTAGTATCTTCGGCTAGTCGTGGGTGCCCTGGTTGTGCCTCTGCCTACCTCTTCGGGGATATGGGCGTGAAGATACTTTTTACTACAAACTCCCCTTTTGAAAAATATGTAACATCTATTCGAAATATTATATTTATATTATTTAAGAAAAAAAACGACGGGTTGCACTCCGAGAGACCGGCCTCTTTGCCAGACAGCTTGTAACAGGTGAGAACTGATTAAAATATATTTCATCACCAACAAGATCACTGGTGGTAGAGTGCTGTATAGCAACATGCCCGGGTAGAGATCCACCGTCTTACCTATTCCTGCAACCGTAATAACTGTATTATGATCCGACCTGGAGCTTAGGGTAGACGTTAAACGTGCACAATAGGTCTAAAATCCCGGTCACAGGATATCAACGCACCTGCAACATCTATGGCGTCTGTAGGCCACTGTTATCTATTGCCATTAGGAGATCCGTGTTCTTGTTCGCTTACTTCTCACATAAAAAAGTAACAGCTAGAAAAGATAAGCAGAAATGCAATCTATGTTAGTCAAAGATAATAAGGCAAAATATTTATTAGGCTGGCACACCCATCGCAAAACGGGCACACATCCAATCCCGGCGAAAGTGGTTCTATATTAGAAAATTGAAGAAACACAGTTTTAGTTTCCCAATTCGAGTATCAAACCCGGGACCTCATGTACTCAATGCCAACGTCAGTCCACTAGACCACAGAAATGATTATTATTTATTTTTTTATGATATTGGAAGGCAAACAAGCAAACGGATTTCCTGATGGTAAGAAATTCACGCCGCCTAGAGACACCAAAGGTGGTAATAGTGCGTTGCCAACCTGGGGCCGCGGTGTTAGGCCTCGAGCAAAAGTAAATTTACCGGCTACCTTACCCTCCGAACCGGAACACGTCATGACGTTATGGCGGCTGGAATAGGTAAGGCGGTGGTACCAATACGGGCGAGTCGCTGCTAAACTCAACCACCTAGTCAGAATTCACGGTGTTAGTGACGGTGAGCCTTTGCTCGCCTTTTACGAGCTGCCTGGCAAGGAAGGCAGATGGTCTATTCTACAAAGAAGCCCGGACTAACACGGGGAATATTATAATATTAATGTAATATTTATAATATTAATGTCAGTTTCCCATAAGTCCAGATAATCGTTTAAATTTATCGAACGATATTCTTATAGATAGCATTTTAAAACGTTATCTCTCTTAATTAAAGTAACGTTTATAGTTTTGATAAGCATCTCGTCTGGCGTTGTCGCTATATCGGATATTAATTTATATCGACAAACTAATTAGTCTGGACCGGGGACTGGTTGTAGATAATTGCCGACCAGGTGAATTTCATTTCGTAACTGAATTAAATTTCAATAAATACCTAACTGTAGATAGACCGATGACCCTGCTGAGTCGTGGATCTGGTCAAATCAATATTGTTAGGAGCTCTGTGGCTGGACCTGGACCACTTTTACATCCTATCCTATTAATATTATAAATGCGAAAGTTTGTATGTATGGATGTATGGATGTATGGATGTTTGTTACTCTTTCACGAAAAAACTACAAAGCCTATTACGATGAAATTTGGTATGTAGGTAGCTGAAGATCCAGAATAACATATACAAAGCCGGTTACGATGAAATTTGGTATGTAGGTAGCTGAAGACCCAGAATAACATATAGGCTACTTTTAATCCCGGAGTTCCCGCGGGATTGGGACTTACGCGGGTGAAACCGCGGGGCGCAGCTAGTAAAAAATAATAGAAAGCTTAGGTTAACACCACCTCAAACTCTAACTAAGTTTTCCATGACTCAGCTAGAAAAAATCTATTCACTCTAGCTTTTAATACTTCCAAATTGTACCGTTTCGGAAAACCGTTTTTGGCACAAAATTCCAGTCCTTTGTAGAACGAACAACAAATAAACTAGCCAATTCCTTTGGTCGTATACAGGGAATATCGGCCATGTAAGGATGAAAGGTTGCCATATGGTTTAAGGCAGTAAAGCTCCAAAAAGCTGACGTCATCAACGAATGGTAAGAGTTTTCCTCGATTTCTCTGGGATTCCATTATTAATTCCAGACTTGTTGGCAGTGGCACCACCTTGGAAGTGCACTCTTTTAATTTGGAATTGACGGCAGGAATAGGTAAGGTGGTGGTACCAATCCAGGCGAGTCGCTGCGAAACTCTACCTAGTAAGAAATCACGGTGTTGGTGACGGTCTTTTTGCGGCCTTTCCGTGTTTCAGTTTGATGATAAGAATGGCTATCCTTTTGACTAAGTCTAACTAGTAACACTTAATAAACTTTCCTACACAACAACAGGGACGGCGTTTGGGTATGGCGCGGTTGGGCACGGCCCAGGGCGGTAAGATGTAAAGGGGTGTCAGATCCTGTACGTTATATATTATTTACCTTTTGGTATGGTTTTGAACAGCATGTAGGGGGCGCCGTACAAATTACGCCCAGGGCGCTGCTATTATTAAAACCGCTACTGCCTATCAACTACCTACCTACACTTCAAGACTTACCATGTGTAACTCACATCTCATTATTATGGGACAGGCTCTCCTGATGACAAGAGAGAACCATGGCCGATACACACCCTAGATGTAGTAAATGACCTCTTCGTTTGTCGAGGTTTTAGCGTACACGTCTAACACCGCCGACCCACCGGGAAGGTTTGATTTCCGACGGGGGCAGACATTCGTGTGATCAACATTTAGATATCTGCATTTCTGCGTCTTGATGTCTTTAAATTTATACTGGTATCTTATTTTTGACAAGCAGTTTCAGGCAGCTTCGTCTGCGTAATTTGGCTTCTACTGCACCGATTTTGATGAAACAAAGCCTATGTCACTCAGAGATAATGTAGCATTCTAAAGGTGAAAGAATTTTTGAAATCGGTCCAGTAGCTTCAAAGCCAATTTATTTCAAACAAAGAAAAAATCAAACATTTCCTCTTTATAATATCAGTATAGATATAGACTAACGCCCATAACACAAGCAGTTAGATGCATTCATATAATTTGCCCATGTATATTTAATTTAATTTTACAGGTAAGCGGATGTACTGTGGCCGGGGTGTTTGGCATGTACAATCTACACATATGAAAGTCTACACTATGTCTGTCCAATATCCAGTCCAATTGTAAGTCTACAGTTACTTAAGACCGCAACACCATACTGCCATTCACTTGTCAATAAATATTCTACTACAGAATACTAGACTCGCCACTTAGGTACGTGCTACCAGGTAAGGAGGTAGATGGTCTAATTTACACCAGAGACCCGAAGTGACAATGAAAATGCTTTGTTCGAACAACTTGGACTTAAATTGTGGACTTAAAAAAAATTATAATACTAATAAATATCCCTGGACAACTTACACAAATTGAATCTAACCCCAAAGTAAGCAAATTATATGCTTATGTTATGGGCGTTAGTCAACGATATTAATTGATAGAAATACTTAAATATACACCAGAATAAATTTATTAAACACCCAGACACAAATGTTTCCCAGTTCATCACACAAATGCCTGCCCCCGTCGGGAATCGAACCCGAAACTCGCGGTAAGTCGATGTAGTTAGGCGTATACGCTAGCCACTCGACCAACGAGGCGAGGTAATCACCTTAATGTTCACTGCTTGCGCATCTTACCCCTGCTGGAATACTTCAAGTTAAATTGAAAATGAAGATTAAATAAATTGCTTATAATTATAGCTAGGCACGCGAGTTTCTTGTGAAGGTTACTATGGTATAAATTTATGGGTAATACTACGTAGGTTCCTGAGAATCTTTAAATCTTGTTGTTATAACTTGCTTAAAATACATTTTCCAGTCTTCGCAATTATCGACAAGTAAAGTGATTAGTAAGGTTTAGAGTTTGATTTATTATATATAAGGAACTATTGCTGTAATAAAAGCGATCAAGTAAGAGTTGGAATTGTAGTAGGTAATAAAAGCGGTCATGGGTCAAGTGCGAGTCGGAATCGCCCATAAAGGGTTCTGTACATGGGCGCCGGCAGCAGGGTGAATTTGAACCCCCCTGCCGGAAAGAAAGTAGATAGAAAAAAATACGGGAAAGTAATGCTTTTTGAGAGTATGTATGTATGAATTTTTGTGTTCGTATGTAAATATGTATGTATGTTGCCATACATGT
Organism: Calephelis nemesis; assembly: GCA_002245505.1. NCBI lineage: Eukaryota > Metazoa > Arthropoda > Insecta > Lepidoptera > Riodinidae > Calephelis > Calephelis nemesis. Next base: position 38,794 of record NJDD01000689.1, on the reverse strand, counting down.
TTATTTCGATGTTTTACATTGGTGAGTAGTATGTACAGATAGAGATGCACCTCCCTGAAAATAATCCTGGCGACGACGTCCATGGTTCTGCAGCAGTTTGCAATTTGCAGTAATCATCGCAATAATCAATATAAATACTCTTTCAGTTTAATCTGTTTATGTTATTTCATGACCACATGAACAAGTTATAAATTGGTTGCAGTAACCGTTTCTTCTGCTTTTTTTGGAATGACCAACGTGTTGCCAACCTCGCGGTTTTTTACTACTTCACCGGACTTTAAACCGGGTTTCTCCTGCTGTTTGTGTTATAATGGTTATACTAAACGGTTTGTGCGATTCGAAACTGCACAATGCCGTCTTTTAACCTAACAGTTAAGTTCTGTATTGGTATTACAGTACCTATTAAAAGAAACTAATTACTAGATCTCGTTCAATCCAATTTTTGCTGAAAGTTAACATTGAAATTTCACGATATATATTGAGTTTTATCGTTCTCTTATTTTAGAAGTTACAAGGGAGGGACACATTTTAGCACTTTGGAAGTGTCTTCGCGCAAACCATTATGTTTAGAAAAAAATCGTGGTAGAAACCTCAATGTCATTTTGGACCTCGATATCACCAGCTCTTATGATATTGATGAAAAATAATTGAATTTTAGTTCTAAGTGAAAACCGCCAAAATTTATAGTTATATTTTTATGTCAAAATCTTAATGCGGTTCACAGAATACCTCAACTTACTTAGTTTCAAAAGCATAGCTCTTATAGTTTTGAAATAAAAGTGGCAACGACATACGGATGGACAAACATAAAAATCTATAAGGGTTCCATTTTTGGCCTTTAGCTACGGAACCCTAAAAAGTGTTATGGTATATTATTATGTCAGTTACCTTAATGATTCAAGTAAGTCATACCTTATAAGAGGATACCATAAGAGGAGGCTTTATTAAAAGTTCATTTGTCGTGAGATAAATACATCTTTACTAAACTGTCTAAATATGATTTAATTGGGATATAAACGTGGTCTGAAGAGTTTTTCTTTGTGTATTTTCATAAACAACAAGAATGAGGTTCTTGCTGTTTAGAATACAAGCTAGAATAGACGACAAATGTTGATATAAAAAATGTAATCAAAACTTCAGCAAAGGACTGCAATTCTTTGCAAAAATTGATGTTTCCTGATCGGTATGATTTGAGTATAAGTAACTACCTACGCAATGCAATAGGTAAAAAGCTTTTTTCAGCAAATTGTGATTTGAACTTAGACCGACTTTGACGTTGCCGGCGGTGCTATCCATAATGTGTAGGAATAAGCAGATCAGAGTATCGAGTGCTACAGTTGTCACTTTGCCCAATCCTACTCTGCTCTGCCTACTCTCGTCATAATGCCTACATTCCAGCCTGGTTTCCATATTTATTACTATTTTCATACAAATATTCTGGTTTCTTGACACTACCCTAATAATACATGAGCGATTTTGTCATGGAATGTGTACCTATAATAATTGTTTTCCGGTCTGTTTTGTCGATCTTTCATTTGCCATTGCCAAGATTGTTTAAACCATAAATAACCCATACATACCCATGTACAACCTATTTTTTAACACTGGTACCGTTTTACTAATTGATTTTAAAAAAAGGCTTTGCTTATCTCTTTTATCAGTTACAATATTTGATAATAAAATCTTCTCCTATCTTTTCGGGAAAACTTGCTTAAAGATACTCTTAATAGTTAATAGTGTTAACCGTTCAACAGTTCGCAGCCCAAAAAGGGTGTCTTAAAAGGTTCGCCCGACTAGCGCAGCCCATTTCGGGTGCCGTCTGCCGCGCTCCACTCTTAATTCAAGTTTGTTCAAGTAAACTTCGTGTATCCAAATAAATTTTTTTTTGTGTGTAGCAGACTATACAACTTGTCGTATTAAAAAGTTTGAAGTGTGTCAACATGGTAAAAAAATTTTCGGAACGAGTTGAGTGGGCATGACTTATTCATCCGTTGCGTTTTTTTTCTAGTATGTTGTCGGTTAGTGACTTGAAAACAAAAAGTGATGTGAAAATGTGTTAGTTAAGTGTTAAAATTATATTTTGGTAAGTGATAAACAATTTTATAAAACACTACACATCATTTAACTAGTTTTAGATAAAATTTAGCGATATTTAAGTCGGTCATGTATGTACTTGTGACGTAACGGCCCGCTCGATTTTAACTATTTCTAATTATATAATAAAATATAATAAATTATTCTTGTAAATAACATTGGTAATATGTTTATATGGCATATCTACAGATAAAACATATAAGTTTTATGAGTTTCTTCCACTAAATACTCCATAATAAGGGATAATAAGAGATTAAATGTCATGTGACACTTTTTGGAACATGCAAGAATTTAATTCTATAGGGAATTCGTTTGTGAGAAATAGCTAATTTCATATTTTTTTTAAAAAGCAAATATAATCATAATTCTAAATTTAAATTTTTATCAAGTACATATTCGGAACGTTTTGAAGAAAAAAAAAATTATATCAGATTTTAGCCGTTTTACCACCCGTTTTATTATCTTGTTTTACTTAAATTGACCAAACCTATTTTAACATCTGTGAACGCTTTTACTGAGAAGAACAAACATTAAATAGAATAAAATAAACAAACTACTTCTCAGAACTTACAACAAGCTTGTGTAAAATTTCTAAAGTCGGCCTTTTTGTAGTACCGGGTAGCAGGTAGTGAGATAACGACCCGTTTTTTTCCCCGGGCTTGTGTTGTAAAATATTTGCATGGACATTGTTGTTTTTGTAATTGCATTTTGTTAAATGTTTCATGTTCTTTCGATTAAAGTATTTAGAAGGTAAATAAAATTCGTTTGTTTTTCATAAGAAATGTTTTTCGTGGGAAAATTGGGAAAAAACACGAAATTTTTTTTGCATTTTGTTCGTTGCAAATGGTTTTGGGGTTAAACATACACATTTTTACGTTATTAGGTAGCCGAATTCTCAGGGATCCTAAAAATATATACGTTTATATGTTTTTAATACATAAATCGAAAGATATCGTCGTTTTTCCGATTTCCCGCCATTTTTCGCAAAACGTGTGTGTGTGTGGACAATTGGGCGGCAAAATCGCTTATGCGTGGACTGTTGACTGGTTATGTAAACTACTTGCAAATTCCTAAAAAAATAGATGCGCTTCGTTTAATGTGTTAACACGTCAGTTCTAATGCACTCTGTAGTTAACACTTGTCAGATGTCAACAAAGAAAAATGACAATGAATTGTCATTTCATATTTGTCAACGTCAAAAAACCGAAAGAAAAACACAAAAAAATATTTTAAATTGTGAATTAATTACATATAAATAGCGCAATTTTATTATTTATTATTAATAAGAATAATAGTTTTTAGATATAAATATGCATAGCGTACGACTATTGACAACACGGCAAGGTAAACTGTTGTAAACAACCCAAAAACCAAAATTTAACCTTATGTTCAAGATAAACTACATGTGTATTTGTTTTAGGAGCTAGACAATTATCAAAACTATTGAGACAATCAAATCAGCAAAAGTTAAGATGTATGTCGAATATAGAAATGCCACCTGATGAGAAGACTATAACTGGACACATCCCGAAGGGCATCTTAGGACAACCAACATACCACACTCATCCACATCTGGTGTCTCCTGGCCACCTCACTTGTGGGATAACCCAACAGGAGTACAAAGATAGGCGGGATTCATTGGTCAACAGATTAGCTACTGAAGTACAACATTTAAACAAGACACATATTGTAAGTATTTTTTTATATTATCATATTCACAAGCTATCTATTCCTGTCGTGCTCCAGTTAAGGATGTAAGATAGCAAACATACACTAGAAGAATCCTAGGTTCATAATATCAATATACTATTACCACTTTTAGCGTTTAGGGTTAACTTTATTACTATTAAAAAAAGTGTCAGTTTGCCTCATACGAAAAAGCAAACTTAAATGTGACCCACCTTTTTAACTCAGAGTTGTGTTGCAAGATATAAAGCATTAAAATTATATGTCTCAAAGGTTTCTGCTAATATTTCACAAATAATATCTATTGTGTATATATTTTCAACAGAAATACTATTTTGTTTTATCAGAATAACATTTTACATAAATTTATAAAGTTATAAAATGAAAATAGCCTTTTTGGTCTGTACTTTCTTTTCTAGAATAAGCTTATTTGGTGATGGTGCTCAGGAGGGTAGGATACTTTCCGATGACTGATTTTGACATGATGTCAAAATTTGTTCTATCCTGTCAATTGACTCGAATATTTTACTTTCAGATTGTAGTTCCTGCTGCCAGAAAACAATACATGTCAGATAAAATCCCTTATGTCTTTAGACAAAACTCAGATTTTTTTTACTTGACTGGATGTCTCGAACCTGCATCTATTTTAGTTATAGTAAAGCCACCAAATACAAATAATTATCAGGTAAATAATTCTTACACATCAATAAAAATATTAGAAACACCAATATTCAAAGATCGTTCAAGTATTACGTACTGCAATATTTGAAAATTTTTGAACCCCCCTCCTCCCCTTGTAACGCACTGTAACGTTTTTTAAAGTTGCAAAAATTAAAATAATATTTAATCATCTGATATTCAATCACTATCAATATATAATCTAATAACAGCAACAGCACAATATAATGTAATATAATTTAAGGATTCTCCTTGAAATATAAAAAGGTTTGCCAATTTAGAAGTTTTAATTTCCAAATTGAATGTTGAATGTGGGAATGCGTATGGGTGACCAAGTTGTGAACTGCCTGCTTTATGCAGATGATGCTGTACTTTTGGGCTCTACACCATCTGAGCTGCAAACTCTGGTCACAGTTATGAAAGAAGATTGTAAAGAAAGGGGCTTACATTTGAATGCGACGAAAACCAAAATAATGGTATTTGAAAGAACATCTCTTTCATCATCAGCCAGAACGGATGTAAGAGTTTTGGTTGATGATGTAGTGCTGGAACAAGTGAATGAAATTGTATATCTTGGTTGTGCTTTTAGCAGGGATGGAAGGTACACCGCGGATGTAGAGAAGAGAGTGAGTGCAGGGAATAGTGTGAATGGAGCGTTGGGTAAGCTATTCCAAAGCGAGGTTTTGAGTCAAAAAGCTAGACTCGCTTTGCATAATTCTGTGCTTATCCCAACGTTATTGTATGGAAGCGAAAGTTGGGTATGTCAGAAAGATCATGAAAGTAGGATAAATGCGGTCGAAATGAGAGCACTACGGAAAATCTGTGGTGTAACGCTCGCTGACCGCATTCGTAACAGTGAGATCCGAGAAAGAGTGGGATCGAAAGAAAGTGTTGGTGTTAAAATGCGAAAGGGCATGCTCCGCTGGTTCGGTCATGTGGAAAGAATGACAGATGAAAGATTGACAAAGCAGATATACAATGCGAATGTGGATGGATGTAGGTACCCGGGGAGACCAAGGCTGACATTTCACGATCAGATCAATCGGATATTATCCGAGGGTGGTCCAACAATATTTCAAACTGGTGTCAAGAGTCTCCGAAACCGGCGTGTTTGTATGAAAAGGGTAATGAATGTGAAGGAAGCAAGACAGGTTTGTCAGGATCGTGAGGTCTGGCACTCGATACTCTCTGCCTACCCAGTAAGGGACTTGGCGTGAAGATATGTATGTATGTATGTAATTTCCAAATTTTTAATTAAAAAAGACAATATTACGTAACGTTTTGTAAGAAAGACTGCCCCTGTAACGCATCATAATGTTTTACGAGAAACCCAAATTGTGTTACGTAATATTTGAACACCCCCATACCACTGGAATATTATTCTCACCAAACATATTTCATATTTATTGTCTTATCCGCTTTATACTTTTGTGTGATCTTAATTAAAAACAATTTCCTTGGACATTTTTTTCTATGTATTTTTCTAGTTATTTTTTTTATTGTCTTAATTATAGTCAGGAGAAGGGTTTTAGGAAAAAAAACAGTTTTAACTACTTCAATATTCATATTTCAGACCAGCCAACATTTGTGGGGTCAGCTAGGAATAAATAAAAAAATACAAAATCAATGAAAATTATATTATTTTTAGTTACTAAATAAGTAAATGATATGCTTATGTATGTTAGCATAGCACACGGGAACATAAACACACATGGGACATAAATGTTGTATTAAATTTAATGATAATAGTAGTTTCTGTAGCTTAAAAGGTTTTTTTTATTTATGGAAAAATACTGCAGTGATTTTTGGATCTTAAATTCCATAAATAACAAAATTTAATGTGACAGTTATTTGCAGAATGCCAAAGAGTAAGAAACACGAAAATCATTATTGTCTATTGATGTTTCAGTCCATATTATTTGTTCATGACAAAGACAGCCATGCAGAGTTGTGGGAAGGGCCACGTACAGGGTGTTCTGCAGCCGCACATCTGTTTGCAGTGGATGAGTCGAGACCTGTTGAGAACTTTGAGAGCTTCATCAACAAGTATGTATCATATTTTTTGTATAATTTCTACTACTACTATTTCTTTGAATGAATGAGAAGTAATAAAATAATAAATAATGATATCAGCATCTAAATTTTGTGATTTGTATTCATTTTTTTGTATAGATTCAACACATACTCACATTTCCTGACATTAAAAAAGGTAACACAGTGCCACCTTAATATAACGTACCTCAATATAACGACTCCCTCGATTTAACAAATTTTTCGTAATCCCCTTGAATTGTCCATAAAAGTCAATATAAAATTTACCTTTACATTGCGAACATTCTTTGCGTACAACCTTTTTATAACGAATTTTCAACTATCAAGAAAAAGTATTCATACCTCTAATTAACGAATTTTGCCAAACCAAAACCTTTATATAAAGTTTTCGCCAATAATATAACTCTTAATCTTATAATGTGATTCATGTCTCGACATGTTTCGACACGCTTTTGTTTGTACAGTAATCATTGTTGTTTTGATGGAAAGTAATGTAAACACCTCTGCTCGTCACTATTGTTAAAGATTTAAGTTAAAATGGCTCAGAATTTTAGACCAATCTAACCACAACTTAACAAACCTCAGTTCAACGAATTACTTGATATTACGAATATTTTCTTGTTCCCCTCCGATTTGTTATATCGAGGTTGCACTGTACTATCTTATCAACCTGAAGTTGAGATGTGAAACGCCTTGCGCCCTTTTGCTAGACAATGTAATACAGAACACGACAAAGGCGAGCATTGACACTATGGTGGTAGGTACAGGTCGGTTAACTAAAGCTGGCATGATCATAGTACTCACACTAATGCAATGTCACTATACGGGTTGTTCAAAATAAAAGATTTTAATTTAAAGTGCGACTTGACAAAGCCCGTGTTCAAAAACTGATCTTGTTAGGTCACGCTGTATTTAAAAACCTTAACAAAAGCAAAACAATAATTCCCTTTCACACACACACAGCTTGACCGCGCAAGAAAGAGACGGACAGTTTCATTGTGCGACGTCACGCAGCGTACTTATTCACAGATACTACTCAAGCACAACGTGCAAATGTGTTGTACGTGCCAGCTTTTGATAACCAACCTGTATAGTGACTATCTACTCAAGTTTTTTCAAAACTAAACCTAGTTACTCATAGCTTATAATCAGCCCATCAAACCAGATTAGATCAGACTAGAGCCGTAGACCAGTTTGAAGAAAATATCTGAAACCTTAAATATATTTAAGATTTCCTATCCTTGCTATCCCTACTTGATTTCTGTACTTTATAATTTCTGTGTCTTATTCCAGAATGACCACCAGTTCAAGTCCAGCTGTCCTCTGGTATCAAAATATGGACCCAGCAAATCCAGACATACACAACACAGTTTTGAAATGCCTCCAACATGGCCAAATAACGTTAGATGATCCACAAACAGTTCTCCATCAAATGAGAGTCATAAAGTCACCAGCAGAAATTGAATTATTGAAAGAAGTTTGTTATATTGGTTCCCAGTCCGTTAACTTGGCAATGGCCTGCACCAGACCTGGTTGGTTGGTTGGTTGCACTTAATTATTTTTGATTAATTTTATATTAATATTGGTTTATTAATTTATTTAAGTCATGTTTTGTTAATTTCTTGAAAAATTGAAAAATTATTGATATTTTATTAGTTATTTTTTGGTTAGTATTGGTCTTTAGTTAGATAATATTTTGTTATAAATTGAAATTAATGAGTGCTTATCACAGGAACATTTACTTAAATGACCTAACACAAAGGAAGCAAATATTGAAATAATTACAAATGCGAGAGTTTTTAAGGATAGATAGATGTTTGTTACTCTTTCACGACTGAACTACTGAACGGATTTAGATGAAACTTTACAGGGATATAGGTGCCGATTTTGTTGTGTCACCGCTAATTCTAAACTAACCTAAAATTTTCTAATATTAAATTAGTTTTAGAGAAATTGTATTCCGTTGTCACCATACTTCTAAAAT
>NJDD01000689.1:9736-29869 GCA_002245505.1 Calephelis nemesis | reverse complement strand
ATTTTAGTTTAGATGTGTACAGCAGAATACCAAACGTGATTTGACAACTCTAAATCTAATTTTAGGTTAGTTTAGACTAGTTTGTACCAAGCGAATCGGCACCATAGTTTATACATCAGAATAACACATTGAGTACAATTCATAAAAAAATATAATTTGGCACGCTGCGAAGCCTGAGTGGAAGTTACTAAGTACCTATACATACAACACAAATGTTTGCCGACAGAGCAGATGCCAGAAATGTAGACATTTTCATCACATTAGTTCTTGCCCCTATCGGATATCGAAATTGAGCGTTGTACAGTGGAGTTAGACATGGAGGCTAACTAACAGAAAAGAGTTCAAATCCTTTTTTTTTCAAAATTCAATTTTTTTTTTAAGATTTATGTTGTGACCCTAATTTTTTGAAGTTATACTTCTTTTGGCACGTCAGGAAAAAATGATGAGGGTAAATTTTTACGATGCGCGCGCACACCGTCACGAAAAACCGACATGATGAAGTTAGCTATAGATAACATTTTAGGTTTTTAAAAAAAAGATACCAACAAAGTAAAAGTAAGGACATCTACGTATGTTTGCGTGAGAACTGACAACTGTATTCACAATATTTCTTTATTTCTACGGTTAGAGTCATTTTGTCTACAAATGTAAAATAAGGCAAAAGATAAAATTTTTAAAAGGATTTTTATCTTATTACGCCGAAGAAGTATAACTTCTAACGCGTGTACATAAGTACACACACAATTTTTTTTCAAAATTCATGTTGTGACCGTAATTTCATGTTTCTCATTTCTTTTCATAAGGTCACACAACATGAATAATCCTATAATAATTTTGCAGGAATATCGGAACACGCGATATCCTCAGTGCTGGAGTACTCAGGGCGGATGACAGGGGCGGAGCACGCGGCGTTCCCGCCCGTCGTGGCCAGTGGCGCCCGCGCCACCCACATACATTACATCTCCAACAACCAGCTGCTGAGGGAGGAGGATATGCTGCTTGTTGACTCCGGTGTGTCAAGTATATCCAGTTTACGGCACACATAGGCCACAGCACCAACAACTGCTGCTGCAACACAGGCTGCAAATGTTGAGAGGATTTGTTTCTTACACAAAAACTTATAGAAGTGAAACTTCTTTATTGACGTAAAAGAGAAAATTGCAGTCAAATTTTTGTGTTCCGTTCATTGACCTCTAGTTCAGCTCCACAAAAAATCACTGTATGATTTCGCCAAATTTCATACTTAGTTCTTCGTGATATTTGATTCGCCGGTCGGTATTGCAAGCCGGATGATCTCGCGAGGTGCTTGCATTTCGTACGAAGCACGATACATAATGTTGTAATTGTTCTTCGACAGGTTGCCAGCGGTGGTTGTACAATTCAGATATATCCCGAACGTGGCCTATCAGTGGGAAATTCTCCAAGCACCATAGGATATTGTACGAGCTTGTGTTGGGTGTACAGGTAGGTCAGTCGAAGAAGACAGTTTTCATTTTCCTTTTTTGTTCTATTGTACTCTGTATATGCACGTCACTTGTACCGCGTACATACAGGGCTTGAAATACCGGTATTTTTGAGTACCGATATACGAAATATACCGATATTTGTCCTTGGTGCGATACCGGTATCTTAGGTGTTACCGATACCGTTAGTACCGGTACTAGACCTATAGTGGTATCTAGCGAGTATCGGTATTAATACCGGTATAAAACCTATATCTAATTTTAAGATACCCGTTAAGTACACTGTACAAATGTTGCGACGTTGCCAATTTTTGTTTTCATCTATCAGTGTAAAACGAGCGGAGCGGCAACCTGCTTACGCCGCGCCGAGTTGAATTTTCATATTCGAAGTTTTTATTTCGTGTATCGACATTTTTAACCGACTTCGGATAAAAGTTGATTATGTTTTCATTTATTTTCAGTCAATCTTAAATGTTTGGATTGACATGTTGCCTGTTTACCAATGCCATGTAGTTCGTTCTTAGCCCTGATTATTGGGCTAAGTGTACACTAGTTTTAGTACCGGTTCCAAGCCTTGCGTACATAGTTTATGTGAAACTAATATTTTTTAATGAATCTAAACAGAAACGTTTGATCGAGCTGCTCGGCGAACAAAGGCCGTCATTGGACCAGTTGTTCGAGCACATGTGCCGAATGCTCGGCTCGCAGTTACAGGCGGAGGGCATCCTGCCCAGGAACATCGATAACAATGAATTAGTTGGGGTAAGGACAATGTTGTGTTAATTGATATTTTCCATCGTCAGCACTTGGTAAAACTTCCAAATATTCATATTTTAAACAAAGAAACATTTGTAATGTTTTACGTATCACTTATAATTTACTAGCTGCGCCCCGCGGTTTCACCCGCGTAAGTCCCAATCCCGCGGGAACTCCGGGATAAAAAGTAGCCTATATGTTATTCTGGGTCTTCAGCTACCTACATACCAAATTTCATCGTAATCGGCTTTGTAGTTTTTGCGTGAAAGAGTAACAAACATCCATACATCCATACATACAAACTTTCGCATTTATAATATTAATAGGATAGGATTATTTTGTAAGTAGCCTACCGGTTTCGCTTATACAGCATCATCAGGGCTAGAACCAGGGAACGGACGGTTACGGTTAATAACAGAAACGTATCTGTTATTAACCGTTTCGTTTATTGATTAACAGATACTATCTGTTACTTATTTATTTCGGTTAACAGAAATGAATAATGTTTGAGTTTATGAATACGCCTATCGATCGGTTAATAGAAACATATCTGTTAACCGTATGAAATCTGTTAACAGTAATCGGAAAATAAGGGTATTTGTCCATAAACTTTGAAATGACGAATGCGCGGCGCGGCGGTAATGGCGACTTTGGCGCTGGCGGCACACGGTTGATCGAAAATCGGCTATGAAAGACATAGGATCTTTATGTTATAAATGTTTTTTTTTTGCTGGAAATGACTTTTTCTGGTCATTACTGTTAGATAAAATGTCATATGATGTTGTGTGCACAAATGGAAGAATTACAATTTATTTAAGAAAAAATCATGAAAAATAAAGATCTGTAATCAATCGCAAGGTTTGCGATATTGCGATTTGAGATTTCTTTATATTTATTTGTGAATTTTTGACATCACTTGCGATTGTTTTTTAAATCTTCAAAATTTTCAAAAAAAATATTACGTTTAGTGTTTAAATATGACTATACCAAGTGTAATTTATAATATTTTTATCCTTTGACCAACACATTCTAATAAATCACAAAGTCGTAGGTATTTCGTATTTATTTGAAATGATACGGTAATTATGAATTACGTAATATTTAATCTTGTCTAATGCCCCAAGTCCACTTTAGCTAATGATCATATTGAGGTAATCACTTCATATTAATAAAACTTGATACCTATGTCCCTAATGAATTAACTAGTTAAAAGGATACGTAACAAAATAATTTGGGGTAGGTACTTACATGCTCATTTAGCAATTAGTGCAGGATTACTATAATGAGGGTAATTAGATCAACGTGATCATCATCAGTCAATAAATTATAAAAAAAACAGTAGCAGTCGTGGGACTGCCGATAGAAGTGAAAATGGAACTATTAAGTTGAGAGTAATTAAAACTATATGCAAAAATTATATGAATTTTTTTATGTTTTATTTATTAGTTACATGGGTTTTATTTATTAGTTAGATGGGTCAAACAAATCATGGACAAAATATAAATACAAAGTGGTTGAAAAAATAATTAATATACAATTATCTTGTCAGTCAGAAATAGTCGATGTATTAGTGTATACGTGTACACAGGCTACTGCGCGTGCGCTAGTCTGGCTCTCCATAGCTATAGATATACTATTATCATTAGCATGTCGGTGACGCGAACCGAGGATTTTACCCTCTACCAAAACGCTCAACGCGCCTAAAAAAGTTTTCACTTCAAAAATGCAAATTATTAGAAACAATATAAAATGGTTATTGTATTACATTTTATACTACATTTTAAATGAAATTAAGATTTATATGTACCCAGAAATAAATGTTAACTTATCGTAACCTAACATAAACAATACTAGTCAACTTATTTCATACTTCGTCACCATTAGGATCCGTATAGAATCAGGCTCTACAATAGCACATAGCGTCTAAGAACTCTGTCGGAGCTTACTGATCCTGAAGTTTCAATAGTTCAACTGTTTCTTTAAAGTATGTCGGCCTCTTGTGGGCATTTAATTTTGGTCTTGTGGAAGAAATTAGAGGATCAGAAAAGACGATAAGCATATTGAGGCTATCCTCGTTTTATGCTTCTTCCATGACCACAATATCATCTGCAAATCGAAGGTGAGTGATGTACTCGCCTTTGAAATTGATGCCGAGTTTTTCTCAGTGTAGTGAACAGTTTCAGAGAAGTAAAGTCTCCGTGTCTTACACCTTTTTGCAACTGGATCAGTTTTGAAGTCATATCCTGTAATCAGACCGACATAGCGTCTTTTTTGTACAAACACATCAACACTTCGACGTATGTATAGTCGATGCGACACCGCTGTAATGACTGAAGCACCGCAGATGTCTCGACCGAATCGAAGGCTTTCTCGTAGTCCACAAACGCTAGACTTAATGGCCACTTACACTCCTCAGACTTCTGTTTAATCTGTCGCAGCGTATGAATGTGATCTACGGTACTAAGGCGTTAACGGAACCTATCTTGTTCGGGAAGTTGGAAATCGTCCAACCTGCGTGATATCGGTTCGTCATGACCTTGATGAAAACAACTTCTAAACGCGACTCAGAAGTTGTCTATGATATTTCAACAACGTTTTTTTACCTTTCTTGAAAAAGAGAACCACTACACTTTTAGTCCATGCTTCTGGAATCTCATCACTCTCTCGCATACCCAGCTTTGCGCTCAAGTGGCCTAAGACCACCGTGTAATGCGTTTTGGTGGTATGGATGGCTTTCGAGACGTCCTCAGACATCGCCTCCACCTCGTCATCAAAGTGCGTCGAAGTCGGGGCGTATAACTGTACGACCTTCAGCGAATACCGTTAGGTAATTCTGAGTATCAGGTACGCCTCCCTTGTCGATACACTCCCGATCGCCTCCACGTTGTCGCTGAGCAACCTCCGGAGGATAAACCCGATTCCGCCCTGGGACAGGGTGTCACCTTCCCGGTGGTAGAACAAGTTACCGGAATTTATGATTATTGAGTTCTCTCCGTGACTTCGGACTTCCAGGATAAATAAGGAAATATAAGATACGTTCCAGCGTAACTTGTCCAAACACTTTTCCAACTTCAGGATCTCGTCAAACCCGAGCGTACGGCAATTTTGCGTTAGCAGGGCCAGGTTCGCTAGCTAGAAGCCTAAGTCCGTTTGAAGATTTTTCGTGCCCCCTGCTCTACCGTAGACTCGGTTAAGCGGATCTGCCGGAGACAGGGGGCCATAATTTCTTAAGTTGGTCATTGGGGAGTTTTGCCGTAATCCCCACGCTTAGCGGGTGGATTGAGGATCAACAGTAACTAGGGTGGAAGTTTTGACAAGGACACTGCTGCCCGTCCTGAGTCAGTAATTTTTTTTCCACTCACCTTGGAACGGTTTGACTGCCGTTCGTCGGTTCGTCAGTCTGGTGGTAACAATCATACAGTTATGTGTATTTTTAGCGTTTGTTCTAGCGTATTCTTTAAATTTCGGCACGCCTACAATCTTTCCAGATGTGATAGCTTACAGAATCACAGAAAATCTGCATATTAGGTCTTCATCTAATCCAGTGATCGCTGCAGTTTCACTAAGAAACTGCTATGTCATCTAACTTATTCTTTTCTGGAGGCTTAGCCAAGTACAGGTAGCAAGTCGCATTTGACTTAGCTTCAGACAGAGATGAACAAATTTTGCCGTCAGTCATTGTCTTTGCTTGCTTTTGCTTTTTGCACTTTATAGTAAGACAGATATATCTCTTTTTAACCTTTTGCGATTCTGATGAATTTAATGTTGAAGGAGCTGGTTTTTTCAACATTTCTTTAATTTTTGCTGCTGCTTTTGGATTTTGGAGCATACGTTCAATAACAAATACAACCGACGACCGTCTCTTTTTAAAACTGCTGCAGCTAAATACGCTGCTTCATTAAGGTCCTCACCTATGTTCATCAGATCGTCTTCTCTTCTGCTTGTCACCAAAATCTTCAAACGTCTTTCGAGATCTTTTTGTCATCGTTGAAGTTGACGGTACAGGTTCAGTAGAAATATTTTTACTTGTTGATTCTTGAATGAGCAAATTGGTTTGCATCCAGTTTGGCCAGTCATTATTTGCCTCAAGCCAATTAATGTAAACACGTCTAAAACTTCACTCTTCCTGTGGGATCGTAACCATCTCTTTTAAACTGCCCGTGCATCGATAAATTTATTTCACGGTAACATCATCTGAAAGGCAAGAGCCCAGTCGAATAACAAGTGTGTCGAGCAATATTTCATGATCAAAAATAAATCCTCCTGATTGCTCAGAATAACAAACAATTTGTTAGTTATATTTTGTAATAATGCCTTCCATTATTCACGATCACTGAGTACAAAAACAAGTGGGATAGATATTAGTAGCAGAAATGTTCTAAATGAACTGAAGTTATGAATCCAATTTTTAACTATTTATTTTTATTGACTAATAATCGTATCACATTCATCTAACGGATTACCTACTTCTTTGCAGTAAAATCGTTCTTGGCAGAGTTTTTCGATGTAACGTAACATCGCATTATGGAGATGTCGATGTAAGGTTTTCGAAGAAATGAAATTCGATGTTACGGTTTTCGCACTCAAGTAGGTAACCCTTATCTTACTACCCTGATTAAGGTACTCCTGTACTTATTACTAAATTAGCGTGTAACCCCAATTATTATGGTACGTATCCTTTGAACTAAAAAAAAATTCCTTTAAACTAGTTAATTTATTAGTTATTTAGGGTGGTTGTGCTACGAATGATGCCAATCAAACTATCTACCCCTGCTAAAAGCACTACCTGGACAAACAAACTCATTTGTTTATTCCAGCACTACTACGTTAACTAAAACTCTTGAATACGTTCTGGCAACACCTCTTTCATATGCTATTTTGGTTTCTTTTCGTATTCAAATGTAGATACGCCTTTTTCTTTCCAATCACCTTTTGCATTCATTAGTTCATCACTTTTTGCATCATCATTGATTGTTTATGTCAGACAGGTCACCACTAGGTCATATAATTTTTCTGTTTTTATTCAAAATATCTTAATTCTAGAATATAGACATTTTAAAATATATAGTAGATTTTGTTGGATCTGCAGGTAGTAAGTAAATTTTCTTTTATAGATTTCACATCAAGCACGTCTATTTCACAAACATTTTTAGTTTCCTTCAATTTTTTCCTAACTATTATTACCTATCGTGTTCCCTCTTTCATTCTTGAAATGCTCTTTATCTTTATTATTTTCTAATGAAAACATCGTGATCCGGGACAGAACATGTGTCTGGTTGGCAATAGGTTTGCCACCTATCGTATTGTGGAACTGTCTTAGGCTAACCGTACGTGTCCTAGTTGCACCTTCGTCAACTTCTTTGTGGAATAATGGCTAAATAATGGCCTGAATATACTTACATAATTGTCGTTATGTATTTAAAAGTTATCATACAGCTGCTTGTGTATAAGTGGAAGAAGGCAGCAAAAGTTCAATGCGCTTGTTCCCTTCCGGAGCGGTGGTGGGTACTAGTCCCAATGGGATGATACAATGCACTCTACTGACTACCACCTATCTATAACTGTCTGATTAAATTTCATGAAACAGTTACGTAAGATTTAGTATTTAAATAAACAAGTGGACGCAAACTGGTAGTATAATCCGTCCATCCAGTTTGCGTCCAGGTAAATTTCGACATCTTTATCTTTTCCTATTACCATAATTAAGTGGACGCAAATTGGCTATTTAAATAAGCATAATAATAATGGTAAACATAAAATAAAACCCCATCCTTATTACATATTTCTTTACATTAAAATAAAGGATCAAGTTAGAAAAAGAAAGATGAGTTTGCGTCCACCCTGGGCGCAAACTGACTAATTCGTAAAATTGGTATACCAGTTCGCGTCCACCTCATTTTAACTCTAAAAAATAAAATTATCAATCAAAATCATCAATATTTTTATTCTTTTAATCATTTTCAAGGCCTAGGAACAAATACAATCTTTACTTAAACTGAAAACATTGAAAAATTACGTATGAAACGCGCGCTGGTTCACAATTTTTTTTACTAAAATTATGGATATTTACACAACTTTTTTATATAGGTAAGATTAATTATTTTTTTGAAACAGGAAAAATTATGCGAACAGTTCTTTTGTCTGTGTATGTGTGATCCTAATATATCGTATAATAGGCAGAAACGACTTTTAATTTCCCTAATTTTTTTGTACACTTATTTTTAAGGGTTTTTTAAACGGTGTCCACGAAATGGACGCGAACTGGTGCGTGGACGCGAATAGGCGCACATGCCCTATTAAGTTTTGTTAATGTGGAGTGATTACCTCAATATGATTATTAGCTAATGTGGGATTGAGGCATTAGACAAGACTACATAGATTATCGTGTCATTTCAAATAAATATGAAATACCTACGACTTTGTGATTTTTTAGAATGTTTTGGTCAAAGCATAAAAATATTATAAATTACATTGGTATAGTCATATTTAAACATTCAAACGTAATATTTTTTTGAAAATTTCGAACCTTGGGATGGGGCTTGAGGCATTAGACAAGATTACATAGAACGTAATTCGTAATTATCGTGTCATTTCAAATAAGTAGGTATTACGACTTTGTAAGTTCTTAGAATGTTTTGGTCTAGGCATAAAAATAAAATCAATTAAACTTGGTATAGACATATTTAAGCATTAAAATGTATCATAAGTATAATATTTTAACAACGACGGAGCAGTAGTGGTCCGCACGCAGTCGTTTCTCTATCGGTTTTGTTATTGTTATCTCTTTCTATTGAGTCCGTTTGTATAGTTTTTAATTCGGTTAACAGTGTGAACTATTAACCCATAAAGTTGAGCCGTACTAAAAAGGTTTCGGTTAACCTTAACTGATTACATGTGAAACCGGATAAAGCAATACCGATACTGGTGGGTTTATCACGATTTCTGTTAACCGTTTTCATTAGTAACAGATACGTAGGTTAACCGTTTCAAACGGTTAACTTTTTATATGGGTATTCCGTTCCCTGGCTAGAACTTAAACTACTTAACGATATTTTTGATTTGTAAACATAATTTCATTTTAAAGTGGGTAGATACCCTGTTTAACTGGTTCCAGATATATTATTGTTTATGTAGTATTTCTTTGTGTAAATAGTAACAATGAATTTGGTGAACTTTGAAATTGGAATTTACTGAAACTGTAAAAAAAATATCTCGACTTCAATAACTGATACACAAAAAAGTGTATTTTCTTTGATTTCCCTAAGGTTCAGATCAAGACTTGTTGGCAATGGGACCACCTCGGGAGTGCGCTCTTTCAAATACAAAAATATTGTTTTAAATTGGTTCAGAAATTATGGATAAGTTGATTAAAGTACATAAAAAATAGGAGTCGAACATATAACTTTTTTGTCATATACTTAACTTCTTCATTTTTTCTGACTTCTTAATTAGAAACCATCTAATTAAGAAAATAAAGCTACTGACTAAATCGTTTATTAACGCACAGTCAGTAATAATATATATTTCGCTAAAATTTGGTATGTAGGCAGTTTTAACGTAGTATGTAGTAATCTGTGAAATTGAATTACGTCCTCAAAGAAGTAAAATAGGTGACGAAAATTAATGTAAAACCATGAAGACTAAGTAACCAAGCAAAAGGCATAAAAAGCCAGCAAATAGATTATTTTTGGGACAGGAAATTGAATGAGTCCTTTCGCTTTACAATTTTACAAATTCAAGCCTGCATGGCAAGGCGTCGTCAGCGTAAGTGAAGGTGGAGGCTCACATCCTGCGTGGCTATTTCGTAATGCGTAATTTGTGGAAGTGATACGTAAAGGTGTATGTTGTCGGCAGCGCGCGTACCGCCTGTGTCCGCACCACGTGTCGCACTACCTCGGGCTGGACGTGCACGACGCGCCGCTCGTGCGCCGCCGCACGCCCGTCCTACCACACATGCTCGTCACCGTCGAACCTGGTAACTATCTACACATCACATCATCAGCCGGAGGACGTCCACTGCTGGTCATAGGCCTCCCCCAAAGAACGCCACAAGTCACGGTCGCAAGCCGCTTGCATCCAGCGGCTCCCCGTGACCAAAAGAAGTATAACTTCAATAAATCCCCATTAAAATCGATTCATCCGTTCAAAATTTATGATGCCACAGACAGACACGAAAAAGCACATTTCGAACAATTTCATCGGGGAAAAAAATATTTTTTTGCATAAGTACTGTACGAAATTATAGTGACATATTCTACCTTAACTCTAACCCACTGTTTTAGACCCAGGTTAAAGGTACAGTAGTCTAATCTCTAACTAAGAACTAACTGTTTTATTATCTTAACATAGCGAACAAACAAACGGGTCTTCTGATGGGAAGAGACAGTCGTCTCCTATACGCCATATATATTACAAGTCTCCTGCTTCTATTATTTTATATCCTGAACCCTACCGACGTATCCGGTTTCAGTTAGTATTAGGTCAGGCTTCCTTACCTTCCAGCTTGAATAACGCTGATGCTAAGGCACCAGAAATAGGTAAGGCGATTGTGCCATTTTTGACGAGCTGGTGCTCACTGCTCAGCACATAACCATTGTTTTTTTTTTTTTAATGTTATAGGAAGGCAAACAAGCAGACAGATTTCCTGATGGCAAGAAACTCACGCCGCCTAGAGAACCAAAGATGGTAATGGTGCGTTGCCAACCTGAGGTCAGGATGTTAGGCCTCGAGCAAAAGTAAGTTTACTGGCTACCTCACCCTCCGAACCGGAACACGTCATGACGTTATGGCGGCAGGAATAGGTAAGGCGGAAATTGAAATTGGAAATTGATTGGAAGTGTTAGTGAAATATTCGAGAAAACTAAATTACTAATCACCAGCTAACGATCAGATTTTAACATCCCGACGTCCAGATGCCGATAGACGCAATCACGGTTCAAAATCTGTAATTTTCATAATACTATAACACAGAAGTTAAAATAAATCAACCCCGTAGTTATCTACATGTATTGTAGCTAACCATTTGGATTACGTCTTTCAAACAAAAGTATGTGTACTTATGTACGCACGTAAGAAGTTATACTTCTTTAGCGTATCAATCTAAAAATAACAAGTAACTGTTAGTAAGTGTTGGTAGTAGCACTTTCTACAAAAAAAAACTTATAAATTAGCAATTAACTTTAGACTGTTGCCTTTATCTATTGATGTGCTTTTACTAGGTGGTAGAGTCCTGCAACGACTCGCCCGGACATACAGGCACCACCGCCTTACCTATTGCTTCCGCAAAATGACAATGCTCGTCATTGTCGTGTTTCGGTTGGAGGGTAGGGTAGCCGGTTTACTTACTTACGCAGGAGGCTGACCATCCTAGCCTCAGAATGACAACGCACCACTACCTCATTTGGTGTCTATAGGCGACGGCATTTCTTACCATCAGGAAATCCGTCTGCTTGTTGTCTCCCTATAACATAAAAAAAAAAATGTGCGCGCGCATCGTAAAAATGCACTCATATTTTTCCAATCGGGCCAAAAGAAGTATAACTTCAAAGAATCCGCATTGAAATCGGTCCATCCATTCAAAGTTTATGATACCACAGACAGACACAAAAAAGAGGACATGTCAAACTTATTACCCCGCTTTTTCGTCTGAGTAAAAATTTTTGCATAGCATAAGTACCGTACCAAGTTACATAGTGACACTAGCTGTTGTCTGTGGCTTCGCCCGAGTTTTTACAGTAACCTACTTCGTGATCGGGATTAAAAGTAGCCTATACGTTAATCCAGGTCACAATCTATCTGTGTTCCAAATTTAAGACAAATCCGTTCAGCCATTAAAGCGTGAAAGAATAACAAACATACGTACATTCACACTCACAAAGTTTCACATTTATAATCTAAATAAAATTATTTAATTTGCAAATTTTCCGGAAAATTTGCAAATTAAATAATTTTATTTAGATTTAAGTATGGATTTCCGCAAAGTAACGCCTTCTTCTATCAATTTCACATTTATATTATAGTAGGATATTTGATAGTTAAAAATAATGTTGTTTTTAATTTCGTTGCGCGGATTTATGACGTGAGTGAACTGTTAACACTATTTATTATCTAGCTGTATTCCGCTGCTTAACGTGCGTATTAAATTTATTTAGTCCTTCCGGGGTAATCTTGACACATCACGATAAAAACTATTCTGTCCTTTTATGGCAGACCAAGTAAATACTCGAAATTCGATCAAAATCAGGTCAAACATAAATATATCCCGAACAGACTCGATGGGACGAGATTTCTTATATAAGATTATTTCAGGTATTTACATAAGTCCCGACGAAGAGACAGTTCGCCCGGAATTCAGAGGAGTCGGCATCAGGATAGAAGACGACGTGCTCATCACCGAGGGAGGCACGCAAATCCTGACTGACACCTGCGTCAAGGAGGTTCATGATATCGAAGCACTTGTGGGAAAACAAAACCTTTGAAAGTAACTTACCTATTTCTATTGCTCAATACTTGTCATATATGAACAAAAAACGATATAGGAATAGTAAAATATTAAGGTGTGTACACACTAACGCTATCGGGCGTAATGTGTTCGTAGCGAGAAGGTTACGTTAGCTCGTACACGAGTGTTCGTTTTGTAATATGTTAAAGTTTATTATGAATGATATTCTAAAACCTCTCTCTCTCTCTCTAAAAATAATACCTATATTTTTGCGCTGTCACTAAGATGATATTTTTAATTGAATTTTAGTTCACGTTTAATTAATATCTACAGTTCTCGCAAAACTTAAATGCGCCTCAAACGAAGTTTGTTCTGCAGTCTGGTGCAGGTACAGTCGCTTACAACAATCGGATAGCAACTTTAGGTCCAAAAGGTTATGTTTATTAAAATCTTCTTTAAATAATTATGTAATTCTTCTGTGAGTGTGTATGTCACTGAACTCCTTCTAGACGGCTGGACCGATGTTGATGAAAGTTTTTGTGCGTGTTCAAGGGAATTCGAGAATGGTTTAGATTCACAATTTGGACCACTGGAAATTTTTTTTTAATAACTTTTTAATAATAAGTAGTTGTTGATTTTAGAATGTTTCACATCGGATCCGACAGACTGCGCTACTGTCGAAGCATTAATGTCAAGCGATACGAAGTTTGCTGGGTCAGCTAGTATCAATATATTTTAATGATATACACTAAATTTATAACAAAAAACAAAAGATTTACGCAACTGTACCCAAGCAAGAGACGAACCATGAAATGGCCCAGTATGAGCGAGAGAAACATTTGAAATGATGCATTGAAATAAGTTCTGCGCATCGTGTCACCTACTTCGGAAGTGCATTTAAGTTTTGCGTGAACTGTTACAAGTGTTGCCAATTTTTAAAATAACGAAACGACCCCAAAATCATTTTTATTTTATGAGCTTTATATAAAATTATAAAAATCGAACAACCTGTATTTTATATACAAAACTTTGATTAGAAATGTATTGAAATTGGAACACTTTCTAACTTTTAAAGTGGGAGATGAAATTGTTTCGCGGTTTTGTAGTCATATGCAATAAAATAAATGAAAATGTTGAACCCTGGCAACTTTACTAAGAAACCTAATGCTAATGCAGGGCTAATACTATGTGCTAACTGGATTCAGAAGCAGGAGCGGGGGTTTGGAAATATTTAGCGTCTTATGGCTAATATTAATAACCTATCTGAGATACAAGATAGGACGACTATAGTTTAGTAACCAGGCAACCACTATTATTTTCCAATAAATAACAAAGATATCTCAACAACAAAACTATTAGTCCTATCTCTCTGTAGATATGTTATTGATATTGGCCCTTAGTGTACCAGTGAATTTTACAAAATAGCTGACATTTATGATGTACAATGATTTTTTTTAAAAATAAAAAATCCAAATAAATTTGCCATTCTTAAACTTTTCTCTTTATTTGTAAAGTTTCCTCAAAATTAAATCTCACCTTAAAAAACTTCTATGTCTCTGTTTGTTAAAGGAGGTTGTCATTAGTGCTACGAAAGAATAATCGAAAACCGAGTGATATTCAAAAAACGAGTCGTTTTGATTACGGATGTTAGTATTTTGTACGCTTAGTAAGATTACTAACAACGGTTGCTCGTTTCCGACTATTGATTCTAAACATTTGAAAATATTGGTAACGCTCCGTTACTTTTGAACAAACTACGAATGGTTTAGCTGACGGATTACGATTCGTTGATTATAGGAACCGGGCATGAAAGATTTATTATTTTAACGTACGAGTACATATCGTCTTACAAAAATGGGACCTATTCTTGCATAATGTTCATCTAGTTAGGTTTTTAAACATTCATTCAAAGAAAGCGAAGTTTACTAGCAATACAAAGGCTGAATCGGTTATTAAATGAAGTTCAACTGTAATACGATCTTCGAAGCGAAAAAGTCAAGCAAGAAGTGATTGTAAGACTTCGCGAATTCTGAAAGTAAAAAAGCGTCGTGAAACGGTACTGTTGTAGATTATTAGAGTACTCGCCATGTTGGTCCGGGCTCCTTTGCAGAATATACCATCTGCCTTCCTGCCAGGCAGCTCGTAAAAGGCGAGCATAGGCTTACCGTCATTAATATCTTGACATCTGACTAGGTGGTAGAGTTTCGCAGCGACTCACCCGGATTCGTACCACCGCCTTACTTGTTCCTGCCGCCATTACGTCATGACGTATTCCGGTTTGGAGGGTAAGGTATCCGGTAAACTTACTTTTGCTCGAGCCTTAACATCCGGGCCTCACGTTGGCAACGCACCATTACCACCTTTTTTGTCTCTAGGATAGAATTTCTTACCATTAGGAAATCCGTCTGCTTTTTTGCCTTCCAATATCATAAAAAAAGATGGTAATTTTCGTGAAAACACGATGATTTTGGAGAACACTGTATACGGCAACAAATTGCTACCGTGTTAGTTTCTAAAGTATTTAATTGCAATTTACTATGTCGTGTCTTTGTGACCAATCATAAAATACCAGTTTATTGGTCAAAACTAAGGACATGAAATCTAACACAATAAGTGCAGATTACAATTTAAACAAGTTGTGCAGTTTAGATATATATAAAGCTTAAAATCCGGAGTGTAGAGAAATATTTGAACGTACAAGTCAGCATACGTATATATCTATCAACGCCAAGCTTCAGCATGCAGGGTAGGCTGAGAGTAGAGAGCATGGAGAGCCAAGTGAACGAAGTTCTGCTAGTTATAAATAAAACACCAAATCCCGAAGATTAATATTTTATATTAAAAACTTTCATATTAATATCGGAATGTACAATATCGTATTTTCTACAAAAAAGGGAACATTGTCAGATCTCACTTACTCTAGTATTATTCGAGACAATTAAAACTAAAAATTTCAATTCACCGCGGTGTTAGTAGAGCATTTGCTTATGACTAACAACAATAAATCTAAATATTATATACTCAACGTTTTTTTGACACAAGCTCAAAATACATCCGACGAACACCAAAATATTAAAATCTTAATAATGGGCGTGTTCGGCCGAAGTAAGTACTTACTAAATTTAGTAAGTCACTTACTATACTTACAAAATTTTCGGCCGGGACACAAAATAAGTGCCAACGCAGTAAGTATGGCTTAATATACGACGCCATTTTGCTTATTGTTTATGTACGGGATATGACATAAACCGGTGTTTTGTGTTATGTCAAGCCAGTAAGTCTGTCCTCGCCGAAAAGCGCTACAGTCAGCTTGTAAGACTTTAATTTTTTTTATGCTTACTGGCTTACTAAGTTTAGTAAGTACTTAATTCGGCCGAACACGCCCAATATTCAGATAATTAGTAAACCAACGACAAAGCGCGAAAAACATTTGACAGCTGTCAAATTCATTAGGAATTTATTTTCATTCGTATTTAAATAATCTGTTGTACTTAAACCACGAATGAAAATTCATATAAAGAGTATTCTTAAAAAAGTTAACTTTTAAATTGTTAAAACAGGAAAAAAAATATAACTATTGATTGTACGAACTACCACTACCTAAATTTAATCATATTTGCTAAATTTACACAATAAGATTGTACATAAATATCATTTTAAAAAGGAACCTAATAAAGGGGAAAAACGACCGCAGCCAGGACTTGAACCCACAAACTTATTCACACTTACAATGATTGCAACACATTATGCATAATGCAGTGGTAATTTAAAATACAAAGCATCTTCACTGTAAGACCAAGTTTATGGTCCTGGCTACTTTTTTTTCTTCCTTAAAAATTTGAGAAAATATCCCAAGTGAGAAACATCAGTAGATTTTTTTGAACTTCTTATGCTCATAAGCTTATTGTTATAATCCATCTATCCAATTCATTCATCGGTACAAGAATGTTAAAAATATGTTAAACTTACAACTATAGAAATATATGTTACCAACGAATCACGTATAAAAAAACATTATCTAAAAATGGACATAAAATATTTTTCTATAAACTACTCCACAGTCGAAACCAGCACGACTTAATTACTTTTTTCTTAAAACTACAAGGCACTATTATAATTCGTTCGTTTTTTTATTATATAGAAAACCTCACAACTTTAAAACTTGCTAACAATTAACTTCAAATTGATTATTTATTAATATTAAATTATTTAATATTCATGGTATATATTTTTAATATAATTACAATATAATGTAAATATGAGCGACAAACAAGAGTAACAGTTATGATACATTTTTACATCCCAAGGGCAGTAAAATAGGAAAAGTCTCAGAGCATAGGTTTTTTGTGCCTAGTGGCAAATTTTCACCTGCAATATTAAACAAAGTTGCCTTTTTCTGATTTCGTCGAACCTTGAACAATAAAAAGAAATTCTAAGATCACATGTTTTCAACTTTCACTTCACCTCGTCCATCAGATATATGTGATGCGAGGCTCTTTTTTAATGTCTCAGGGATATACTTATTACATTATTGCTAATAAAGTTTCTGTTTAAAAGTATCTCAAACTCAACTCTGCTTTACACAAACTAAACTAACTTTAGATGTATGCTATCTTTTTCCATTGAAAGAAATACAAAAGAGATGGAAAATTTTAGACACGTCAATTAGTCCGGCCACGTTAACAAAAACGTCTGCATTTCGTAATCTGACAGCACTAATCGTATGCTGTCTTTCTGTTACTGTAGTTGAAAGAAGATAGCGATAAATTAAAATTAGTTTAGTGTAACATTGACTAAAAACATAAATTAGGCAGTTTAATAAGGAATGTTAAATTGGTCCATGGAGTCGTATAAATTCGGAACTTGTCTATCTTTATTGTGTCTCTATTTTTTTAGTTAGGTTGTTTCTACAATTAAATGCAAATTATAAAATTTAAGAGATATGGCTAGGGTAAAAAATCGCTCATAGTTGTTAAAATACAGTTAATATTAATGGTCAAAATTAAGGACAGTAGGAAGGAAGCCCACAACCGTACTTCTGACAGTACCACGAGCTGATATAATCGGCGTAGTCTTTACTACATAATTTTATTTTTTGATTAGATTATTTGTTATTGATTAATTATACTACTGTCCCGTAGTATTTAACCAAGCAGGTACTGATGTATTTAGTATTTCATTTTTTTTTAATTGGATGCTAGATTTCTCTTTTTTCGTTGTTTCGAATTTTAAATAATATGAGTATTTCGGCGCCGGCTGTTGAATTGTTAGAATTTTTACTTTCGAAGCGATCAGCCCCAGCTATATAAATCGATTTAATTTAAAATTCGATTAAAAATTCGAAAGTGATTAATGACAGATATAATGTTTTAAATAAAGGGTACTGTGTAGTAATTATCAAGATTTTCTTCATAATAAACATTTGGAACCCTAACAATCAGATTTATTACACAATATACTGATAGGGATGAAGTTTTCGCTTAGCTAATAATTTATATGGAGTTATGAAACAACGCCATCTAGTGACATTCGAAGTAACCTAATACAAAAAGATAGCTAAACGCAAAAAACACTCGTTTCTCTAAAATGCATGAGATGTTTCTTTTTAGCTCGTTGTTTTAAGTGTTGAAAGGTATATGGTATGTGGTGGTATCACCAGTCCACGTCGTCGGGTAAGCCGCCGGGATAGTCCCCGGTGAGGCAGGCGGTGCAGTGTCCGCCCACTCCGTCGCTGGGCGTCGCCTTCATGTTGTAGTGGACGGCGCTCACTAAACCCTCCACACTTAGGTATTCCAGACTGTCGGCACCTGGAAATTAAACGACTATTAAGCTTCGTGACAAGACTTTTAAAAGCAAAAGCTAAGCGCTTTTTACCTTCTAAAACATTTTTTAAATGAAAACGAAAGTTTTTTATTTGGATCGATTACCAAAACTAAGATAAGATTAGTAATGTATGTATGACGCCTACAAAAATATAAAATTTAGTATTTTAACATTTTTTTTAGCAATGACAAAAAGTAAAAGTAGATATTTTTTATAATATAAACAAAACGCACAAAGTTAAACCCACGGGTAATGAAGATATTATTTTAATACTATTATGTGATAAAGCTTATTCGAAAATTAAACTATTCAATTAAAAAGATCAAATATATTTGAAGTTAGAATTATAAACAAAATTGTAATATAAAACACTAGTTTAAACTTACCAACATGTTCAGCAAGTTTGTATGCGTCCATTTTGTTCGCAATTAGCTCTTCTCTTGTTGGAATGTTAATTCCCATGTAGCACGGATACTTTAATGGAGGGGATGCTATTCTAATATGTACCTGTAATAAAACAAACATTTATTATTCTGCAAGTTATTGTAAGCGTACCATTTTTTTCTAATTTAAATATGAACAAAATTACAAAAAATTATATGCACGTCTTTAAACAGTTACAACTATAATTTAAAATATTAGATTGAAAAAATTAAAACATTATTATACTATTTACACTTTTTGCATATAAGATTCTTTTAAAATGAATGTTTATCATTTATATAAATAAGGAAAAACAAAGGCCCAAAGACTGAACCTTGTGGAACACTCTACCAACATCAATTTATGTTTTACCTCTGCGGCTCCCGCATCTCTTAACAGCTTGATTATAGGTCCAATGGTATTTCCTCTAACTATTGAGTCATCGATCAGCACAATTCTTTTCCCGCGTACATTCTCGGAGAGAGCGCCGAACTTCTTGGCTACACCTAACTGGCGAAGGCGCGTTGAAGGTTGAATGAATGTGCGCCCTACATATCGGTTCTTGCACAGGACTTCCATGAATGGGATTCCAGACTGTTAAAAGACAAGACATTATTTTTACTTCATTTTATTTTTTGTTTTTATGATAATGGAAGGCAAACCAGTAGACGGATTTCTTAATGGTAAGAAATTCAAGCCGCTTAGAGACACCAAAGGTGGTAATTGCCAACCAGAGACCGGGATCTTAGGCCTCGAGCAAAAGTAAGTTTACCGGATAAATTACCCTCCGAACTGAAACACGTCAACGGCAAGCACATCGTCGTTATGGCGGCAGGAATAGGTAAGACGGTTTTCATCATTTACCTTAACGAATTCTCTGAAGAAAAACAGCCGAATACATTAGTGACAATTTATAACTCCAGCCTGAGACTGGTATTTCGAACGTACTGCATAAGTCAATCTACTAATTTCCAAACCTTTCGGCACCCACAAAACAACAGGTCATCGCTGAACTCTATCTCTTTAGGCTAAGAACTCATGGCACGGTTTTTACAAATCTGCGGACTCGCAGATTCCATAGAATGTAGATGAATGAATGAATGAATTATGTGCAAAAAGTAAGATTACATTTCACGACGCGATTTTCACCCGCAGCTGCTGCGGTTGTTTACGGTTCGTGCGGCAGCGGTCGTCTGCCCGTTACCCGTGCGGGCGGCGATCTCCCGC
>NJDD01000688.1:58664-109112 GCA_002245505.1 Calephelis nemesis | reverse complement strand
TCTCGGGCTGAGCACTCTGCTCGGCCCACAAAGCCCGGTGAAGTTGTAAAAACCGCGAGGTTGGCAACGCAATAGTCATTTCAAAAAAAAAAAGCTCTCGAATTTATTAGTCTTACGGGCGCGGTCGCATGCACATTACATCCCTTTACTCACCCCTAACATCATATTCTAATTTTATTTAGATCGGGTAAGTGAAACACGAGAAATTCAACATTTTATTATCGTACCCAAACTTGGCCGATTTTTGGGCTATTTACAACACTTATATGCTTTGAATTACGTTAGTACAGTAAAACTTAACATATTCTATCATTTGATACACAAATCTAGACAATAGAACCTATTTTAGACATAAATTTAGACATAAACTTTGCATAAATCATCCTTGTAAATTAACATGCATAAAAACATCATAAATCAATACAAATCCTAGTCTAAAACATCATATTCCAAGTTAAATTAACTATATAAACTACCAGAAAGTATATAAGACCATAATCATGTACAAAATAAACGTTATATACTTAAATCAAAATTCTTAAAACATTAACAATTTACCTAACTTATATTATCGTTTAAGTATCAACGCGTGCCATCCTTCGGATTGGGTCACTCTCGCCGATGTGTCTATGGTCATTTTTTATGGTCGTCGTGCACAAATCTCTTTCAATATATTTCTGATTTTAGCATTTTCCCTGTGCTTGGGTAAAATTTCACCAAATTTTGAAGGAAGAAAATCAGAAACTAAACGCGTAAAGAAACTAACTAAATTTTTCCTCCGGATTTGAATCTTCAGTAGCTCAAATGGTTAGAGCATTCGTCAGCTTAAGACGAAAGGGTACAGGTTGAAATTCTGTCTGGGACAAAACTGTTTATTTCTTTTAAATTTGTAGATACATAATCTTCTACTCCAAGCCCATAGTACGAAATCTCGTATATAAATCATGATTGTAAGTAATATTATCGTAGTTTTTCTTGTCAGTCTCGAGGTATTTTTAGTTTGAGATACATAGAGAAAGTGACTAAAAGAAATAACGAATTATTTATTACCCTATCTTATCGTTCTTGTCTAAAAATGTACTCTCATAAGTCTTACATTAGGAACTCTAAGTTAGCAACAAGAGAATAAAAAGTCCATAAAAACCAGACAAGGTTATCAAATATATGTAATATTAGATCCCACTTTGACTAAAATTATTGTCACCCTACAACCAATCCTTGTTTTGTCATGACCATACATCCACATTTGGCCAATCATGAGAACTGGTGATCTCATGGCGCCTCGTCATGTCTGAACGCAGTCACACGACCAAAATAGCATCCAACGGGCACTGGTGCACTCCCAAATTGGATAGCGTGGGTGAAAATATAGGCCAAATTGGTACTAAAATACTAAATAAATCATATTTCCAATTACATAAATTTGTTTATCTATGAACTTTATCGGTGTGGTGGCAGTTGTTATAGAAAACTAAATGTTGCCTGCTACTTTGCTCGCATTTTGAATTTATTTAGCCCTTTGGTATATTATTCTATTTATTTAGCTCGTCCACAAGAACTCGTGAAGATATTAGAGAGAATAAAAACTAAAATGTGTCCTTCTCCAATGTTTAATCTATATCTATGCTAAAATTCAATATTCGATTCAGACATTTTGTCGAGAGAACAGGGCATGCAAATATACAAAAACTAGAAAAAGGATATACCAATATCTGTCATTGCCTCATAATGAAAAAGAGTTGAAGAAAATGCACAGAGATAAAAAAATAAAGATACCTATTAATCCAGCAGGTAAGTGCTTTAAAAGCTCACTTCAGTAACATTTCAGAAAGATGTTTCAAAAAAAGTTAAAGAAAGTAGTATGTCTCCTAAACAAACCGCCCTTAAAAACAACAACAACCAAAAAGTTTAAGTCGCTCAAATTTTGTCTTTATCTCACTTATAAACATCTTATGTATTTGTTTCAAACAAATGCTGAAGTATTAGGAATAATAAGAATTTTAGAAATAATAAGAAACTGCATGTGTCAAATCAAAAACTTAATAGTATTTAGACAATAATGTCTATTTCATGTTCATTCGTGTATACGAATTACCAAATTAATAATTATCTAAAATCACTTGCATTGAAAAAGATTTCGAATGGAGGTATTCGACTTGCTATTAAAGAAAACGTATTAAAGTATATAAAAGATTTGCTTGATGGAAATAAATAAAATATTTTTAATAATTATAAAGTTATTTAAGAAGTCGTGGATGCCGAGGAGCATATTTCGTGGTTTCTTCTCGAGACTGGCTAGGTTTGGAAACGGTTTAGTAAAGGCATATAGGTAATAGGCCTAGTTGCCGGTTATTTTGTTTTACCGTTTCTCTTTCTGGGGATGGAAACGGTGGTAGTGTACGGTAGATAGAATTCAAATTATGTACATTAAAAATATTTATTAATAAATAATGAAGCTTATTCAAATATAAAAAAAAATATTAAGTGCTGTATTTAGATATTAAACTGTACTATATATATTAAATATTTTATCTCTATATACGAGTATAATAATTAAATATTTGCACACCACAATGTGGTGTATGCTGGCATGCTTAAATATCTTTGAAAGTTTGTACGAAAATGGTAACTGTATTTTTATTTTAGCACTTGCCCTGTGCTTGAGTTAAGTTTCTATAAATTTTAAAGAAAGAAAAAAAATTCGCCCCAGACAGGATTTGAACCTGTAGCCTTTCGTCTCAAGCCGCCAATGCCCTAACCTATTAAGCTACT
Organism: Calephelis nemesis; assembly: GCA_002245505.1. Lineage (NCBI taxonomy): Eukaryota > Metazoa > Arthropoda > Insecta > Lepidoptera > Riodinidae > Calephelis > Calephelis nemesis. Next base: position 106,340 of record NJDD01000688.1, on the reverse strand, counting down.
GGGGATTCCAGTCCCGTGGCGAATCATTATCCTACCAGACTTAATATTGGATCATCTCGAAATCATGACCTATGTTCCTAAAAATCAAAACCAAAATGGGCTGACTGTTAATGGCACAATCGCGTAACAAACATATAAAAAAACACAGTCGAATTGAGAACCTTTTCCTTTTTTGGAGTCGATAAAGACCGTGTCGAAAGATAGATAAAGAACGTGTTGGTCCGGGTTCCTTTGCAAAATAGACCATTTGCCTTCTTACCAGGCAGCTTTAAAAGGCGAGCATAGGCTTACCGTCACTAACACCGTGGCATCTGACTAGATGGCAGAGTTTTGCAGCGACTCGCGCGGATTAGTACCACCGGCTTACCTATTCCTGCCGCCATAACATCAGCGCTTGCTATTGACATGTTCCGGTTTGGAGGATAAGGTAGGCGGTAAACTTACTTTTACTAGAGGCCTTACATCCCGGCCTCAGTTTTGCTTTGCTTTGGTATCTCCAGGCGGCATGAATTTCTTAAAAAATCACTACTCTAGTGGGGTATAAATACGACATATAAACCAAATTTTGATATTGCAAAAAACACATGAGTATATTTTACATAACTAGTTATTTATACCTCTCAGAACAAGATTTGCCAGGTCATATTGCCAAGTAAGTACAAACATTGTAACATAGAAATAATTTATTATATATAACAGCGGAAAAGTTTTTATAAACGACTGTTTCAAATCAATCAAGTCAAGTCTTATTTTAACTGGCTGCAGATATTTGGTAGTGTGTTTAAATAAACCCACATTCTATATCAATTATTTCTGAGTTACAATGTCTCATGAATAGACAAAGAATAGTGATAATTTGTTTAAATAAACCGGGCCAGAGTGAATAACCTGTTAATAACCTAATGGTACATGCCGCTGTTTTTATAAACGACTGTTTCAAATTCCGTTATCCTGTGAGAAGTGATAAGTGAAGTAAGTAGATGAGTTTCTAGTATGAATCAACAGCTGTTGACCTTATTGGGGACTATTTTGAATGGGATTGTAGGGCAAATAATCTGACGGATTTCCGAATGGAAAAAAAATCACGTCCAAAGTTTAAGATTAAAGATAAGATTATATTACATTTTGAAGTTATACTTCTTTTGGCGCGTTAGGAAAAAATGATAAGGGGAAAATTTTTACGATGCGCGTCACCGTCACCGTCACGAAAAACCGACATGATGAAGTTAGCTATAGATAACATTTTTTTTCAAAAAAAGGTACCAACAAAGTAAAAGTAAGGACATCTACGTATGTTTGCGTGAGAACTGACAACTGTATTCACAATATTTCTTTATTTCTTTGGTTAGTGTCATTTTGTCTACAAATGTAAAATAAGGCATAAGATAAAAAAATTAAAAATATTTTTATCTTATTACGCCGAAGTATAACTTCTAACGCGTGTACATAAGTACACACATAATTTTTTTTTACTATTTTTTATGTTAGAGACCTATAGCCAAGGTAGATGTTACAGGTGCGTCGCTGTCCTGATGCTGGGATGGAAGGCCTATTGTGCAAGCCTACCAACCTACCTACCAACCAACCCTACCCTCCCATGAAACCCGGGACTATATTTGGGCTCGGATATATTACTAAAATATGCAAATGAAATTTATCAATGTCGGTTTAGCCGTGAGAGAGCAATAGATAGAAAAATAAACAGACAGACGTCCGCGTTTGTGAATAGATACTACGCCGAAACAAAGACTATATTTAGACTTATGGAATTAGTGACCCTTGTCCTATAATAAAATTGTATTTTATACCGTTAATATTACGTATTTATACTATTTGTAAAAACAATTATACTTACATCTTTATATATATAATTCTTGTGTTCGTGTGTATGTCACTGAACTCCTTCAAGACGACTGGACCGATGTTGTGATGAAACTTTTTGTGTGTGTTCAAGGGGATTTGAGAATGGTTTAGATTCACAATTTGGTCTCCTGGAAAATGGTTTTTAATTTTTTTTTAATAAAAAGTAGTTGTTGATTTTGGAATGTTTCACATTGTATCCTACAGACTGCGCTACTATCGAAGCATTAATGTCAAGCGATACGAAGTTTGCTGGGTCAGCTAGTAGGTACTTAGTATAAAAACGCAATCATTAAAAATATACCAAGCACAAAGAATGGAATGTTGTGATGTTATTTGTTCATGACTTTAGACATTTGTAATGAGTTCGTAATTGGGTTAAACATCAGTAATATTAGTTCACAAATTTTTATCGACTTAAAAATTTTTGGTAAACAACAAAGAGAAACCGTCTTTTGTTTTTAGCCGACTTCAAAAAGGAGATGTATTCGTGACTTCTATATTTTATCTAATGCAAGTGTGTTGATTGCAAAAAGCTCCTTTTTTGTTACATGTTCGACTCCTATATTTTTTATCTATGTTTATCGATTTATCCGTCATTTTTAAACCGATTTTGAAAATTATTTTGTGTTTGAAAGAGCGTACTTCCGAGGTGGTCCCACTGTTACCAAGTCTTGATCTGATAATGGAATCCCAGGGCAATCGAGGAATATGCTTATTTTTTGTGTACCTTGATACCTTGATTTGGTAATTAGTCCGCCTTTGTGTCGGGTTAGTTACAACAACTCGAGATCTGCTGGACCAATTTTCATGGTTTTGTATTCGTTTTTTTTATGACATTGGAAGGCAAACAAGCAGACGGATTTCCTGATGGTAAGAAATTCCCGCCGCCTAGAGACACCAAAGGTGGTAATGGTGCGTTGCCAACCAGAGGCTGGGATGTTAGGCCTCGAGCAAAAGTAAGTTTACCGGCTACCTTACCCTCCGAACCGGAACACGTCATGACGTAATGGCGGCAGGAATAGGTTAGGCGGTTGTACCAATCCGGGTGAGTCGCTGCAAAACTCTACCACCTAGTCAGATATCACGGTGTTAGTGACGGCAAGCCTATGCTCGCCTTTTACGAGCTGCCTGGCATAGGAAGGCAGATGGTCTATTCTACAAAGGAGCCCGGACCAACACGGGGGAAAAATCGTCGGATTTGTCTTCGCCCCGAATAACGGAATATACCTTGAAAACAATAAAAACAAAAAATATGAAAGATGATAGTTAAACCGATTAGGCTGACAATTGATGGAGAGGTAGCTTAGAACCGGGAGAAGGACATGAGGTTCATTTTATCCCTTACAACAGCGAGGAAACTAAGAAAAACGACATTTTAATTTTTCCCATACTAACTGAACGGGCGGAACGAGGTTCTAAATAAATAAATATTACTGGACAAGTTACACAAATTCAATCTAAGCCCAAAACAGCAAATTGTATGCTAGTGGTATGGCTGGTATGCAAATGCAGACATCAAAATGTTCATCACACAAATGCCTGCCACCGTTGGGAATAGGACTTATCGGAGTCTTATTTTTAAGTTTTAAAGTGAAACTTCTTTATCGGGGTTGGAAAAAAAAATAGTGTAGCATTTTTTCGTTACGTGTCACATTTTTCCGTTACGCGCCATCTTTTTCTTATCCCTACTATTAACGGAAAATAAATGAATTTGTATTTATGTCTATGATAATAAAAGCCTTTTTTTAAACTTTATCTAATTTAATTTTATTTAACCAATTTCTGTAATGTTGCATATAGAACATTATTTTTTGAAAAATAACGTCATAAAGAATTTTCACTTCTTTACTTCTTACGAGTGTACGCTAGTACACGCACACATTTTTTTCTTAGTGTATTTTATTATTATTTGGTACCCAATAAAGACTTCTTTCTTTGACAAATAGGTTCGTGTTCATTTGAGCATACAAAATTTTGCACTTTTGTTAGTTTTTGTCTAATCTAAGTCTGTGATGCATTTTTTAATCAACTTTCGCTTTGTGAGATTTCCGGTTCGGTCCTCAAACATGATTTCTATTTATTTAATATTGTTTGAATTAACAATCTAGGTCCAGTGATTCTCAAACTATATTGTTTTATAAGCCACTATTAAAATTTTGCTGGAGACGGTGGACACCCAGCATGGCCGTAGCTAGGGGGGTGCATTGTGGGGCCATGCCCTTCCCTAAAATCAAGGTGCCCTACATTACTACCTCCTCTCGTGGACACATAGGGATCCACCTGAATAACTTTGGGAATTTCTTATCTAGGATGTACCAACAGACTCGAAAAATAAAGCGGTGACGTCAATCTCGACGAGCAGTATCGAGAATTTTCCATAAATATGTTACGGGTTCTATGCGGTTGTAAACACTGGTTGTAAACATTGATTTGTATCCGTCTGAAACAAAGATTCCTCTATTTTTATAAGGCGTGTTTATAACCGTCTAGAATCTATTTATATAAAAATATTACAAAAGCCGTAGAACTTCAAAAAACCAACTTCAATTTCACTCTTATGTCATCGAATGAATAATGACACAAAAATTTCCTATCCTCAGCTCCAGACTTGGTGGCATTGAGACCTCCTCTGAATTGAGGATTTTTAAAATAAGAGAATATTTTAAAAGAGATTCACAAGGGACGGAGAAATTAATTTATATTTACGACTTTTTTAATGTCGGTAAATAAACAAGTAGGTATTCACAGTGTAGGGATGTGAAAAAATAATCGATTATTTAAAAAATCTATTATTTTTTCAAAATAATCGATTTTTATTAATTGATTTTTTGTTATGTTATTTCACATGATACTTTCGTTTTTTTTTAATAACCGCAGCTTTGACATACTACATAGATTATTTATTTTGTAGATATATAGCGTACTTTCGATAATTTAATAGCAACTCTATAATAGACGAAGAAAAATTACGTACAACGCCATCTAGTACCTAACAAGCAGATTCTGGCAACATTCGAAAACTCTGACGGTAGTTTTAAAAGTTTCTTTCTAAAGTTCAAACTCTGTTTTTAATAAATTTGGAATAAATAACCGTTGGCTAAGTGTGCGATTGAGTTTGCAGTTTATGATTTGTGGTAAAAAATGTCCCATAAACGACCAAAAAGTGGTTGGAGGGCTTACTTTGTAATAAAAAACAATGGTGCAACTGCGTTATTTTTGAATTATTGAGTTGCTACATTAAATTATAAAATTGATTTTTTTTAGAAAATCGATTATTTTTTAGTAAAAACATCGATTAATTGAAAATCGATTATTTTATAAAAATAAAAATCGATTAATAAAAAAAACTATTTTTCCCCAGGCAAGACACATCCCTATCACAGTGTAGGGTGAGTAATTCAACAGTTAACCACCCAATTTTTTAAATGATATAGCGGGAGGTTATTTATTTAGTTTGTTCTTTTGGTTCAATACATTAATATATTGGCTTCATAATTGCATTTGAAAAATTCCTTATTTGCTTATAGTTTTTTGTAGAAAAGAGTTTTTATAAAAAATGGGCATTGGCTAACTGTGTCCATAGTATGGTACACTATTAATCATGGTGTGTTGTACAGTTAACCACGATTGTACACACTTAAATTAAATACATATATGGTTGCTACATCTACTAAAGAATTAGGAAAGTCTTGCCGCTTGCGATATAACGAAATATATTTTTTATTGTTTTCAACAAATTAAGTTAGCTACAAAATATTGGTACAATACCAGACTTAACATTTTTTCCGTTCAAATCTAAAGGCAATGTTATTAATTACGAGTATTTCAAGTAAGTAACCAATTTCAATAATCAACTTAAATTTATTTTCTCAATGAATTACTTATAAATATTGCGTGTCTGTGGCGATTATTCTTTTTCCAGCAAATCTTTATATTTTTGGATCTCGATGTTTTGCTCTTATTGGTGGCATGAATTCCGTAGGTGAAATGAACGTTGTAGTTGTAGAAATCGGTGATTGGGCGAGTCTACAAACTGACGAAGGGGTTTCTGTATGTCCTCCCCGTATTCTAAATGTCGGTTTAATACGGCCCATCTGTAAAGAAAAACGAAAAATAGAAGATACTCCACTCGTTAGTACAGAGTTAGCCATGGTTAACTGTAGGACATGGTAATTTGGCTAATTGTAGACCATCCCCTACTCGATTGATCATATTTAACGTAGCTTTTAAATTATTTATACTTTCTTTACAATTTATATGCTACAAAATTCACAAAGGACATAATTATAGGATGAAAATATTAAGATTTTTGTAGTAATTACCTGAAACTTGTAAAACGAAAAACTGCTTACCTTCTTTTTTTAATTATAGAAGCTTATATTCACAAAACTTCTTGTCATACAACGGTAGCGCGCATGAGATCTTCACCGACTGAGTGACGCGATTAGTTGCCGTATTTTCTCCAAAATATCTTGGTTTTAGGGAGCAGCAACGTCGCATTTAACAAATATGGCCATGGCTAACTGTGTACAAGTGGCTGTTGAACTACCCACCCTAAATATAAGTAGATATCACCGTCTGAACAAATGTACACAATTTCAAAAATGTATGCATGTATGTATGTATTTATGTATGTTTTTTGTTTGTTAATTAGTTATTACAATTCGATTGATTAATCATGTCAGAACTCGTTTTATATTACGTAAAAAAACAATGTCTAAAAACACTAAAAGTGGCAATCCTATAGATTCAATGGAGCCAAAACTTTGGACCCCTTTTTACGAAAATTGCACCGACGCAGGAGCATAAATTTTGGCACACTTACAGTTTAGGTATGTGTAGGAGAAGTGCAGAACGCTAATATTTTTCAATAATAATGCTTACAAAGTACATTAAATCAATAAATAAAAAAATACCCACACCACCATGCATTAGACACACATAAAAAAATATAGTGATGATAACGATAAAAGATCACAGATTGCGCACTAAAAAGTTTGGAAACAAAGAAGTTGGTCTTGAGAAATAAAGATGACGTTCTTATCAACTAGATGTTAAAATTTATTATGGTCGAATTTCGACCAATGGGCGACCACTAGTTTTACTAAATAGGCTAAAGTTTATATTCGGTGTCATACTTATACTGTGATAGTGCCATTAATTGTTGTAAAAAAAAGTATCTTCACCCCATAACCCCGAAGAGGTAGGCAGAGGCACAACCAGGGCACCCACGACTAGCCGAAGATACTAAGTCCCATAATGTGATCGGTGGAAAGCCTAACGCCAACCGGGCACGTTTCTAATCCCGACCAACATTTTTTTTATTAGAAAATTGGAAAAATCTAATTTCTTTTTGTTGGTCGACCCGGGATTCGAACCCGAGTTGTCATGCAGTCAAGTCCAACACCCGGACCGCTCGACCACAGAGGCGATTAATATTTGTAATTGTATACAATTGCTAGTTATTACACAAGACCGAAAGTAGAAACCACATAATTCAATCCTTATCTGAATTTAAATTGATTTGATAACATATTGTGTCATTTTGTATTTTATAATCTTATCAAACTCGAAATATTCAAACCATTTGAAACTACTCTTTTGTTTTATTACTCCGAGTTTAGTAATCCCTCTTCACCCTCAGACGCCTTGTAGGTCGAGGATTTAGTATTTACATACACGCCTAATGCAAACTACCAATCGCTAATCGCGGATTCGATTTCCGGCAAGCATTTATGTGTTGAACATCTTACTGTGTGTTTTTCTTATGATATAAGAAAGCAAACAAACAGAGGGATTTCCTGATGGTAAGAAATTCACGTCGCCTAAAGACACCAAAGGTGGTAATGGTACGTTGCTAACCTGAGGCTAGGATGTTAGGCTTCGAGCAAAATTAGGTTTATTAGCTACCTTATCTTGCGAACCGGAATACTTCAACGGCAAGCACTAACGTCATGGTAGCAGGAATAGTTAAGTGGTACCAATCCGAGCGAGTCGCTGCGAAATTCGACAACCTAGTCAGATGTCACGGTGCCTATGTTCGCCTTATACAAGCTGCCTGGTAGGAAGGCAGATGGTCTACTCTGCAGAGGAGCCCGGACCCACACGGGGAAGAAATATCTTTTGGCTCTAAGTGTTTATTAAATTTATTCTGTTATCTGTTTACTTATTTCGTTAACATTTTCAGCCAAATCGGCTCAGACATTTTCGAGTTTTAAATAGTGTAAATAACAGGATTTATTTTGATATTGTTTACGTAAGTTTTCATAATAATAACACTGTTATGTTTAAAAATATGTGTCAATTAGGAATAATAAACTAATTTACACATATTCACACTTACAGATTGTTATTTTTTTAAATTAAAAATAATTTACTAATTTAAAATATTGCATGCCACAAAATAGTCACATATGTGAGGAAATTTCAAATTGTAAGAGCTAATGTACCTACCATATTTGCAGCAATAAATACTAGATTTAGTTTGATTTGGTTTGGTTTGATTTGATTTAATATGTAGACTTAACCAAATTGTATAGGTTCCCAAATTTTGTTGTTCGATTTTTGAATTGCCCAACAAATTGCGAAGTCGAGAAATAAGAGTGGAGTTTTGGCACCATCGAGAGAAAAGATGGTCGAAATTAATTTTAACAGCTACCTCACTCTCTAAACCGGAACGCGTTAATGGCAAGCACTGACGTTGAGGCGGCTGGAGTAGGTAAGGCAATGGTACCAATTCGGGTGAGTCGCTGCGAAACTTTACTGCCTAGTAGGATGTCACGATGTTAGTGACGTTAAGCCTATGCTCGCCTTTTACGAGCTGCCTCTCAGGTGCATCCCTGAGAGGTCTATTCTGCGAAGGAGCCCGGACCAACGCGGGGTAAAAATTATTGAATTCTGTGTTTATTCTGAGTGTAATTAGTCAATTTTGGTGACATTTTGTTCAATAAAAGTGCACAAATGAAGTAATCATAAAGAAATTTGCGTACCTATCGTGTATTTCCTCGTTATCAAATCTCCCTACGTGAGCTTGAGTAATGAAGCCACCGCTTTACCCAAGACCCTGACATGACTTATGACTAAGTATAATTGAATTCTGATTTTGTTAAATTTGCTACAAATTTCTACGTGACTATGGCGAAACACTAACTTGAAGGCCAAAACCTAAAGAAAAATAGAAATAAGAGTGAATCGTATGTGGTCAATTAATAAATTTGTATCAAGGTAAGGAAGGTCGTGGGAGGGCCCAGCGCTGACTCACTCAATTTAATTCTAATACGCCTTGGCTTGCCTCACTCGGTACTGTGACATTCCTAAGCTGAGGTAGGATATCATCTATTACACACGTAAGTAGATTTAATTTTTAGCATTTAATTGTAAATTCAGTGTTTTTGATGAGAAAACTTCTTTAGCGGCGTTGCGCACTTTTTTTGGAATGAGTAAAAACTTCTACTCGCGTCAGAACACGTGACCTGTATGCTTACTCTCGAATCTCGATGTCATCCGAATTGGAAATTGGAATCGTATATGTCATTTTAGGTATTCATGAACACAGTACTGGCGGATTATTAACATTTAGTTCCAAATAAATTCAACCAATCCGATTAAATAATGTGTTTCTTACTATTAATTAAATGATATTAATTCGCCAGTACTCTGTTCAACAGTACCTAAAGTGACACACTCGATTCCAATTTCCAATATTGCAAGAATTGAACTACAAGAGTAACCCTACTGATCGAAAATTCGTAAGAAGAAAGAAGAATATTCGTGTTGTCATGTTTGTGTACGATAGCGCAATAAATGAATTGTATTCTACCACATGAATGATACTACTTTTATACTGATAATTAAAGCAATTCGTGCTAAATGATTCCCTAACAATTCCAAAATATCAAAAATGTACAACGTTAATATTTAAGTTTTCACTTTTGGTGTGTTGCCAACCTCGCGATTTTTATTTCACCGGGCTTTGTAGGCCGAGACCGTACCTAGGCTTTATGCTGCGTTCTGGTTACTGGGAAACCATTCAGCGTGCATTATAATTTATACTTTTGGTTGGTCGTGGGGTTGACGCTTTACCCCACTCATCAGCCGAACGCGCATTTTCATTGGTCGATAAGGCCCGCATTCGGGGTGCGGGAAATTTCTGTAACGCATGCCATAGGGCCCGCAAAGAGTTTATCGTTTTCTTAAATGATTTTTTATGACTTTCGATGTCATATAAGTCAACAAGAAAGTTATGATAGACTTCGATTGGCTTTTCACGATGAAGCCCCATCTCGTGCCACAGTTTACAACTGGTTTAATGAATTCAAACGTGGTCGAACTAATCTCACCGATGATTTGCGTGAGGGACGGCCTTCTACAGCGACGACTGAAGACAATATCAGTGTTGTGCGGCGTATGATAGAGACTGGCAAAAGAGTGACCTATCAGCAGACTCGGACAAGTCTAGGCATAGGTATGAGTCAAGTGCACAAAATCCTCCATGAACATTTAGCGGTCAGGAAGCTTTGTGCCCGCTGGATACCGCATAATTTGACCGAGGCTCAAAAACTCCGCCGTGTTGATTGGTGCCGAGAAATGATCCAAAAATTTAACGGAGGTGACTCAAATGCTGTGTTCGTCATACTAACGGGTGACGAAAGCTGGATTTACTGTTATGATCCGGAAACCAAAAGACAGTCTGCTCAGTGGGTGTTTCCTTCCGAAGAGTTGCCAACTAAAGTGAAGAGTGGTCGAAGTGTTGGAAAAAAGATGGTGGCCTCGTTCTTCGGAAAGACAGGTCATTACGCGACAGTTGTCTTAGAGGATCAGAAAACGGTTAATGCAGAGTGGTACACTAACAACTGTTTGCCACTTGTCTTGGAAAAAGTTCGAGAGAAACGACCTCGCAGCAGGATCTTCCTTCATCACGACAATGCCTCGTCGCACACCGCCAGGCAAACGATCGACTATTTGGCGACCTCAGACGTGGAATTACTGGGTCACCCGCCGTATAGCCCCGACCTCGCACCCTGCGATTTTTATTTATTCCCGAAAATAAAAGAAAAACTTCGAGGAAAACATTTTATGGACGCCGAAGAAGCAGTGGCTGCGTTTCAAAACGCCGTCGAAGAGACCCCTAAGGCCGAGTGGGCAAGGTGCTTTTCTCAATGGTTCCATCGAATGCAGCGATGTATTGATGTAAATGGACGCTATTTTGAAAAGTTATAATAAAACTAATAACTTGCTAGAATGCTTAGTTTTTAATTTTCTAAGAACTTTCAGTTTGACCCTCGTATAACGCTAGCGATAAGGCCCGCATGCGGGGAGCCATTTTCACTGGTCGTTAGAGCCCGCATTTGAAGTGCGAGAGAATTAGGTACCTACAGTTTGGCAGTGGGTTTTGAGATAAACGTACGCAGTCGTACTCGCTATGGATCAACAATTTTTGCTTTGTGGAGCAATTTTGACTGTTTGCGATGTATTAAAAAAGAAATTAATAACTTCTTTGAAGAAAAAGAAAAAGAGATTTTGGATGCGAAATTTACTTAAAAGTAGAAAGATGTACGGTGCTTCTAATACGTTGTGTGTGAAGTTGAATCCGGCATTGGAATGTGATGTAGAAGATCATTATATTTTTTTCAGAATACCTAAAAACTTATTTGACGATTTATTGAGAAAGGTAGAAAAAAGAATTAAAAAAAAGATATTATTTCGTAAGATTAAAACTTGAGGTCACCTTACGTTATTTAGCTACTGGAGATTCTTACAAAAGTTTATATTACTTGTTTCGTGTGTCAGTTTTATACCAGAAGTGTGTGACGCTCTCTATGATGCACTGGCAGATTATATAAAAGTAAGTACATATAAATATAAAAATAGTAAATAATACGCATTAAGATGATAAAGTAAATGTTTATTTAAATTTTGCAATATTCTTACAAATTTGTACGTTTTGAAGTTTTAATTGAGCAGAATACACTTCCGGTCACCTAAAGCGTACCACCCTTTTTTATGGACACCAATTTATTGAACTATATTGAAATGCCGTTTTCGGAGTGTTATGGGCAGAAACAACAAATTAGGTTACAAAATATTGTCTTAATGTACGTTCTCAGAAATAGTTTTATTTAAACTTTTTTTCATTTTTTCATTTGATAACCAAAAATGTATCGTTTTTCTCCGATGTACGGATATTGTGTACAACCATCTCTAAATATTGACTAACAAAATATTTCTTAATTGTTATTAGTTTCAAATTTCAATGTCTGGTGGATTACAAAGTGGTTCGATTTTGGTGTCCGCGAGTGTAGTAATCATTTAATCAATATCAAATAATTAAATGAAATAAAAATGCCTTACCAGGCAAATAGTTGTTGCATAATTATAAATAATATATAAAATTGCTTCATATGTTTGTGAAACTGATGTAGTTGAAATCGTTTTCATAGTTAGATAAATTAGACACAGATGCGGAACTTAAATATCCTGGATTTTCTGGATCATAGGTATTGGACGTCGAGGTACCATTAGGACAACAACGAAGATTTGGTTTGCTGTCTCAATGCTTTTAATTGAATTTCCGATAAAGCCTTTTGAATATCTGTTTTTGCTATAATTGAAAACTCTCGTGGCAATTTACGTAAAGTCGAGGCTATATATCTCCCAAAAAAGTCGAATTCATCCTCTTTATTTTGTAGTAACGATGTTGTATTTTTAGTAACATTCTCGGCAATTTTATTTATTTTGTCAATGGCTTCATGTACCTCGTCCTGTCTTTTATTTGATTTGCCTCTTTTCTTCGATGCTAGTTTTGATGGCGCAGTGAATGTAGATGAAGACGTTTCGGTTAGTTCTTGAACTCGATTTTCAATCATTTCATCCGCAGCATTTGTGTTTTCTTCTCTATCGTTCTCTTCTAATACCATATTATTATTTTTGAAGTCAACAGTATCAGTAGCTATTTCCGAATTTTCATCGATCTGTAAATAAAAAATATTCATGATTATATGTTCTTTTTTCAGGTCCCAAACACAGAACAAAAATGGATGGATATAAAAACTAGATTTCAGTTAAAGTGGAATTTTCCTGGATGTATTTGGGCAATTAATGGTAAACATGTAAACTTGCGAGCTCCAGCCTGTAATGGATCTGAGTTCTATAATTATAAAAAAACTTTTAGCATTATTTTACTAGCTTGTGTCGATGATGATTATTCATTTACTTATATTGATATTGGAGCAAAGGGCAGATATTCTGACGGCAGAGTTTTTATTAATTGTTCTTTAAAACGAGCAATTGATGACGATAGTCTGAATATTCCAGCAGAAAGTGTTATTGTTGCGGATGCTGCATTCCCGCTTCAAACTAATATAATGAAACCATATCCGGGAAATAATCTAACGACACGGCAAAATATTTTTAATTACCGTCTTTCAAGGGCTCGGCAAATTGTATAAATGCGTTCGGTATAATGGCAAGCCGATTTCGAATTTTTGAAAAACCAATAGCCAACAACGTCAAAAATACCATAAAAATAGCAAGGACATCTTGCGCGCTTCATAATTGGCTAAGAAAAAACGATTCTAATTATCTTGAACCTGGACTTGCGGATTATGAAAATATCTCTACTGGTATAACAACTAATGGCTCCTGGAGAGAAGTACCTCTTCGAAACTTCGAGAACATGGGAGAAGATAATACCTTAACTGAAAATGGGACAACAATTCGGGATAGATTCGCTGATTACTTCAGTAGTGAAGGTGCAGCGCCGTGGCAAACAAGATTTATTCACTAACATTCCGGAACAATTTGAGGGTAGACTGCACTAGGGACAGCGCCGCGGCAGAACCCACTATGCCCCGCGGCACTTGTTTCTTTAATAATACACTTCTCATGAAAAAAACGAAACATTTCGATTTTTATTTAACTTATGATAATAAAACATTAAGTACCTATATAAAAAAAAATGTGCGTGTACTTATGTACACGCGTTAGAAATTACACTTCTTCGGCGTAATAAGATAAAAATATTTTTAATTTTTTTATCTTATGCCTTATTTTACATTTGTAGACAAAATGACACTAACCAAAGAAATAAAGAAATATTGTGAATACAGTTGTCAGTTCTCACGCAAACATACGTAGATGTCCTTACTTTTACTTTGTTGGTACCTTTTTTTGAAAAACTAAAATGTTATCTATAGCTAATTTCATCATGTCGGTTTTTCGTGACGGTGTGCGCGCGCATCGTAAGAATTTACCCTCATCATTTTTTCCTAACGCGCCAAATGAAGTATAACTTCAATATTTGAATTGGATCATCAATTCATTATCATTTGTAATTGAACACCTCATAGGTATCACTTTCACTACTAACCTAAACACACATTTTTGCAGTAATCTTTAGAAAACAAACTCGCGAGGTGTTTTTTTATGAGAAGTGTATTAGATTGTCTCGTGTTACTTCAAAAAATGTCTAAATAATAAAATATAAAAAAATAGTGATATTTTATATAATAGTATAGGTATGTATATTTCTTAAAGATATAAATTAAATAACCTACTTAATTAGGATTGTCTTTGGTAACATAAATAAAGTTTGTATACTTACATTTGAAAATGTCTTCTCTTTATTTTTAAATGATCTTAAAAATCCATCGGCAATTGAAAACCATGACACCTTCGGTTTATAAACAGAATCTCGGTCGCTTCCGGGTCGAGTGCTCTTTTCAATTTTTTTTAATTCTTGGTAGTACGATGACCTTAAATTTTTAATTTTTTTTGGTATATCTTTGCCTGAGATGCCACTAATGTTTAACTTTTCCGCAATTTGTTTGTACGCACTTTGTCTTGCGTCATGATTTTTATAGAAAGCACTCGTTACGTTCCACAAACATTCGTAGTCTCGATAAATCTCTACGAGTTTTAGCATTTGTAAATCCGAAAACCGTTCAACCATTTTGCTCCCACGCTGCGTAAATAAACAGCGATAATAATATAAATAATGCGCGTAGTATTGATGACGTCTAATGAATGATTGAACGGAGGCGAGTCACCGCATGCTTTGTATCGACCGAGTTATCGACTGACTAGTTTCATCGGTCGTTATCCCGAATGCGGATATCACCCGCACACGTTTAATCGACCGAGTTATCGACCGGTGGATTTCATTGGTTGTTAGCTCGCATGCGGATACTCCCCGCAATCGGGCTAACTAGCGACTTATCGACTAATGAAAATGCGATTTCGTGTAAATCGAAAATTGAAATCGGTTATGACATTTTAGGTACTTTAGAATTAGGACACTATACAAGCGAAATGTTAATATTTAGTCAATAATAAACAACATATTATTATTTCAGCGTGCATTATACTTTTGGTTGGTCGTAGGGTTAACGCTTAACCCCACTCAGCAGCGAAGTTCGGTAGGGTTACTCTTGGATTTCGATTTCGTACAAATCCGAAATTGAAATCGGATATGTCATTTTAAGTAGGTACTTTAGAATTAGAGCACTATACTAGCGAACTGTTAATACCTATTTACTATTTAGTCAATAATAAACAATAGATTACTTTATCGGACTCGTTGATTTTTTAAATTAAATATTAGTAATTCGCATAAACTGTGTTCAAGAATATCTAAAATGATATATCCTATTCCAATTTTGAATTTGCATGAAATCGAGATTCAAGAGTCAGGTGCGATTGCCGACGGGGCAGGCATTTTTGTTGAACATAGATATAGGAACAACTGGGCTTGGTTTATTAAATTTATTCTAGTATTTAGTTAAGTAGTTACATAAATCTATAGAATTGACTAACACACATAGTAATCAGCACTGTTACCAACTGTTCTTTCCGTTCAGTAGCTAGATAATGTACAAAAGCTGCTAGATTTTATTTTTTTACCTTATAAATCGTTGCTGGAAATACCTAGCTGATGATATGAGTGCTCAGTAGGTACGTACGTAAGTGCAAGTACCTAAGTTGGCAGCAGTGCTAATCAGTAGTTTTTAAGATATGAGCATAAAGATAGACTACTGGATGTTACACTCCTGACAACGAACTAATGTCATTTTCAACATTGCGGACTCTCTCTAATGTAGAGTCTTTCAAAGAGTCTTGTGGAATCAATTAACGACCAAAATGAGAGAGAGGCCGTTACATTAGATAGAGTAAGCAATATTTGGAAATGAAATTAGCTCTTTGTTAGAAGTGTAACCATCAGTAAACTATAGTTTTATGGTAGTAACACATTTTCAAAAATCGAAATTATAATTTTGTCATTTATGTAAATATGCACTATATTTTTATTTTTTTAACAAAGTTATTTTTGTCGGTAAAAAATTGTGAAGGTATTTAGAATCACCTCCCACCTCACCTATTCCTGCCGTCATAATGCCAATATCATTTTCTGGTCCGTAAGCTAGCCGGTAGGACAGCAACGCACCTAAAACATCTATGGTATCTTTAGTATGGTATCTATATCTATATAATCACAGATTAATTAATGAAAGTGCGTGCTTGTTCACTGGTTTTTGACTTTTTGACCTAAGAGGTGAATCAAAAAAGTCTTAGGATTAATATGAAAAAATAAAATAAAAAAGCTTTTTATTTTTCTACATTATCTCGGTTCAGCCATGTATTTAAAATATTAAAAAAATATATTGACTCCCGCGTCATTGGTGATGATTCTAGTGTTCACAAACTAAACTTTTTTTAAATGCATATTATCTTTTCAAATGAAACAAAAACGTAAGATATGTAACATTTTAGACTTGTCAGATTAGTCCGGACATGTCAAATAGTTATTTTTTTAATCAAAGTTTTCCGAGTGGTAGATTAAACGTCTTCTGTACAAGTTTCGGAAACAAACTAATCTGGCAGCCGCAAAAGTGTTTTGTCTCTTTCTATTACTTTGGTTGAAAGAAGATAGCGATAACTTAAAAATTAGTTTAGTGAGTGCGCAACAAAATTATCACCATTATGGTGGAAATTAGTTCCATGAAGTTCCTCTTTTAGTTTTGGACCCTCGTATAATTGCTAGTATGGAACCCTACAACGCATATGACCACTTTATTTTCAATGGCAATTTAATGATCCTCATTCATTGATTATTCATTGGGGGCGTTCATAAATTACGTGAGGTGTTTTTTTACATTTTCTTACCGTCCCTCCCCCCCTGGTGAGATGTCGTGAGATTTTATTCAACCCCCTCCCCCATCCCCCAATCTCACGTGAGATTTTTCAAAATGTGGGTTTCTTATTTAAACGTGTTGAATTGTTACAGCAAAAATGAATGAAATTATTCACATCAACACATCATATATAATATAACATCTCACGTAATTTGTGGACGCCACCTAATGCAAGAGTGATCAGTTTAATTATTCCAGCCCTATAATAGTTTTAGGGTCAATTTAACGTCTTAACTTCCCATAGATGTATCCTTTAACTTACTGCCCAATTAAAAACCGCTCCAATGCAACGAATTTTTGGCTAGGAAAATGGCAACATTATTACCTGCTAATGGAGTAATCTAATAATGTAGCGGTTCATGTGTTGGACTTGACTGCATCAGGTCCCGGGTTAGATTCCTGGGTCGGGCAACAAAAAGCAAATGTATATTTACGATTTTCTAATAAAAATAACGTTGCCCGGGATTGGATATGTGCCCGGTTGGCGATAGGCTTGCCACCTATCCCGATGTGGGACTTAGTGTCTTCGGCTAGTCATGGGTGCCCTGGTTGTGCCTCTGCCAACTTCTTCGGGGATATGGGCGTGAAGATACTTTCATATTATAACATGTACTAATCTCTACCAGATGTATTACAATTACATTTTATTGTTTGACTACATTCTTTACCAAAAGGGAATACTCCATTAATTTTCATTGATCTTGGCTTGGCAGTAGTTGTTTCTTTTATGATATTGGATGGATTTCCTCATGGAAAGAAATTCACACCGCCTAGAGACACCAAAGGTGGTAATGGTGTGTTGCCAACCCGAGGCTGGGATGTAAGGCCTCGAGCCAAAGTAAGTTTACCGGAAATTTTATATTCTAAACCGGAACACGTCAAATGCAAGTACTGATGCTATGGCGGCAGAAATAGATAAGGCGGTGGTACCAATCAACTCTGCCATCTAGTCAGATGTCACGGTGTTAGAGACGGTCAGCCTATGCTTGCCTTGTACGAGATGCCTGCCAGGAAGGCAAATGGTCTATTCTGTAAAGGAACCCGGACCAACTGACAAACTGTTTTTAAATGTTGTCTGTTGCTCTGTTTGTGATTATAATACGGAACATCTTACGGGTGGCACATTAGCCTAACGCTCAAATCTATAAAGGACTATTGCATTATGCGTTTTTAAGTATAGTCTTATTAGTAAGCAAGGTAGCCTGTCTTAGGGTGGCATTCCACTTATCAAAGATCTTTGTCCAACGTGCCTCAGATCAAAGATCTTGGTAGACTTCATCCAAGTTACCAATAGCGTCGACGTTTGATCAACATTCTAGCTTCATAAACTTTGACATTTTAATATATATATTTAATGTATATATAAAATATTATTATATTATTATATAAAATATTATGTAAATGTTTTTTATGTATGCATATATAAATTTTAATGTATATATTTTTTATAATTGATTAAAATGATGCATTAAATTGATGCATTCTGATTATATTTTATGTTTTTTTTTAATTTTATGAATTTTGCAAATTGACATTGAAAATTGACATTAATATAATAAAATTAAGCATAACTATTTATTTTTTATTTTTATAATTTTTTACATTAAATTTATTAATTAAATTGAGTACTTTATAGCCTTTATAATAAAAACATCGTAATTTATTTTAAGACTTACCTAAATTGACATGTGAAATTTTTAATTGTTTGTTGAATAGTTTTTGTCTTTGTATTTATTGTCTTGTTTATAGTTCCAATTTCATTTGATTAATAATTTGTATGACATAAAATTGTTAAAGTATGTAATTTGCATGCCAATTAATTGGTATAGTAGGTGTACTGTAAATAATTAAAAAAAACATCAAATGTTGATTTTATTGAAAAAAAACCCTGCTAAAAGAAAATAAAGATGATTGATTGATTGATTGAAAAACTCAGTGTTGCCTCTTTTTATATGAAGAAACAGCTAAACTTTGTTTCCAAAGGCATATTGTACAAAGATCTTTGATAAGTAGAATGTCACCCTAAGACTTGGTCTTAGTAAGACCGTTTGAATATCGCACAATGTACCTAAGAGGTGCTTTACCCTTATAGTAAAGCGGTTGTCACACTGATAGCGCATATCGTTCCAGTGTCTCTTGTACAGACGCGTCCGGTCGCTCCGGAAGCGTCGGATTTCGCATGCGGATGCGGAGGCACTGAACCGCACTATCATGCGCACTACGCGGTAAGATTCGATCGGTAAGATCCAACCACTAGCGTCAAATTTCATATTCCAAATTGAAGGACTCTTTCTATTACATAATACCACTGGTGGTAAAGTGCTGTGCAGCAACTTGCCCGCCAAGAGACGGGCCCAGGCTTACTGTCCTTAACACTGCGATATCTGACTAGGTGGTAGAGTTTCGTAGCGACTCGAAGTATTGGTACCACCGCCTTACCTCACCTTATTCCTGCCGCCGTGACTCTGTCCTGTTCCAGTCCAGAGGGCAAGGTAGCCGGTAGATGCACCATATGCTAACACCCTCATCGCAGGACAGCGACGCACCTAAAAAAAATAAATCCATTATGCATTTTTTTATGCTAGCGAGGCTAGCGAACAAGTTCACGGTTGGTGTTGGTAAGAGATAACCATGGCCTATAGACACCATAAATGTCATAGGTACGTCACTGTTCTGTAGCCGGGTTGTTAGGCCTATTATGCAAAGCTAAGCCTGTTATTCAGGAATGGGTACGGCGGTGGAGCCCTAACCGGAGGAGTTGCTCAGCACATGCAGACAGACCAACAAGACTGCAGGTAACCAGCAGTCCTGTTGGTCTGGCTGAACCTTAAAATAAAAAAAACCTCCAAAACGGAACGGATGAGGTTTTATAAATTTTAAAGCGACAAGAAAAGAAAAAGCAATGATAAATATCCCGGAGAGTCATTTCAAGACTCCTCCATAAATTTGTAGAGGTAGCTTTGAGCTGAATGTATTAAACAATTTTGTAGTCCACTAGTCTCGGATTCGATTTGGGTTGGACAACTCTAAATATGTTTTATCCATTTGTAATGAAAACAACATCCAGTGTTAGATAACTTTTTTTATGATATTGGAAGGCAAACAAGCGGGCGGATTTCCAGATGGTAAGAAATTCTCGCCGCCTAGAGACACCAAAGGTATTAAAGGTGCATTGCCAACCTGAGGCCGGGTTGTTAAACTTCGAGCAAAAGTAAGTTTACCCGCTACCTTACCCTACGAAGCGGAACACGTCATGACGTTATGGCGGTAGGAATAGGTAAGGTGGTGGTACCAATCCGGGTGAGTCGCTGCGAAACCCTACCACCTGGTCAGATGTCACTGTGTTAGTGACGGTAGGCCTATGCTCGCCATTTACGAGCTGCCTGACAGGAAGGCAGATGGTTTATTCCGCAAAGAAGCCCGGACCAACATGGGAAAAAACTGATAAATGGCGATAAATTTACCAAATATCACAATGTGATACTTATTATCTCAGCTATTCCTGTGTGCCCTGGTGGCGATAAATTTACCAAATATCACAATGTGATACTTATTATCTCAGCTATTCCTGTCTGCCGTGGTTGTAACTCTGCTTACTTCGTCTTCGTATACGGGCGTGAAGATACTTACATCCAATGTAACCGAAAAGCCGCATTCCTTTGTTGATTGGGTACATGCCGCTGTCGCGCTCCGCAAATGCAGTTGCGGATTTCTGAACGCTGCACGCGATGCACGATAAAAGCTGGATACGGTATTTTTAATTACAAACCTGTTAAACCTTTCTAAATTGGTTTTTAAAGGCTCAGTATCTCTGCCACTTAAAAAAGTTAAACTTTTATGCTAATTAGTTACAGATGTAAAATATATACATATTTTCACGCCAAGTCCATACGCCATACATACTTGTATAAAAAACTTCTAAAGGTCAAGGTTGTAGAGTTTTGCGACAACTGGGGCCCTACCATGAACGATTGTAGCAGTGATATTTTCATGTTGCTAAATATCCACTTATAAAAGCAACTTTATGACATGTGTTAAAGTTGTGTTTCTTCGATGACACTTAGTATTATTGAAATAATCTTGTTTTAAGAGGTACTATTTATACACCCATAGCGTCGGTTTTCAGGTATTGGTTTAAAAGAAAGACAGAAAACCATCCATCCTTCAAACCATCACCACCTTTGACGTTTACAGCCTATGTATAGGTATCTCTTGTCATTAGAAAACAAGCCTTTCGATTGAATGAGAAAAGAAAACTCCATATTTTATGGTTCCATGGGCGAATGGCAAAAAACTAAAGCATATTCGACATGTCCGTCTGTGTGTCTGTAACTTAACTTTTAATCGGTCCACCCAACCATCTCAATCACATTAACCTTCTAACAAAAAAATTCACATCGAAATCGGTCCATGAGTTCAGAAGTTATAATGCCACTGACAGACACACACATATTAACACAAATACGTCAAACTTATAATAAATACCCTGTTATTCTGTCAGGGGCTAATTTAAGGTTCCTAAAACTACTTCTTTTCAAAGTAAATAGTCTAAAAGATAAGACAGACATTTCCATATTGATTTATTATTATGTCAATCCCCCAGCCCATCTAATTTCTAATATTATAAAATAAAAATAAAATACGGGGTGTAGAATGAACTAATTAATAAAATGACTTTCAAAGAAAATAAGTTTAAACGAGTTACAGCCAGCAATTTTTGAGATATAGCATATTTTCAATTACAGTAAATGTAACTTTGTAATTTAAACAAATACCTATGTACTATTAAAATCAAAATAAGTTTTTGCTGGATACGGTATTTTGCTGGATATCGAATATGGTATTTTGTGATAACTAGTATTTTTTTCTAGAATTACGTCCTAAAAACGTTAGAAAATAAAAATAAACAAAATGTAATAAAACTATTTTATTGTCGCTAAAAAGCCGGGCGTCGATGAACGCTATCAGCTGATATCCAATGTCCATACATCGTACGCGCCGGTCATTGCACTTTTAGACCAAGGTCGATAATTTTTAAAACCAAATAAAATAGTAGTAGGATGAAATCCATTAGAAAAGGAGGAGAATATGATCAAAATGAAAGGAAAAACAAATTACGGTCGATCCGAGTTCGGGAAGTGGGAGTGAGGGGGGGTTTAAGGGTAAAAAATGGTTTATCTTGATTTCCGGCAAAACTAAAAGTCCTATCGAAAAAAGTCACATGGCAAATTTGTAGGTAATAAAAAGATCTAAAACTTTTGTCTTAACACTTTTTTCACATAACCTCAAAATTTATGTGAAAAATTCAAAAAACCAAGTTTTTGGTTTTTTATTTTTATCTTTTACAAAAATTTCTTTTTTTTAACGAAATTTGGTGAAAACTTACCTTTTTATGTCCCAAATACCCTGTAATTTATTTGATTAAAAATATTTATTTTTTCACCTAATTTTGAATTAATATCGAAAAAACACCCTAATTTTCAATCGAAAAGTCACCCGTCAAAATATCAGCTTTTTTCAAAAAATTTGGTATGTTTTCTGTTCGTTGCAATCTCTACTTTTCGGTGGTGAAAAAAAATATATGTTACTATAGTAAATCTTCACAGAAAATGCAAAAAATCGAAAAAAACTCGAATTCGAAATTTTTTTTTAAATTTTTATAAAAAATTTTGACCTATTTATCAAAATTAACACTTTAATTACTCGAAAAATATTAGATTACATGTTACCTTGATAAAAAAAATTACAAATAAGAATATAGGTACTACTATAATTAACAAAACAAATAGGTTAATAAAATTAATATTTAATAAGACATTTACAATATTTGGAGAAAGTTGTTGAATATTCTTTAAATTATATGCGTAGATGTCTATTTGTAACATTTTTAATCAAATAAATTACAGCGTATTTGGGACATAAAAAGGTTAGTTTTCACCAAATTTCGTTAAAAAAAAGAAATTTTTGTAAAAGATAAAAATAAAAAACCAAAAACTTGGTTTTTTGAACTTTTCACATAAATTTTGAGGTTATGTGAAAAAAGTGTTAAGACAGAAGTTTTAGATCTTTTTATTACCTACAACTTTGCTATGTGACTTTTTCCGATAGGACTTTTAGTTTTGCCGGAAATGAAGATAATCCATTTTTTACCCTTAAACCCCCCCCCCCTCCCACTTCCCGAACTCGGATCGACCGTAATTTGTTTTTCCTTTCATTTTGATCATATTCTCCTCCTTTTCTAATGGGTTTTATCCTACTACTATTTTATTTCACTTTTTATTATTTTTAAAGGCTTCTACTCTAGTCTATTAAGCAAGTAAATATGGAATATTAAAGAGGTGTAATTTATTTATTTTAATACTGTTTTTCTATTTCAATCATATGTTTAGAATATCTAAACACAATTTCGAGCACTGATTCCAGATAACTTATCTATGCTTACTAAACCAGACATTAATAACTACTACCTTTCGAGAACAAACCCGACTCGCGCTTAGCCAGTTTCTTTATATAACCGTCAGTATGCCAATACCGTGTTCTGGTTTTGTTTTCCACGCATATAGAGTATGTAATTATGTATGTGGGTTGGTACTTATTAGTCGGGGCCCTTTTTAACGTCGTGTTGGCTGGACTAATTATACTCAATATTAAGATAACATCAGACTTGTCTCATTAGCATTTAACATTACCAAGTTTGGTGTAGGGCTGTAACGACCCCATCGCCTAGTTTTGCCAATCAGTCTGCCAGAAAACCGTCTGTCTGTCTGGCAATGATTTGCTCAAACTGGTTACACAATTTCATTTATTCTTATTTGGAGTAAGTAATTTTTAAACTTAAAATTTTTAATATCCCAGACTGGTTGGTTATCCAAACTTAACATCTTTTTATTTATACTAGTGGTCGTCAAAATTTTAATATCTTGTTGGTAAGAACGCCATCTTCATTTCTCAAGACCGACAGTAGTCCAGTAGTAGACAGAGTACTGTTTCCAAACTTTTTAGTACGCCATCTGTGATCTTTTATCGTTATCATCAATATATTTGTTTGTGTGTGTCAGATGCATGGTAGTGTGGGTAATATTTTATTTATTGATTTAATGTACTTTATAAGCATTATTATTGAAAAATATTAGCGTCTTGCACTTCTTCTACACATAAACTATAAGTGTTCCAAATTTTATGCTTCTGCATCAGCATCCTGCAAAGTTTTGGCATCTCGTATTAATATATAGATACATTACTTTACACCGCAAAATTCCTTTGATTTTTGGATTGCCTTAATCTCTATCATCCTACTAGGGCGTGTCGGAGTCGTCGTTTCAAACGAAACTTTTATCCGCATTTACCAAACGGAGTGGACTTCTCTATACTCCCATATAAATTTGTTTAACTCCTCTGAAACAGAGTAATTACTAGATCTGCCAGACCATATCCACGTTTAGTGGGTGGTTGTGTCCCCCTACATAGCGTAATGCAGTGCAATCACCGACCGTTCCCGTGAGAACCGACCGACCGCGCCGCGTTCCGGCCCCGCCATGACACGTGGAAAGGTCAAACGCCGATATACTTTTGCAAACCATGCTTCATATTTTGGTATTTTTATATCAACACACACTTCGCAATAAATCCTTAATTATAACACTCACTTTTGCATAAATGCTTAATTTTATCACTCACTTATATATAAATTCCTAATATTAATGTGATGTCAAGAGTCTCCGACACCGGCGTGTTTGTATGAATAGGGCAATGAATGTGAAGGAAGCCAGACAGGTTTGTCAGGATCGTGAGGTCTAGCACTCGATACTCTCTGCCTACCCCGTGAGGGACTTGCTGTGAAGATATGTATGTATGTAATATTAATGCATACTTTTCCAGAAATACTTTACATTAACATTCACTTTTCTATAAAGGCTAAATTAATTTAAACATACACTATTTTATAAGACATATACACATAAAACCACATAATTTTTCATAAAAACTTAACATTAACACTCTTATGAATAAATACTTAATATTAACGCATACTTTTCCATAAACATTTAATCTTAAAACATACTTTTCTGTAAATACTTAATATTAACATTCACTTTTCTGTAAATGCTTATATGCTTAATAATAAACTCGCACTTGTAGAAAATAGATATTAGGAAATCCAGAGATTTATGTATTATTAATAAATGTATTAAAAAATGGTTTAACCCTACCTACGCCCAATCTGGTTTAATTAAATTTAAACTGTTTATTTTAGTGTATTAAGAGCAACATTTCTTTTATTGTATTTCCATATCATAAGGTTGCCTGGAAGAGATCGCTGTTTTGGTGATGAGGCTGCTTTTATGTGTTACTTAGTTAAGTTTTTGGTGCACAATAGTATTATATTCTATTGACGTCCACTGTCATACATGTCATGACATGTCATACATGTCAAATAGTTAATATATTCTATTGACATACACCTTTTACAAATACATGAATGTTCTAACTTTTTGACACTTTAGATTCTTCAGTTCTGAAAACAGAATAAGTAGTAATAACAGTTGAACAATTATCATTTTAATGCTTCCTTTTTAGTCCTCTACAGCCTGTACACTACAGGGCACCGTTTTTCATATAAATTATATCAAATCATATTAGAAGCTATGTAACATCAAATTTTATGTCAAATGAGAGAGAACACATTACATTTTGAGCGTATAAAATACAAACTTTTTTTTGAGCGCATAAAATTGCAAATCTTTTCCGCGTGAAAAGTCACGGACGCCATATACAGACTGACTGGTGAGATACCTTCAATACTTATGGAGAGTACTCGGTACTCGATTCTCGTTAACTTGATATAAAAAAGTAGAAGCTTAATTTTTTATCGAAATATCTCTAAAAATAAGTGAAATTTGGATAATATCTGTGCCTCCTGTGAAAAGTGATACAAATCGACTTGTACCCTTTTTTAGTTTTTTATACAGAAATGATTAGAAAAAAATTACGATTTTTTTGGTATAACTCACGTTCTCCTAGCTGCTATAATTTCGGAGATAATTTTGTGAAAAGTGATACAACTAGCATCATTTTAGTTTATTTATATTGCATTTTGCTATATGTCGAGTTATAACCCCATTATGTAATTGCGGTTCAAAACTATTGCTCGTGCTTTGTGGTACGAAAAGAATTGAATTAATTTTCACATAGTATTTTTCAGTATTTTTTTGCGAATATTGATATAACTTGAGTTATATCACTTTAAACCAACTTTTATTACAGTAGACAAGGGTACAAGTCAACATGTACCTACCAATCCGAAACCAATTTAATATGATTATCACAAAAAATTAAGTGTAAAGGAATACAAGTTGAAACTGGATTTAAAACTCATACATTTCTGAAAAAATATTTTAGTAATAACAAGTGCTAAGTGCAACAAGTTAGAACATAAAGGACCTACAATTTCACCATACATGACATAAAAATGAACAAAGCTTTCTGTAACATGTGGCCAAAGTGTGAAGGCAATAGAGAAGCAAACACAGACCAATTAGAGTTCTACGGAAGCAAATGAGGTAGCTACATGTTTGCATGATTTTGTTATTTATCAATTGCCGAACTTAAAGTCAAATGCCAAGAAGCTGATAATGTACTCTGATAGTTGCCCCGGACATCACAAAAATTGCATCGTCACAACTATGTTGATGCTCGTTGCTAAACTATCTCCACAATTACATTCCATTGAACATAAGTTTCTCGTTCCTAGCCATACACATGTGGAAGCTGATACTGGCCATGCCTTAATTGAGCGTAAAAAAACACATCACTATGGATATTCACTTATCTAGAGATTGGTATCAACTAGTGCGTACAGATTCGAACAAAGCAGCAAAGTTTACAGTTTTTGAAATGACAAGATCATTTTTATTATTTTAACAATTTTCTGAAACAAATTCTGACTCAAAGAAAATTACAGTCAATGAAAAGTTCCTGTAAGTTGAAGTTCGAACTGTTTTGAATATCAAAGAAAATGTTGCCTGTTTTATGTAAAAAAAAGAGTTCAAGGACACCGATTACCTTAAAATGCATTGTTTTAAACGTGGAAATTATTACGATAACAATAAATATGGTGCCTAAAGCCTACTTCTCCAAGACTGCACTTTTAATAGAAAAGAAAAAGGATTTTTTAAATTTGTTGTGCTTTATACATGAGATCGCGTCACGTGTATTATAGAAGTCTGAGCTGCAAAAATGATGGCAAAGACACTTCTCCAGACCTTGATATTGATTTTGACGACAAGTTCTAGCATATAAATCTGATCAAAGACCGATGTTTCTATAAATTAGCTATAAACGTATGTTAACCAGCATATTGGCTTATCTTTTATATGAGTAGTTCATTCTTATTTAGTTCCCTACCTACGTACTTAAGTAATTTTTTGATCTCTTTACAACCTTATTTTATAGTACAAACCCAAAATATAAGAGTGGTATAGGCTAAGAAAAGCTGTGATCTGGTTGTGAAATTAATAATTTTTTTGTTCCAGAAGTTTGTTAGATTTTTATTATTCAATGGTAGTGACACTTTGTATTTTAATTGATAAGAAAATACAAAATGTGATATTTATTAATTATTAAACCGTGCTATTTAATAGTTTTTAAGTAATCTACTTCAACTTTATAGCAAGTTTTGTGAAACTTAAATTTCCTATGGATAGAAGTTGAGCTTCAGTATTATTCTAAAAAATATGATAATTTACCTTTGATAAGAATTTTGATGAATATGTCAGTTATTTGTTTAATTTGAAGAAGTTTAATAAACGTTGATTATTTTTTTCTAAAACTTGTATTTATTTACACAAAAAATATGGAGTTTATCGAGGGGTATAATTTGACTTATATTTTTTTACACATTTTTAACAGAGCTAGGATTATTGAAAACTGATACAAGTTATTTAGAAAATCTTAACTATAACGTATTAAAAAATGTAAAAAATATTTTTAATGGTCTTATATACAACTTTTGTTTGAGCATTATTGTGCTAGGAACATATACGTCTGAGTAATAGGATTTTGAAATTTTATGTATATCAGTTTTCACCAAGACAGAAGATGAGTGATCTGAGGGTGCACTGTGACATAAGTAAACTTGTATCATTTAACACATAATTTTTCCTATACTAGTATTTGACATATGAATGGGTATAACTCACAGATTTCTTACGATTTTCTCCGAATTTATAAACTTTATCAAAAAACTAAGAATACACGTTTAAAGATCATGATTTTATCAATTGAAATAAGTGGTCGGATCAAGTTTCACTCTCTTGGTTTATGAGCTAAATTTTTTTAAACTTTGTTTTCGCTCTCCTGTAAAGTGATGATTTTCGACTTGTATCAGTTTTCACAGGAGGCACAGATATACTCCGTCACGTACGGCGCGGCACACGACACGCCGCCGCAACCCCTGCCCTCCATCCCGCTGCCGCGGTGTCCGCGTGGTGTCCAATTATTCCGCAGTTAAATACTGGACTCTCGGTGTACTGTGTACGAAGTTTACTAAGAAGTTATTTAATATTTCGTTTTTATGTTATTTTATTTCATGATATATGTTCGCATACTATCACGTCCTCAAATATTGAAGGTATCTCACCAGTCATCCTGTATAGTTGTTTGAAAGTGCAATTAATAAGTTTTAAAACTACAGAAACTACTTGTATTTTAAACATGATTAAATCCTTAAAATATTTCCGAAATATACCAAGCGGCTTTTTTTTTCGTAAAATTCGTATTCGGTACTAATAAAATTAACGTTATCGGTGACAACACAGGAATTTCACTTAATTTGCATAATACCACACTCAATTACAAAAATATTGCCAACATAAAATTAAAATTCCTGGCTTCCTGTTTAGTTAACTGTATTGAGTCTAAAGGAATTTGAAATAATCACCTAATTTCTTTTTAATGACTTAAATGTTTTTGTAATTTGAAATAACTTAAATCTAATGACGTGAAGGTCAACGACTGCATTCCAATGCAATTAATGACCTCTTCATCATTTGGCTCAGAACATAAATGTTAAAAAAATCTTTACGCCCATATCCCCGAAGAGGTAGGCAGAGGAACATCCAGGTCACTAAGTTCCACGATGTGATAGGTGGCAAGCCTATCGCCAACCGTGCACATGTCTAAACTCGAGCAACGTTCTTTTTTTTAGATTTTTTTTGTGCTTTCGCCTTGTTATTGAAAAAAAGATATTTCTAAGATCGAGACGTGTAAAATACCGGTCCCAATTTTGAAGTAAAATTGCATCATGTTACTATCGCCTGGGAAAATAACTTCTTATGTGACGTTCCAAGAAACTTGTTCGTGTGAAAGCTGCAACACACTTCTCAAAGGTTCATTGAAGACTTCGTGCCGACCAACAAACGAAGAACGTCCACTCCCCTCTTTCTCCTTTTCTATAAGGTGCAAAAGGGTGAATGTGCCACACTAACGAGGCTCTTTCTAAATGGTTGCTTCGTTCACATACATTCATTGAGGCTCTTCACACAGTGAACAAAAAATATTATAAAAACCGTTGACTCAAAATCGTTCCCATAGCTGAATGTCCCATTGACAAATACAACTAATTTTTATGATGATGTTAATTAACATTGTGTATGAAGTTATCACCTTAAACGTAATTTGTTATTATTATTTTTATTGAAGTTCCGTATTCAGAAAAGTTCTCGAGTGGAGACCACGTACCGGCAAGCGAAGCATAGGACGGCCACCCACGAGATGGACAGACGACCTTATGAGGGTCGCTGGGTCTCGTTGGATGCAGGCCGCTTCCATCCGGTCGAAGTGGAAGTCAATGGGGGAGGCCTATGTTCAGCAGTGGACGTCCTATGGCTGAAATGATGATGATGATGATGATTCAAAAATGGAACCTATGTTTGTTTTTTGGAGTTCCGTGATCAAATGGCCAAAAACGGAACCCATATAAAACAGTGTCGTATCTGTATTTTTTACGAGTGTAGGCCGCTTCTTTTGCTGCGTATAATCGCTTACTATTACTACTAATATTAGTTGTAGTACTAGTAGATTGGTGTTGGAATTGACTTCATGAGGTCTCGTGTTCTATCCCCAGGTCGGCCATCCAAAAAAAATGTTTTTTCTAACTTTTCTTATAAAAAATAATGTTGCCCGGGATGATGTCAGGTTGGCGGTAGGATTACCCTTTAAAAATAAAACTTTCACCGACTTAAAAACAGGGGTGTTGTGTTTGTAGTGTGTGTGCCTGCGTGTCTCCATAGCTTTTGAACTTTTTGAACGATTCGCCGTAGCCGGTCCCAGAAAGGGGCAAATTAACTACTAACTAAAAAAAAATTTGGTCCGGACAACAACGGTATACAGCTTTTTAAAGTGCATATTTGATATCGTTTAGTAATTTAAGTTTAAAACCTTAAGGTCAATAACGTCATTAAACAAAATAATAACGTACAAAAAAAATGTTCATACTATCGCCTACTAGCTTTTGCCGGCTGCTTCGTTCACGTCTTAATCCAAAAAAGTATCCTGTGTTACATTTAATACCTCCAAAAACAAGTGTATAATAAATGACTTGTTAAGTAGTTTTCGCGTGAAATTTTAACAAACCGATTTACATTCGTATTTAAAAAAATAAAAAAGTTTATTGGTCTAAAACGTATTTATGAAGAAAAAAAATGATTGTGACTTATTTTGTTAAAAAATAGAATATAGTACTTAGTAGATTTATTATTAGACATCTATTTCTTATTACATGCATGAGCTCAAAAAATCTTGGTATAAAAAATGGCGGCAAGCTCGGTTTGTCTTTTCCATTTTTTGTCCCGTTGCAGACAAGAATGTTTCTTAGAAACATGGTGTCTGTTATAAATATGAATAGATAAGTAGAAACACATGGGTCACAAATGGTCGTGGGATCAAACAGGGCGAAGATATTCCATGAATGGGAAGGAACCGCTTGAAATTTTCGAGTTATAGCTTATTCAATGTTCACAGATTATATTCCAACATTCTCACGGTCTTGAAAGATGACATAAAGATTATTTTAATCAAATTAAATTCTTTTGACTGATATTTGGAATATCTTAGTGTTTTATGTTTTCTGGCAAATTAACGAATATAGATACATTTAGGTGGCTATTCATCAGAACTTAATAACTTGATTCATAGTATTAAATGCGCAAGTGTTTGGTGTACCTACTTCTTTGTAGTTCTTTTTTTCTTTAGTTTTTTGGAATTGGCGATAGCATTTGCCATCAGTCAAATTAAAACTTGCATCAAATAACCCGATTATACCAAATTAAATAATTCGAAATTTGTCATTAATCGTCAAAGATAGACATAGATATACATAATTTTTGTTATAAAAAAAAATCTAACACAAATACCTCGTATTTAAAAAGTGACCCACGTTTTATTGTAAATTAAAATTGAAATAAATATTTATGATTTTTTAAGCAATTGTCTCTTTACGATTTCTTTTCTTTCTTTAGGTTTTGGCCTGTACGTTAGTATTTTGCCATTAGTCAAGCAGAAATTTGTATCAAAATTTATATCAATTTTAACCCATTATAATTAGTAATCAATCATAAGTCGTCAGTAAGTCATGTCCCTCCTTACGTTAGCTGATTGAGTAAGATTTAGTTTAGTTTAGTACGATACACTAATTTCTTACATATCTGAACAAATTTATACAAAATGCTATCAAAATTGGTTAATTTCACATTATGTAAACTAAAAATTTAATAATTACAAAAAAACTACACCCTCTTTTCTTTCGATGGTGCAAAAACTCCCTGTCGTTCTTTATATAGCCACGGAGCGAAGATATAATAATTACCTATAATTTTTGTGTGTAGAGACCATGAAGCTATAGTACTACTAGAAGTTATAAGTATTTTTAATAAAGATTTGATTTCAAATTCAAAATATATCTGGCTAGCAGTTTCACGCAGCTTCGCCTGCGTAAATTGGCTTCTACTGTACCGATTTTGATGAAACAAAGCCCATGACACTCAGGGATAATGTAGCATTATAAAGGTGAAATATTTTTTTAATCGGTCAGTAGTTTCAGAGCCTTTTTTTATGATATTGGAAGGCAAACAAGCAGACGGATTTCCTGATGGTAAGAAATTCACGCCGCCTAGAGACACCAAAGGTGGTAATGGTGTGTTGCCAACCTGGGGCCGGGATGTTAGGCCTCGAGCAAAAGTAAGTTTACCGGCTACCTGACCCTCCAAACCTAAACACATCATGACGTTATGGCGGCAGGAATAGGTAAGGCGTTGGTACCAATCCGGGCGAGTCGGTGCTAAACTCTACCACCTAGTCAGAATTCATGGTGTTAGTGATGATAAGCCTATGCTCGCCTTTTACGAGCTGCCTGGCAAGCAAGGCAGATGGTCTATTCTACAAAGGAGCCCGGACCAACACGGGGAACTATTCATTTCAAACACAAAAAAAAAACTTTCCTCTTTATAATAGGTATTAGTATTGACTAATTCTATACTCGGTGCACTAGAATCAGTCGGAAACATTTGAAAATTACACCAGCGAAATTACTCTTGAACATCGATTCATGCATTATTGGAAATTAGAACCGAGTATGGCATTTCAGGTACTCTTGAACACAACTCTGGCGAAATATTAACATTTAGTTACCAGGAAAGTAATCCGCTAGTACTAGTACTGTGTTCAAAAGTACCTATAATACCATATACCTACCGTATAACCTTTCTAGGGCGGCTATAGTGCGTCAAAGGCAACAACTTTTGTTTTGCAACTTTCGGAAAATCGCGAAAAAAAATTTTGTCAGAGGATCATGAACTTTTTGTACGGAAAACCAAGTTTTTTTTGAGATTTTCTAAAACATTAGGAAAGTTAAAGTTGTTAGGTTCCAATAACCCAGAATACGATTCCACTTCCCTATTCGCATGATATCGAGATTCAAGAGTAACCCTACATATAAGGAGTTTAACCTCCCTTAGTAATATAGCTTCATGGTGGAGACAATAGGCTAGAGGGTGACATAGGCTACTTTGTATACTGAAATCTAAATGGGTTTTCGCAGGAGATATATTAATAACTTTAATACTACGCAGACAAAGCCTCGGGCAACATCTAGTCATTCTAAATTTCTTTCATTCATTTCATTGTTAAATAAAAAAAAATGTTTAATGTTAAATGTTAAATTTCCCCCTTGTTAATCCAGGTCCTTTGTGTAGAATAGATCATCTGCCTTTCCCACCAGGAAGCTCGTAAGAGGCGAGCATAGGTTTAACAGGTCGCTGCCATCAAGACCACTGATAATAGAGTGCTGTGCAGCACTTGCTCGGGAAGGGATCCACCACCCTACCTTTCTTGTTGCCATAACGACATCGTTGTGTTCCGGTCCGGAGGGTAGGGTAGCCGGTAGACTTGCACAAAAGGCCTAACATCCTCGCCACAGGACAGTGACGCACCTATAATATTTATGGTGTTCATAGGCCACGATATTTCTTACCAGCAGGAGAGCTGTAAGCTTGTTCACTGTCTTATCACATAAAAAAATAATTACCAAACCAAAACACTTTATCGTTATATCGTTTCATCCGAGAGCCAGTAGAATTTTTCCTCAACCATTCCCACCCAAGCATTATACAATTCTCTAGACTCTAGAGTTGTATCGTAAAGCGTCAGCTGCGTCTCTGTGGGTGGTAGAGGTGGCCTCCCACTTACTCCATGCACAGCTGACAATCATTCCAACAAGATATCGCCAGCTGATATATTTGTTTTTCACAGTAACACATTTATTATCTGATAAAGTTTCAATTATCACTGAACACGTATTTTTTTCATGACAGATATGATATAATGGAAACACAGTTTGGATAATTTGATCAGTGAATTTTCAGTTATTTTTTTAGTACAGTCGTGGGAGGTAGCAACTCTTACTTTTTTAATACTTAAAGAACTCCAAGCTTTGCTCCAAGAATTGTAGAAATTCATGTTAAACTTTTAGTCCGCTCTGAACACGAGGCGATTCGCTGCGCAGTAGCAATGTTAGGCAGTATCAGCGGGACATAGGCGGGGAGCGGGGTAAAAGCGGGGGAAATTTTTCGTAGAAAAGTAGAATCCCTCATACCTATTTCATTTTCTATTTTGTTAAGTTGTTTATTTTCGTCAAATTTTGTTCGCTTCTTTTCGGGGTGATTTCAGGAAATCGGTTTATTCATATATATTTCAGATTGGATTTCGTATGCAAAAGTATGGTATACATGTATGCTACCTTATGTCAAAGTGATCTGCATTAAATTATGTTTTGCCTTTTTTTCCTGACTGAACCTAACTAAGGTTTGAAACTACCGTAACTTAATGAAATATATAATAAAACTTAAAATATAAAATGACATGATTATGATTATGGGATAGATGGGTCCCTGCTGCGTGCGGTACAGTCAATGTATTTAGACTGTAAAGCATGTGTGCGGGTTGATGGCAACATATCGCCTTGATTTGATGTTAATATTGGCGTCAAGCAGGGTTGTGTGTTGTCAGCACGCTTGTTTATCTTGTATTTGGACAAATGTCTGCAAAGGTTAAGATCATTGAATGTGGGAATGCGTATGGGTGACCAAGTTGTGAACTGCCTGCTTTATGCAGATGATGCTGTACTTTTGGGCTCTACACCATCTGAGCTGCAAACACTGGTCACAGTTATGTAAGAAGATTGTAAAGAAAGGGGCTTACATTTGAATGCGACGAAAACCAAAATAATGGTATTTGAAAGAGATGTAGCCAGAACGGATGTAAGAGTTTTGGTTGATGATGTAGTGCTGGAACAAGTGAATGAAATTGTATATCTTGGTTGTGCTTTTAGCAGGGATGGAAGGTACACCGCGGATGTAGAGAAGAGAGTAAGTGCAGGGAATAGTGTGAATGGAGCGTTGGGTAAGCTATTCCAAAGCGAGGTTTTGAGTCAATAAGCTAGACTCGCTTTGCATAATTCTGTGCTTATCCCAACGTTATTGTATGGAAGCGAGAGTTGGGTATGTCAGAAAGATCATGAAAGTAGGATAAATGCGGTCGAAATGAGAGCACTACGGAAAATCTGTGGTGTAACGCTCGCTGACCGCATTCGTAACAGTGAGATCCGAGAAAGAGTGGGATCGAAAGAAAGTGTTGGTGTTAAAATGCGAAAGGGCATGCTCCGCTGGTTCGGGCATGTGGAAAGAATGACAGATGAAAGATTGACAAAGCAGATATACAATGCGAATGTGGATGGATGTAGGTACCCGGGGAGACCAAGGCTGACATTTCACGATCAGATCAATCGGATATTATCCGAGGGTGGTGTCAAGAGTCTCCGAAACCGGCGTGTTTGTATGAAAAGGGTAATGAATGTGAAGGAAGCAAGACAGGTTTGTCAGGATCGTGAGGTCTGGCAGTCGATACTCTCTGCCTACCCCGTAAGGGACTTGGCGTGAAGATATGTATGTGTGTAAAATATAAAACTATTTACAATAAATCATTACATTGTATAAAATGTTTTTAACCCTAATGCTCCAAAATATTTGAAAGAGCGTTTCCATTTCCTTTATCCCCCAGGTTCCCCTTGTCGTCCTTCCATAGCTGCACTTTTACGTTTTCCTACTCATAACTCCAGCTTTTATTCCCACTCTTTCACAGTACATGCTATAAGGCTATGGCACTCCCTTCCCCTTGATATTCGAAATAGTAATTCCATAACCTCATTACATTCTGCTCAAACATGGTCATCCACATTTCTGTTCTGTCACAATTAATGGCTATAACCATGAAAAGGACATAGAGTACATTTTTCCCATACTAACTGAACGGGTGGAAATTGAAAGGAAGTTCGCTGGAACAGCTAGTATTTCATATTTTAGTATTATAATAATAACTTTCAAATAAGCACTTATTATCCTGTCACGTTTTATCTTTACTCCTATCTTCATTACCTACCTATCAACATTATGTTATTCTCGTGTTTGAAATGCACTTAAATACAGTACCTAATAAACTTTAACTTTTTTGTAAAATTAAACATTAGATAGAAATTCCCATGTGATGTTAAAGATCGCATTGCCTAAGGATCTATTAAGCTGTAGTGGCATTAATGCGCCCTGTCTGGTCTGCATTCTTGGGTCGGGTCTGGTGTCCGCCTCAGGAATGTCTACAGCCAGCAACCCGAGACGGAAGGAGCGACGGAAGCATTCATGGACCAAAATATACTACAGAACGTTCTATTAACCACAAGAGCAGCGTTTTAAATCCAACTTTACTACCCAACCATATAACTCAAAATCGTTTAAAAAACTGCTAGAACTATGTTTACATCTTGCTTTTGAAACTGTATATAGGCTGAATCGAATAATGACTTAAGGGTTTTAAAATTTTTATTTAATTTTAAGCCTTCGTGTAAAGAAATAAGGTTTGTTATAGTTTTTCTTAAAAAACAGTTATAAAAGAACGTCCAATGCTGCGATCCGCATCCGTCTCGCTCCAATGTACCGTGCATCCTGCCTTAACACAAAATGTAATAAGTATTTTAGTTTATCATTTGAGGTGCTTCTGATGTTCATAAACTTTTTCACAGAAAGATAAAAGAGGATAAACATTTTAGTCATGTCAAATTAGCCCGACCATGTCAAATTGTAACGTTTTTAATCAATATTTGCCGAGGAATAAATGAAACGTCTATTTAAACTAACCTGATAGCCCTAAAAGTGTTTTGTCTCTTTCTATTACTTTCGTTAGAAGAAAATAGCTATTGCTTAAATTTAGCCTAGTTTTAGAGTGCACATCATAATTTGCACCATCCTTAATTCTTGCAGGTATCGTGGTGAAATATTAGGTGAAATACTTATAATTAGGTGAAAATTAGGTAAATAAACTTATTAAAAATGGACATGGGCATAACGAGGTACAGGAAAAAAACTTCCCCCCAATTGAAGACCAAAGTAAAGTTTCGAATGCCTGAAATCTACTTATAATAGGTAGATTATAAGTATGGACAAAAAAAAATGTCAAAGAAAATTAAAAGAAGGAGATTGAATATCACTCGAAGTATATTGCGAAAACACCACCAAATAGAATAATTTTAAAATTGAAGTTCGGAAAATCATTTTGTAGATGTTTTGTAATCGTAATATATATAATAATTTATAAATTAGTACTGATAATTTTAAACCTCTTTTGCAGCAGTCAATTATTGGCAACTGGCAGGTCAATATTACTAAATTCGAATCATTCGTTAAATTTAAATTAATTAAAATTAATAAAAATCGTTTAATTTAAGAGCACTCATTCTGGCGAAAACTAATTTCAATTTCAATGTTATGTCGCCTGTAAATAGGTAATTAAAAACACATTACTCAGTATATCTCAAATAAATAATAGTTTAAAAAAACTAAAAAAAAAGGTTTTTATAGAAAACCGAACTAAAAAATAGAAAATAAATTTTAATAAATTTAAATTAAGAAAATAGTGTTAAAATTTCAATGAATATAAATTAATAATAGTGGGAATAAAAAAAAATATTTTATTTTAAAAAAAGCGTGGGGTGCATGGTGTCAATAGTTATAAATATTTTATATGACAGATATGAGTAGAGTGATTATCATTTCGATAATATCTTAAAAAGCACCCCACGCTTTTTTTAAAAATAAAATATTTTTTTTATTCACACTATTATTAATTTATAAGTATTCATTGATATTTTTAACACTATTTTCTTAATTTAAATTCATTAAAATTTATTTTCTATTTTTTAGTTCGGTTTTCTATGAAAAGCGTGTTTTTTAGTTTTTTTAAACTATTATTTATTTTCTACTTTTTAAGCTGGATTATTTATAAAAGCTTATTTTTTTTAATTTTAAACTATTGCACGACTCATGATGCGAAGCATCAGAGAGTGCTTTACGATCGAAAATTTTTTTTTCGCCTTATTTTGGCAACTATTTTTAGTATTCTAGCCTTGTTAGTTAAAGGAATCAAGATATTTTGCGTACTATTGTCGAGATAATTTAACGGAGATTAATTCTATACTTGCTAAAAATTAATTTAGTGCAATAGAAACGGAAAAAAATATAGTTGCAAACAACTAAACAATAGCACCGTTTGGTGCAAAACTTTCAAAAATATCTTTATCTATCATTAGGCTTGTTACATAACAAGGTTACACATTTTTTTTAATTTTTAACGTTTTCATAAAATTTTATCTGTCTTACGACTTAACAAATTATTTATATTTTTTTATATCTCATACACGTTTTCGGTTACTGAGCACCAATAGTCTACCTACTCTCCTACATAAATATGAGCAACGGACGAACGTAGACACGCGTTTTTTTTTTCTAATTGTTTTTAATTCAAATTTATTAAAAAATATTTTCTATTTTTTAGTTTGGTTTTTTATAAAAAAAACTAGTTTTAGTTTTTTTAAAACTATTATTTATTTTTTACTTTGGTTTCTTTATAAAAGCGTGATTTTTTAATTTTTATAAACTATTATTTGATTTGTAGAATTAAAATTCTCTTTAGTATACAATAATTTGTCAATATTAGAGAAAACGGCTAAAGATAATTATTGGAAATAGAGTCCTGCCTTATCGACTGTAGAGAAAAATTATAGAAAATTTTAATTCATTTTCTTACCTTATCGATTATACATGAAATTTATATAAATTAACAAAAATCATATTTTGCAAATTGAAAAATGGAATAATTTTATAAAATTAGTGTATTGTCATCGGTCCTCAATAAATCTACAAAGTTTGAACGAAATCTGGCCGTTTAGAGTGGGTCAAAATCGCGCTCAAAGAAGTCGGTTACAAACAAACATACAAACAAAAATGGAATAATTTTATCAAATTAGTGTATTGTCATCGATCCTCAATAAATCTACAAAGTTTGAACGAAATCTGGCCGTTTAAAGTGGGTCAAAATCGCACCCAAAGAAGTCGGTTACAAACATACTAACAAACATACAGGTGAAGCTAATAAAAAGCGTGTAAAAATACTTAACCATTTGTCACAACATGAATATAAGATCATGTATAATACACCATTTGCTATGACTATATATGCATATATCCCATTGTGGTCGCACCGGCCCTGGTATAGAGAGAGGAACGGCCGCACGATTCCAAAAGCAGGAGGCTATCAATTCAACTGCAAGTGTTTTTCGTATTTTTGAATGTTTCGGCCAACAACAAACTCATACCTATTGGTGGTTCTTTTTGGGAAGGTTGATAATTTATACATTATTATGTATCACTCAAAGACCACTAGTTGGATATTATCAATATAAGATTCATAATATGTGACGTCGGAATTATCATCTTTCAAATATTTGCGACATAGGCACTCAAATTGATACTGATTTCAAAAAAAAAACTCATGGTAGTTCAATTTTTGAAACTCTTTAACTAGTTTTCTTGATTTTAAAGAACTTGCACCAAATGTCGACATTAGAAAATATTAACCATTAAATATTCCAACAATATGGTTTAAATATTTATCTAATATTACAAAGTGTTATCTTGACATTTAGTAGAAATTTGTTTGTCTTTATTTTCTGTTTCGGGTGACCCCCCGCTGTGTCAATGTTTACCCATTTTATTTTGGAATGCCTCAAAAGCTCCAACATTCCAGCAATTGTTGATTAAACAATTGAACAAGCCCGCATGCTTTGGGCCATCATTCTCAATTGTGAACTGTTATTGGAAATCAATTGAAGCTTAAATGACTTCTAATAAGTCGTACGGTTTGACAGATAAACTACTTCGAATAATAAAGGCATCATTCATATAGACTCCTAGCTGTTACCCGCGGCTTTGCTCGCGTCGCAGTTAATTACTAAACTGAAGTTGAAGTAAAACCGTATAAATAATTTATTCCTTTTTTTGAACTTACTTGTTTATTTTTAATCAATAGCCCATTAATAAGGAGTTTTATACAAATTTTCAACTTCTATTTCGGCTTTCAGGTGAGCAAGCAATTCCAGTAACGCCTAAATCCGTATCTACAAATTTTTAATAAGTAGCTATTAAATAAAGTTTTACGTTTCTAACTTAAAAAAATACGGTCTTCCATACAAAATGTCTCCCTCTAGTAATACTGTTGACGATATAAACTCATTCACATTTTTTTTTATTTAAAGTTGTTTTATTTTTTTTATGACATTGGTAGGCAAATAAGCAGACGGATTTCCTGACTTTAAGAAATTCACGTCGTCTAGAGACACCAATGATGGTAATGGTTCCTTGCCAACCTTGGGCCGGGATGTTAGGCCTCGAGCATATTATGTAAGTTTACCGGCTACCTTACCCTCCGAACCGGAACACGTCAGTGGCAGACATTACGGCGTCAGGAATAGGTAAAGTGGTGGTACCAATCCGGGCGAGTCGCTGCGAATCTCTACCACCTAGGCAGAACACACGGCCGTAGTGATGGTAAGCCTATGCTCGCCTATTACGAGCTGCCTGACAGGAAGGCAGATGGTCTATTCTGCAAAGGAGCCCGGACCAACACGGGGAACAACAACTCTCTACGTATACTTAGATCTTATACTACGCAACAGTTTTTAAGCGGTTTTTAGATAGAGTAATTCAAGGGGAAAGTTTATATTATATCGTATTTTTACGTACCACACAGAGGTCGTCGTGAAATCTTGTACCAATATATCTGTTTATTAATAGGTACAGTAAGATCAATATTACTCAGCACCAACTGACAGCATTCAGCTAGCGAAGTGAAAGTGAGGTCACCAGTCTGCGCTTTCTATCCGCCAACGGGCGCGACAACCTTGCGAAAGCTATATCCCTTCGAAACTAGCTCCTTGGTATTATTAGTTAATTATTAAGAAATATTTCGTATGTTTATTAAATTATAATCATTCTGCGATGATTTTTTCCCAAATTTCAGGGAAAAAATTTGGCCTGGTCGACCTCATCAATTTTATTTTTTTCATCTGTGTACACAAAAAATAATGTAGGTACTCGTATTATGCTTGATTGCCCTAAAATTATATCATTATATCCAGACTTAGTGAAAATAGGGCCACCCCTTTCCAACAAAAAAATGGGTTTAGATATGAAAATCGATTAATATCTAAAGTATCTTTACGCCCATATCCCCGAAGAGGTAGGCAGAGGCACAACCAGGACACCCACGACTAGCCGAAGATACTAAGTCCCACAATGTGATAGGTGGCAAGCCTATAGCCAATCGGGCACATACCCTATCCCGAGCAACATTTTTTTTATTAGAAAATTGGAAAAACCCAATTTTATTTTTGTTCCCCGATTCGGGATTCGAACCCGGGACCTCATGCAGTCAAGTCCATTTTTTTTAATGACTAAATTGTTGCTAATTTTGCGATTTTAAGCAACTTCACCGAGCTTTGTGGGCCGAGCAGAGTGCTCAGCCCGAGTGTCAAGTCCAACAACTGAACCGCTAGACCAAGACCACGAAACTAACGAAGTAGCGGGTAAGCATCTTGTATTCTATACAAACTGTTTGTTTAGATTTTCATGAGAATTGATCTTCCAAAAAAAAAGCATCTTTTGTTTAAACTGGTTTCATCCACATTTAGTTCAGTTTCATCAAAATTGGTCCAGCGGTTTCGAGAGCAGACTGACGGTATTTCACATTTATAATAGTAGGTATGTGGATAGTAGGTAGGTAGGTATATGGATACAAAGGCGGTGATAGCATGACCAGGGCACCCACGACTAGCCGAAGAAACTAAGTCCCACAATGTGGTAGGTGACAAGCCTATCGCCAACCGGACACATGTCTAATTACGAGCAACGTTTTTTTATATTTGAAAATTGGAAAAACCAAAATTTCTTTCAGTTGCCTAACCCGAAGATCGAACCTAATGCGGTCAAGTCCAACACCTGGACCGCTAAACCACAGAGACAATACATTACTGTGTTTTTTGAGTTGCGTTGCGTTACACCATCAGAATATCCATTTGCATATTTGTCATTCAGTCTTCCAATGAAATTCCTTTACCAGACCACCAGACTTAGATAGGTTGATATTCAAATTAACAAAACATAGAATCAGTGTGGTCTAATCGTAAAATCTTTATGGTCCAGACGTCAAGGATCATAACCAATAATTAAACAAAAACATGGATCGCGGTACCGTTA
This sequence comes from Calephelis nemesis, assembly GCA_002245505.1. Taxonomy (NCBI): domain Eukaryota; kingdom Metazoa; phylum Arthropoda; class Insecta; order Lepidoptera; family Riodinidae; genus Calephelis; species Calephelis nemesis. Next base: position 64,102 of record NJDD01000688.1, on the reverse strand, counting down.
TTTTCATAGTAACTTTCATATTTCTAACAATAGCCTCATTGATACCATCTCTATATGTACCTATTTATGTAGATACGAATTGCCAAGAAAATGCTATAGGACATTTCCAAATATTTCAAAACATAAGTTCATTTTTTGATAACGTCAGAAGAAGTCCACCACGTTGATTGTGAATGTTTTAAATGGTGTAAAATATGCAGAAAAAATTATTTGAAAAGATGTTATACGGAAATCAGTATTTGCAAGTTCTTTGTTATTATTTCACAGGAAACTGCCTCTGTGAATTTGTATGCAAACCCTAAGAAATATGTACTTTGTAGAAACTATTATTTTTTGTACAATTTGTAAAAACCATATTATGTGGAAACCTGTATTTGCCAAAAGGTCACCATTGTTATTTCACAGGAAACTGTCTTTGCGAATGTGTACTCAAACCATGAGAAGTTCTTACTTTATAAAAACTATAATTTGTTATATAACTTGTAAAGACAATATGTGGAAATCTGTGTTTGCGAAAAGGTCTCCGTTGTTATTTTACAGAAAACTGTCTTTGCGAAAGTGTACTCAAACCATGAGAAGTTCGTACTTTATAGAAATTGTTAATTTGTTGTATAACTTGTTAAGGTAATAATGAGGAAATCTGTATTGCGAAACGGTCTCCGTTGTTATTTCACAGGAAACTGTCTTTGTGAATGTGTACTCAAACCATGAGAAGTTCGTACTTTATAGAAACTGTTAATTTGTTGCACAATTTGTAAAGGTAATATGCGGAGATTTGTACTTGCGAAAAGTTATCTGTTATTGCGAGAACTTTACAGGAAACCTTTGTGAAAATGCTAAAAAAAAATATGCTAAACTATTAATTTATTTTAACTTTTAAAGTTAATATGCGGAAATTTATGTTTGCGAGTTCTCCGTTGTTATTTCACAGGAAACTGTATTTGTGAATGTGAAAACTGTGTTTATGAATGTGTACTCAAAACCTTAGAAGTTTGTGAAAACTACAACTTAATCAAGGTTAAGATATAAAAAATGAACATGTTATCAAGCTTGCGAAAAGAGTTAATTAGAATAAATAATACACCTAGTCACCTACTTCATTTTACGTAACGTATAATTGAAATTTATATAAATTATCGGTTTCACTTTGCGTGTTTTAAATTTCTGTGGATGAACTACACAAATTATCTAATCCCAAAATAAGTAAATTATACTTGTGTAACGGATGTTAGTCAACGATTTTTTGAAACATCCTGAAACAAGGACAAACGTTATTTCCATAAATGCTATCTGTTGTATGTTATATACTTATTAAAGAGGTAAAGTTTCTAACTTTGTTTGTATAGTAAAATCTTCAAAAATACTGATCAGATCTTGAAATTTTTACAAACTGAAAGCTACACTTTTCAGGAGTACTAATGTCTATATTTTATTATGATTAAACAGAAAAATCTAAGTAAAATAATAGGATTAGTAAATCAAGTCGGAGAAATTGGGCAAGGTGTAATTTTTATATCCAAAGAAGTGAGAACGGTTTGGCTATTATTATTATACTTTTTGGAATGGGTTAAGGCGTGGTCGTAGTATTTTCTATTTTCATTGTTGTGGGTTATGGTGTGTGGCTATTCTTTTCATCTCTGAAGACGAAGACAATGACTATTGTGTAGAATGAGCACACAAACGAAGTGAAACAAGATATTCACGATGAGGTTATGCGCAAGCGCAGGCCAGTGCAAATAGCTTTGAAACGTGTCATCTTTGTTTTAATCAATGAGTTAGCTGTTGGATGGAGGAGCTGATGTTCTATTTTAAATGACTAAGAATAGAATAAAAAGTATTTTACGTAGACCACACAAATACTTCTTGCAATGAGTCTATATCATTGTATAGTCAATGACGTATTAGGAACGCGCGCAATCGATGAGAAAAACAAAATCAAGCTGAAGAAACTCAGTAGGCTTGTTTGTATGTTTTAATTATTTATATCGGAATATATTAGTTAACATTCGTAATGAATATTAAAAACGGATCATAGCAATTTTCTTAAATCAGTATATATCTCAGGTGATATATACATTTGTCATTTTTGATCAATACGAAGCCGAACTTAACAAGCTGTAGTGTAAAGTGGTAACTTTCTGTCCGAAGCGCTAGTCGAAGTTGCCACTTTCAGACAGTTCCCGAAAAATTTGTATAATTATTGTAATTTGGAAATTTGTATTATTTGGAAAAGAATTATTTATATGTATTATACTAATTTAGACTTATTTTGATGCCATAGAGATTCAAAACACTTAAATACTATGAGACTTGTGATGCGGTTCTAGTACATGGTCGCTGTTTGTAAAGCTTTTTCCTTGTACCGAAAAATAGGTTACAAGTTTTGATTCTATGATAACAATTGTGTAAAATAATATAACATTTATCTACACATACCAAAAACCAAATAGTTTCCGCACATAGGTACCGTGGTCATCGCATCCCAACTGAACGGATTGAGGAATTTTACTTCATTGGTTTTTGAAGTGGAAACTTCTTTAGCGGCGTTGCGCACTTTTGGAATGGGTAAAAACTTCTAAACTCGATTGAAAAATCGTAAGACGGCGCAGGGCGCTTCCGCGAAGGTTCGTGCTGTCATGTTTGTGTACGATAGTGCAATAAGTGAATACTGTATTCTACCACATAAATGATAGTACTTTAATACCTACTAATATTTTAAGTGATTCGTGCAAAATTATTCCCTTGTGTTTTCACTTCTGCTTGCAACCCTTCGCTTTTTTGTTGTGTTAGTTATTATCAGGAAGCCGGAAAAATTGCGGATTAAAAGAAAGAATATTTTTTTCATACCAAATGTTATTAACTGTTAATATTAAGCCATAAGAAGTTCGCCGGATCAGCTAGTTTTAAATAAGAAAGTCTCTTCTGTGATATGTTAGCATTAAAAATTACTTGTGAGAAAAATTTGAACGCAAAAACTTGCATTTCTGAGAAATTCTCTGCTTTCATTTCACAGGAAACATACAGGAAACCATATTTGTAAATAGAGCAAAGAGTATCATAATATACCTATACCTACTGTAATAAAGGAATACTTAACAAACCCGAATTTGTAAAAAGTTTACTTGAAAAAGTATAACCCGTTTAATTTGAAAGTAAGTCTAAAGGCATTCAGATATAAGGCAACTAGTGTTATATGATTTGGGCGAATAAAAAACATAGCAAATTTATTTTGTTTATTTTTTGACATGAAAGTTGCGCCAAACTGGAATACCTACTCAAAACTCAAACCATACGAGTATGACTTTTTCATTAATTTTTTATCCCAGTCAGGGAAAGACAAAGGATCTGAGTCCATACGGCCACGTCTTTCGTATTAATAAATCCTTTTCTTTATATAATTTCAATTCGTTTTATCTGGTTTTATCAAATATTATTTATTAAAGTCGTTAGTCGTAATAGAATGTCTTGCCAGGGTCTCGAGTAAAGCGGTGGCCATTATACCCAAGCAATTTTTTTGAGAATTGGCGGCAGCGAGGAAGTACAAGATGCACTAATTTCTTTATGATTATTTCATTTGTGCACTTTCACTGAAAAAGATTGTACAAGATACCACTGAAAAATTAACTAATTTCACTCAATATTACCACGAAATTCAATAATAATAAAAAAAATTACGAGCGTCTTCATTCACGATGGCGCCAAAACTCCCATATTATCATGATGTTTTCAGTAATGGTTGACATATCATAGCATTTTTTTTAAGGTTAATTTGCCCCTTTCTGGAGCCGGCTAAGACCTTTCGGCCATGCTGCCAAGTCTTCCGTAATAATAAATTCTTTTTCGTATTAAAATTATTGTAAAGTCATTTCTTCAGTTTCTGAACATATTGTCTTCCCCTTTTTAAAAGTCATTTCCTACACTAATACAAAGGTTATTTGAGTGAGTTGAGTTGACGTATTGAACGTCTTTAGTTTAAATTTCTTGAAGTTTACTTTGCTAATTTGTTTTATAGTACGTCACATCCTTGAATTACGATTATTTTCACACAAATTATAAAACCAAAATTCTGAACACCAAAATTCTGAATCTTTCATGATGGCGCCAAAACTTCTACGTCAGTGCATAAAGTATTTTTATTACTATTTTTTTACCTCTATAATTTATACTACTTTTATATTATGTAATAAACCCATATCTTAATATTTCGTGTCTTTTTCCAGTTTCGTCTTTAATTTTCTTTCTTATTCAGGACCCTGCCTCTTCTGTCGTGATGAAACACTACAATAGTCTTTCACTAGAACAGTTTATTTACTAAATCACATTTACACACACCTAAACAATATTTACACTTTAACTAATTTACAAATTATACATTTTTACATTATATTACACATTTTTAGCTTAGAGATTGGAGGGAAAAGCGCGCCTTCCCCCTCCGACCGTTCCTGCCAACCCTATCATAGTATTTCTTTTTAATTTGCCCCTTTCTGGGGCCTGCTAAGACCTTTAGGCCATGCTGCCACGTCTTCCGTATTAATAAATTATTTTTAATATAGTCAGAAGTCGTTACAGACTGTCAGTTCAGGGTCTTAAGTAAAGCCTCCTTACTCAAGCTTATTTTGAGAGATTTGGCGGCGTCGAGGAAATACACAATACACTAATTTCTTCATAAATATTTCACTTAGTTCACTTTTGGTGAACAAAATTAAAGTAATGCCCACTTAAATTAACTACTTTTACTCATAATTTTTTCGAAGTTAAGAAAAAGAAAAGAAAGAAGTTACGAAAAAACTACGACCATCTTCTTCACGATGGCGTCAAAACTCTATGTATCCATAGTTAAGTGTTACAGAAAAAATACACTTCCATAATGTAGTTACGTAATAAGCTATATGATACTTGCAATTTTAAAAATAGCTTTTTCCTGTAGAAACTGGAAGACAATTATGCAGACGGATTTCCCGACTGTGATTAATATGTTCACGCCGCGTATACCCAGAAAAGGTGAATACTTTTTCAATGCCAGACCGCGGCTCAAGCTTTTTGCATTTGTCACTAACGAAACCACCCTCTAACTCAAAACACGACAAAGGTTAACATGTTTTGTACACTATGTTTGTGAAAAAAAAAAATCTTTCATATTTTTTATAAAAGCAATGTTGCCCTATATTGAAAATGTGCCCGACATCGCATATTGTGGGCTTGTCTTCGGCTAGTCGTGGGTGCCCTTGATGTGCCTCTAACTACCTCTTTAGGGATGCGGACGTAAAGACTTTTTTTTTCATTTTAAAATAGGCAAGCAATATTTCTTCGTATATTCTTATCTTGCCGCGATTTCGATCCGGTGTTTATGATCTGTGTGTATAACATGTGCGTGCGTGTATGCGTCCATGCGTAAGAGCGTGCGTCTGTCTGTGAGTACGTGCGACCGTGCGGGC
>NJDD01000688.1:0-58645 GCA_002245505.1 Calephelis nemesis | reverse complement strand
GTGTGTGTGTGTGTGTGTGTGTGTGTGTGTGCGTGCGTGTGCGTGTGTGTGTGCGTGCGTGCGTGCGTGCGTGTGTGTGTGTGTCTGTGTGTTATACGTCAAAGGCGTTGTCTGAATATCTACTAACTTAGGAATTCTATATAACGTCTGATCGTTTATATTTTTTTGCCCCATACTGAGCCTCAATCCTAAAAAAGATAAACATTAGTAACCACATTTTTTATTCAATTATTTACTTGATAGACGAATCCAACTTACAAAACGTTGTTAAAAACTGTAACCACATACATTGGTGTCTAAACTTAGCCACTTCTCCAAACTTTATATTAACAAAGTAATGTATGTATCACACAAGTTGTTCTCTTGATGCTGTGAACAATGGTCATGAGGCCCCATGACGTCACCCCTTCAAATTTGGCAATAGCGACCGACCTCGAACATGTTGGCTTCGCATCGTGATTCGTGATATACAACTGCGCAACAGAACTTGTATTTAGTTTTTTAATCTCATTAACAAATATCCAGATAAGCTGAATTTAATTGCGTTTGTTTCCGGTATTGGCTTAAAATTGGTTTTGGTATAAATCGGGTATTTACAAAAAGAAATGTTACATGTTAAATATAAGATTTCTACCAAAATTTTTAATTCAAACTATAATAAAGGTCACTAGCATCGCTGCTACTCACTCACTGCAATCAAATGACCGGAGTTCTTAGACAATTTGGTATAAAAACATTTTTTTTGTATAATTTTATACACATCTGTTTGTATAAAATCAGTTTGCTTTTCTGGCAGCCCTTATTTCAAGATACCTACTATTTCCAGCTAACAGATTTTAAAAAAGTATCTTCGCGCCCATGACTCCTAAGGAATAGGCTGAGTTACAACCAACCCACGACTAGCCGAAAATACAAAGTCACACAATATGATAGGTGGCAAGCCTATCGCCAACCGGGCACATATCCAATCCCGGGCAACGTTATGATTAATTGATAATCGAAAACACTCATTATCAATGTTTTTTGTTATTTGACCCAGGGATCGAACCCGAGGCCACAAGTAGTCAAGTCCGACGACGGACCACTAGACCACAGATTTAAAATGTATGTATATATTATATTCTACCTACTTTTACAAACCAAATATAGAATACTAGGTTTTGCCCACGGCTACGCCTACAATTTAAAGTAGGTACCTAATACTATATATGTATGTATAAAAACAGTCTAAAATTATACCAAAACGTGGCTCCATTGCGAAAAGAAGGACAAACAAACAAAAACACTTGCATTAATATACAATATTTTCGTCAAAACTTGTATTATAAGTACTGTACTAAAAAGGTTAGAATACCTACTACATTTATGGTATCAAATGTTTATGTTCGTTTCGTACAGCACTACTATTTAAATTATGCGCTTCGGCTTTACACTTTTTACCCTTTTTACACTTTATACTTTTATTTTTAAATTGGCTGACCTAATCTAAGTTTAAGCGAAATGATTAATTATGTAATAACAACTCTATATAAAGATAACTTTGATTTGAAATACATTCGGATAATTTAAATAGTAGTTATAGTATGCAAATTTTTTTTGTGACGTAGATACCTATTCATGTCTATTTTTATTATTTGTAATCCCCCGTGTTGGTCCGGGCTCCTTTGTAGAATAGACCATCTGCCCACCAGATGCCAGGCAGCTTGTAAAAGGCGAGCATAGGCTTACCGTCACTAACGTCGTGACATCCTACTAGGTGGTAGAATTTCGCAGCGATTCACCCGGATTGGTAGGTACCACCGCCTTACCTATTCCTACCGCCATAACGTCATGACGTGTTCCGGTTCGGAGGGTAAGGTAGCCGGTTAACTTATTTTTGCTCGAGGCCTAACAACCCGGCCTCTTGTTGGCAACGCACCATTACCACCTTTGGTGTCTCTAGGCGGCGGGAATTTCTTACCATCAGGAAATCCGTCTGCTTGTTTGCCTTCCAATGTTATAAAAAAAATGGTAAGATATACAAGTCGCATAAAAATATCAAGGATGGTATTGGTGTGCTATCTGGTTTTTTTAGCCTTTTGATTAATTCTCCGTGTTGTGCCGAGTCTTCTGTGTAGAGTAGACCATCTGACTTCCAGCCAGACAGCTCGTAAAAGGCGATCGGAGGTTAATCAATCGAAAAAAAATGAAATGGATCATCACCAAGAAGACTACAAGTGGTAGTACTGTGTAGCACTTGCCCGGATAGGGATTTACCGCCTTATATATTCCTGGCGCTAGGTATAGTGACAGTGTCAACTTTTTGTCATGAGGATAAGGTCATCCTAGCACAATCAGCCATACCCCTCAACCACAAAACATCGACGCACTTATGACATCTATGGTATCTCTAGGCCACGGTTATCTCTTACCATCAGGAAAGCCATGTGCTTGTCTCCCATCTTCTCACAAAAAAAATACAGCTTCTCTATTCTTTGAACAGCAGTCACGTGAGTGCCCGTCACTTAGATTAAAAACGTTGCTAACACTAATAACATAACAATACTATAATAGACTAGCAGTTTCACGCAGCTTCGTCTGCGTAACTTGGCTTTTTTTTTGATGATGACCGATTTTGATGAAACAAAGACTATGCCACTCAGGAATAATGTAGAGTTCTAAAGGTGAAAGAATTTTTGAAATCGGTCCATTAGTTTCAGAGCCTATTCGTTTCAAACAAACAAAAAATCAAACATTTCCTCTTTATAATATTAGTATAGAAGTTATAAATATTATCTGTATATTATATAGATAATACATGCTCATCTCAACAACGAAAAAATAAACATGATGTTATTTATAATAATAAAAAACAAGAAAACTCATTTAACTAGGGAGTTACGTCATCGAAACACATACATACGTAGGTATGTGTAGTAAACAAATGCGTTGTCCCCATTGATAATATTATACTTTTATTTTTATACCTACACTGCAATAGTTACCCATTCGTTCCTTCATTCAACACGTTCTAGCCTCTAGGTGAGTTATTTTGTATTTTACTCGAATGCAAGCAAAATTTATTTCGCGCGCATTTTTGTAGACGTATAAATAGTACTTAAGAAAGATATTTTATTTATTCTGGTGACCGACCTTCGGTTTCGGTTTCGATCATAACATCTAGTTTCGGTTTAAATTTCGGTTTTGACTTATTATAGCCGAAGTTTTCTGCCACGCCGATAATCCTGTGTTAATGAATTTTTGAGCGTCGTTCAGCAAATTTCACGTCTAACTGGTACTCGTCTAGGTGTATATTTAGTTTGTAAGGTTATAACACATCTCTATTTCGGTTTCCCGGTCAGGTAACAAAAAGAAAAACGTGGTTTTTCAAATTTTCTAATAAAAAAATTTTGCTTGGTATTAGATATGTTCTCGATTGGTGATAGGTATGCCAACTATCACGTTATGGGACTTAGTATATTCGGCTAGTCGTGGGCGCCCTGGTCCGTGGTTGTACCTCTGCCTACCTCTTCAGGGATATGGGCGTGAAGATACTTTGCCTTCAAAACAGCCGCTTTCCTACATTAACTACTTGGTACGAAAGCAAATTGCCTACATTCGGTTGAACTCAGATCCGACATGAAAAAAAACTTACTCAATGTTGTTGCAGAAATAGTACATTTCAAAGTCACTACGCAACATTAGCGGTAGGAGTGACTTGCAACTTTGCTAGATAAGTTCTTAACTCTAGAATAAAAGATAACTTCCAAGAAACAATGAAATGGCTTATTTAAAAAAATGATGTCACTGATATTACAAGGCGTCGACGAACATTGCATGTGTTAAACGAATGTAGCTCGGTTCCTATAATCAACGAATCGTAATCCGTTAGTATAACCACTGGTAGTTTTTTTTAATTTACTTAAAGAGGTTTTGTCCTAGTAGACATGGTACCTCAATAGTGCAACACTAATTTAACACAATAAAGCTTTTTGGCGTTCTCAGAAAGTGGGAACGCCAAAACGCTCTTACAAATACCTACCTACATCTAACTTATTTATAGATAGTGTTCTATGTATATTAAAATATTAAAAAAAAAGTAATTGAAGCATAGATAATAATTATTTTCAATAAACAAGTAGGTAGGTATTATGCAGTATATGCAAATTAACTACAAAATATGATTTCATTCAAAGCGTAGGTTCATACAGTAACATTCTGCGTACGCCCACTTTCTTCATACTCAGCAAATAGAAATCTGCAATGAAACGAGTGTAAATCATCTTTTTTATGATATTCGAAGGCAAACAAGCGGACGGATTTCCTGATGGTAAGAAATTCACGCCGCCTAGAGACACCAAAGGTGGTGATGGTGCGTTGCCAACCTGAGGCCGGGATGTTAGGCCTCGAGCAAAAGTAAGTTAACCGACCACCTTACCCTCCGAACCGGAACATCTCATGACGTTATGGCGGCAGGAATAAGTAAGGCGGTGGTATCAATTCGGGTGAGTCGCTGCGAAACTCTACCACCTAGTCAGATGTTACGGTGTAACTACATACATACATATCTTCACGCCAAGTCCCTTACGGGGTAGGCAGAGAGTATCGACGTGTGCCAGACCTCACGATCCTGACAACCCTGTCTTGCTTCCTTCACATTCATTACCCTTTTCATACAAACACGCCGGTTTCGGAAACTCTTGACACCAACCTCGGATAATATCCGATTGATCTGATCGTGAAATGTCAGCCTTGGTCTCCCCGGGTACCTACATCCATCCACATTCGCATTGTATATCTGCTTTGTTAATCTTTCATCTGTCCTTCTTTCCACATGACCGAACCAGCGGAGCATGCACTTTCGCATTTTGACACCAACACTTTCTTTCAATCCCACTCTTTCTCGGATCACTCTGTTAGGAAAGCGGTCTGCGCGCGTTGCACCATAGATTTTCCGTAGTGCTCTCATTTCGACCGCATTTATACTACTTTCATGATCTTTCATGCGGGGTCATTGGCCAGAAGCGTGCACGTCGCGATCCCTGCCAGTCCATTGGACTGCAATTCTGGCCCGAAAAAGTGCCGCAGAGCGGGTTAGGGCGTTCCCTGGAGGCGACGCGTACCGATCCGCCCACGTCGGTACGAAAAGAGGCAGATGCGGCGATGTGGGCTGCCACCCATCACGCCAGGCCCGTGCAGGCGAATCGAGGAGTGGAGAGTGCCAAATAGGCACGTGGAATGTGAGAGGGGGAATGGAAGCGAAGATGAATGAGTTGATTGATGTAATGGATGAGAGATGCCTGGATTTACTGTGTGTAACTGAGAATAAGCGAAAAGGTAGTGATACTTTTGATCTCCCCGGTGGTAGATTTGCTCTCTGGTCTGGTGTATCACAGAGCGATCACGCCAGCGCTGGAGTAGGTATCATTTTATGGTCTCGCTTAGCCTCAGGCCTGAAAGAGTATGGTCTGGTTGGTCCGAGACTGCTCTGGGTCCGTATTAAGCTAGGAGTCACGCGAGTTTTTGTGGTAGCAGCCTATGCTCCGGTCAACTCGTCGTCGACTCATGACCTGGAAAAGTTTTGGGATTCTGTAAGGGATGTTCTGGATATGGTTGAAGAAAATGAAAAGTGATTATGTGTGGTGACTTGAATGGTTGGGTGGGGACACGACGGGACGGTTACGAGGCCGTTCTCGGACCCTATGGTGATAAGAGAGTGAATGATGCTGGTAAGTATATTGTAGATTTATGTGTGGCAAGAAATCTTCTTGTGTCTAACACAATGTTTCAGCATAGGGACATACATACGTATACATGGCGAAGGAACGATCAAATGAGTATGATAGATTTGATTTTGGTTGATAGTCGCCTCCGGAAGTGTTTAATGGACACGAGAGCCTTCAGAGGCCCAACTCTTAATACGGATCACTACTTGGTTATTAGCCGGTTTAGGGGTCTGTTTAAGAAGTGGAGGCACTGGCGAGTACGTGTTCCATTTTGAGGGCTTGAAAGGATTAAGAGTGAGAAGTTGCAAGACCCGAGTGTAGGAAGCATGTATGAGAGTCAAGTCCAAGACAGGCTGAATAGTGTGTGCCTACCGGACTTAGACGTGGATGATTGTTGGAATGTTTTGAAAGAGAGCATGGTTGATGTTGCGAAAGAGGTATGTGGGAGTGCAAAGATGCACAAGTCTATGAATGGTGATGCATGGTGGGATGAGGAAGTAAAAGCCTTCGTTGAAAGGAAGAAGAAAGCTTGGCTAGACTATGTAGCATGTTTGCAGTCGAATGACAGTATGAAAGATTTGAAGAAAGAAATGTACCGTTGTTGCAAGAATATCACCAAACACTTAGTGAAAGAGAAGCGTGAAAGGGAAAGTATAAAACTAGAAGAGAGGTTGGCTAACAACTTCGAGATGAACACCAAACTCTTTTGGAGGGAGGTGAAGAAGTCTCGGAGTTGTTCGTCTGCCTCCAGAATGAATAGAATTAAGTCTAAGAGTGGTGGGTTGTACGTAAGGAACTTTGGGACCTTTTGCCAGATTATGGGATAGATGGGTCCCTGCTGCGTGCGGTACAGTCAATGTATTTAGACTGTAAAGCATGCGTGCGGGTGGATGGCAACATATCGCCTTGGTTTGATGTTAATATTGGCGTCAAGCAGGGTTGTGTGTTGTCAGCACGCTTGTTTATCTTGTATTTGGACAAATGCCTGCAAAGGTTAACATCATTGAATGTGGGAATATGTATGGGTGACCAAGTTGTGAACTGCCTGCTTTATGCAGATGATGCTGTACTTTTGGGCTCTACACCATCTGAGCTGCAAACACTGGTCACAGTTATGTAAGAAGATTGTAAAGAAAGGGGCTTACATTTGAATGCGACGAAAACCAAAATAATGGTATTTGAAAGAGATGTAGCCAGAACGGATGTAAGAGTTTTGGTTGATGATGTAGTGCTGGAACAAGTGAATGAAATTGTATATCTTGGTTGTGCTTTTAGCAGGGATGGAAGGTACACCGCGGATGTAAAGAAGAGAGTGAGTGCAGGGAATAGTGTGAATGGAGCTTTGGGTAAGCTATTCCAAAGCGAGGTTTTAAGTCAAGAAGCAAGACAGGTTTGTCAGGATCGTGAGGTCTGGCACTCGATACTCTCTGCCTACCCCGTAAGGGACTTGGCGTGAAGATATGTATGTATGTATGTTCTGACATACCCAACTCTCGCTTCCATATAATAACGCTGGGATGAGCACAGAATTATGCAAAGCGAGTCTAGCTTTTTGACTCAAAACCTCGGTTATTACGGTATAAGTGACAGTAAGCCTATGCTCGCCTTTTACGAGCTGCCTGGTAGGAAGGCAGATGGTCTTCTCTGCAAAGGAGCTCGGACCAACACGGAGAATCTTTTGCATCGTACATTTAACCTTAAACTCTTAAATATCATATTCCTAAGAAAAATGAAGTAAACAACAAGTTCCGTGTGAAAAACAATTAATAAAATTGATGTCCAAATACGAAAAGCAAACAACGTTTCGGTTAATTTACTTATTTCTAAACGTTCTTTCATCTTTGATGTTTTATTACGTCATGGTGATTATAGATAAAATATCACGGATAAAAAATTATGCATCACCTCAAATGATCATAATTGACCGTGGGAAAGCATTGTCTTGACAAGTTGAGAAGGTCATCATTATTCAAACAAGAACTACCCTGTAAAACAACAAACTCTTAAGCGATTGTCAAGGATATTAGATACCAAGGAATATAAATAAATACTCTTTAGCAAGAGTTAGATACCTAAGATACATAGGAACATTAGGGCATTGTTGTGTTAGAATTATTTTAAACTGACATCAAAAAAGTTGACGTTTTAATTTTTTTTCAATTTGTCCTCTTTGGACAGGCTAAAACCTTTGCCAATGCTGCCTCAATAAGATTTTTAGTTGGCGATATCTTTTCATAAGCATAACAATTCAGATTTCTTATGTAAGCTGTACGTAAATCTAACAGGATGGATTTTCAAAAAACTAAAGGAACTCTAAAATATTATAAAAAACATTTAACCCTCAATCTCTTAGCAACATAAAACTCGTACGGCATGATGCTATAGCCGACACATATTACCTACTTTTTTGATTTGCAGCATTTTAGTAAAATTTATGTAAAAGATATCTGACAGATAAAACCATTTCTGTCTTTTTAATATCACGAATACCTTATCTTCAGCCATGACTGCGTTAAAAAAAGTTAACCACTTGATAAAAAGAAGCTTTTATGTTTCAGATGCGGGTCTGGGGCACGACAGATGTAAATCTATAGCTTATGTGCTTAAACATGGTAACTGTTGGCGGGAAAAGGTAGCTCTGTCATTCGTTTCTGTTATTTCGAATTCCGGTGTTATTTACATTTAGATTCCTAGACGTTTCCCAAATTACCACGTACTGTTTCATTTATAAACAAAGACTGAAATTGGCCAGAGCTTAAGCTGAAATTGTAGTTTACATTAAATTAAAATAAACATTATAATGTCCACTTAAACCTTGAAGTAGTTTACAATACAATGCAATACAAATATTTTTTTATTGTACACCGTCAACAAAAAATATACATCAGATCTTAAAATTAAAGTTAGAGTACAACAGACGGTCTTATCTCAAAAATGCGATTTCTTACAGACAACCAACAGTAAAGAACAATATGTATATGCTAATTAGTTGAATATTTTATTGTGATGTAGTTATTAATATGCAAGATGAACAGCAGTTAATAAAAAATAAGTTTAGAATTTACGTGGACTCTGCAAGATAGTACTCTTTTAATTTATTTTTAAATGACAGTATATTTTCAGCACTACGAATTGATATCTGTAATGAGTTCCATAACCTAGCTGATGATATTGTAAACGATTTGCTGATAGTTTATTCTATGTAAGTGTACGAATTAGTTAGTGTTAAAGCTAAGCTTCTATCTTTTCCATGTCATATACTAATATCGTCATTGAATTAAAAAAAAACATCCATTCTTCCTACTAACGTCATAATTGCAAATGTTTCTTTGTTTGTTACTCCATCACGCGAAAACTGTTGAACCGATTTTCATGAATTTGCAACAACATAGACGGTAACTTGGATTAACACATAGGATAGTTTTATCCCGAAAAAAAGGTTCCTACGATAGCGTTAACCACGCGGGCACGCCGCGGGCAACATCTAGAATATCATAAATGCGAAAGTCTGTCTATCTGTTGCTCTTTCACGGCTAAACCGCTGAACCGATTTAGTTCAAATTTGATATATGAATGTAGCTAAAGATCCGAGTTCAAATATAGCTTATTTTTTCAGAAATGGAATATATATAGGAACTATAACACAGAATGAACGTTTGTATGAAAGTCGTAACTATTCTACTCTAATTAAATCGCGGTAGTTATTATTTCATAAAATTATATACATAAGTATATAATATTATCTTCACGCCAAATCCATTGCATATCTGTTTTGTCAATCTTTTATCTACCATTTCACTTGATCATGAACGAACCAACAGAGAATTTCTCATTTTCAAACACATTCACGTAATTATTTTGTATTTTCCTTGTTTAATGATAGAATAAAAAGGGAATGCCCCTTTGTATTCAACCTTTTTGTAATACTTGAGATCGACTAATACAGAATTGTATAAATTTTTTTAAAATTTAGATTTTCATCGTCAGTGGTGAAGTGAAATTCCGTTGTATAATAGGTATTAAGAGATTAAAGGTTACAATCAGTGAATCTAACCCCAAAGAAACGATGGTGGTGGGTGGTAGTCAACGATACTAATACATAGAAGTGCTTAAATAGATACAAGAATAAATTTAATAAACACCCAGACCCGAAAGTACAGATATCTAAATGTTCATCACACAAACGCATGCCCCGTCGGGATTCGAACCGAGCCTCGCGGTTGTTCGGTCTAGGTAGTTAGGCGTGTACGCTAGCCACTCGACAAACGAGGCGGTCAATATTAGGTATGTAATACCAGAGATTAGTAAATGTAATTATATATATATTGTCTTTGGTAATACTATAAGTGGTATTGTATAAGTGGTATAATTGTGGGGTGTAAGGGGTCCCACCTTCAATCTTCGGGACCCAAGCCAACCTCACCTGCTCGTGGTGCACCCTGCTAATAACAGACGAGGCTCTGGCGACCCGCCAACACGCAATGGACCAGCGTGGCGGGTTATGGTCCAAACTCCCCAATGATGATCGCACAATATAAAAGGCCCCAAGTGCCCGGCGGCTCCAGTTGTGACGCCGACGTTGACGGGCGTCGGTTGAGAGCTGGAGCCCGGGGTGTTAAGAATCTCCGGGTGGCGGTATCTCTCCGTCAAACGTCTATGGCAGGCATAATGGACATCCGACGGCGTAGGTTATCACTGGTTACTTACAACACGCGCACTTTGAGGACCGACGAGAAGCTAGCTGAACTGGAAGAGGAGGTAGACAAGTTGCGCTGGGATATTATAGGGTTATCTGAAGTCCGAAGAGAGGGGGAGGACACGATAGCCCTCAAATCCGGCAACTTGTTTTATTACCGCGAGGGCGACCAGCAGTCCCAAGGTGGTGTTGGGTTCCTCGTCCACAAGTCCCTTGTTAACAACATCGTATCCATCGGGAGTGTGTCGAACAGGGTGGCGTACCTTATACTCAGAGTATCTAAAAGATACTCGTTGAAGGTCATACAGGTTTACGCACCGACCTCGACACACAAAGATGAAGAAGTAGAAGTTATGTATGAGGACATTAGTAGAGCCATACATACCTCGGAAACTTACTTCAATGTTGTGATGGGGGACTTTGTAAGTAAGTTTGTAAGAATTAAATCTTTGTTTTTCCCGTTTTACCTGAATTTTGTCTAGTTTTTATTGAGAAGAACCTTCTCCTGGCAATATATAATACAACAGAAAAGATTAGCAAAATTGGTCCATCTGCTTAGGCATGTTTCGATAACCATTTTTAATTTTCTTACTTCAAAGGGAGAAAAGATTTTAAGATTTTATTCATCTAGTTTTTGTCATCTTTAGGAACTAAGTAAGTAAGTACGATGAACGATAATTAAACGTGTTAAATCTGATATCATGCTACATCTATTTAAATGTTCATGACAAATTTACCACCGTCGGGAATCGAACCCGAAACTCGCGGTTGGTCGCTGGATTTAAGCGACTGAATAAATATTTATTTCATTATATTTTTACCTTTTTCGTGTGGCTTTGAAATGCATTTAGGAGGCGCCTTATAAACGCCCATGGCGATACTAACGTTAAAACCGACACAGGTTTGGGAAACTAGCTCCCTAATCCCTTACTTAATAATGTTTAATACTTTATTAATCTCTCTCTAAATTTTACGAGTTCATATCCCTATGTGGAGACTATTCATAAAAAAGTAAAAAAGCGAGAAGCTTTTGTTTTACATGCGGGTTTGTGGCACAACAGATGTTACTAGATGTATTAAACGTGGTAATAAATGGTTGGGAATTTAAATAGCTTTGCCTTGTATCTTAATCTACTATAACCATTCACATCCGCGTCTATCGAGATTACCTCGGAGAGGGAAGGGATAAGGCGTTGAGTCAGCGTCGTGCCCCAAATTCCTGAGAACACCATCCGTTAAAACGGATTCCATGCGAGTTCAATCCAAACAGCCTTAGTCTTAAGCTTTCGAATCGTTTAAAACAACATTTGACGTTTCATGGTCTACTTGTCTATGCGTCTGGCAAATGCTGGGGTAAAGTCTAAAACAGAATTTATGAGTACCTACGCTAACAAAATATGAAGTATTTAGTGCTATTGATCCTATAATATTATAAATGCGAAAGTTTGTATGTAGGTATGTAAGTATATCCATACTTTTTTGTTTTTGTCACGCTCAAATGGCTAAACGAATTTGTCTGAAATTTGAAACACAGATAGATTGTGACCTGGATTATATATTCCTATTTCTATAATACTTCCCAAATACTTGTCTGTGAAGGTCTTACTTATTGAATAGACTGAAATTAATGCAGATTGAAAAAAGTTTACAGTGAAGAGGTACAAATACCGAACTAGATGAACGTACTACCAAGAAGGTCCTTTACTTTGTGGTAATAATGTCTTTTTCATATTAAAAAAAAGATAAACGGCCGTGTTTTATTGATTATACCTACGTGTAGATAATACTAGTGTAAATCTTGTACTAGTGTAATTCTAGCGGTCCGGAGTCGGATTGTTCTTCTTGAGGTCCCGGGTTCGAAAATCGGTTCGAGCAACAAAAAAATGGAAAATGTATATTTACAATTTTCTAATAAGAATAACGTTGCCCAGGATTGGATATGCGCCCGGTTGGCTTACCACCTATCACGATGTGGTAATTAGTGTCTTTGGCTAGTCGTGGGTACCCTGATTGTGACTAAGCCTACCTCTTCGGGGATATGGGCGTAAATATACTTTTTTTTAATTACAATAATGGATATTGCATACTGACTCATGGCTATAAATTTAGTTTTTTAATAAGAAATTAATAATTGCATTAACATTAAGACCATAAGATCCATGGTCTAACCATGTCCTAAGATCCGAAATCTAGAACAACCTTCACCGAGCTAATAAAAGGATGAAACGTATTTTTATGATAAATTTAGTCTATTAGAAATCATATTAAAAAAATATTGCTTAAAAACATCCTGAACAGATTTTTTCAAAATCTTTTTTTAATTAAAATTTTGCCCTAATAGGATAATAAGAAAATTGTATTCGTAATTAAAATATATACCTACTAAGTATAATGGAATGTGCGAAAGTATGGCTTCCTGTTATTTATTTGGGATGCCAGGCATAAATGTCAATTTCAGTTACTTACACGGGATTGGATAATAGACAAAAAACTAGGTATATCAACAAATACGCTAATAGCCATTTTATTGCAAACACGCTGTCTTAAAAAATAATAACAAAAACTATTGATTATTCTGTGCATTATTTATTTAGGCAACTAATTTTTCATATAATTTGTAATATAGTAAATACATTATAAAATAAGTTTCATTTTATTTTCAGCTCGGTGTTGCAGAGGTTCCCAAACTTGTTTCATGTAAGGTCAACTTTTAAAATTTGATATTTTGCCACCCACCTCGTTTTTTTCTTGTCAATAACTTTCGCCTGGAGTTAAAAAAAAAACAGTTTTTCAAGATTTATACCGCCCCCCTCTAGGTTTCCAGCGCCCACAAGGGGGTGTTATCGCCTTCTTTGGGAAAGGCTGCTTTATGGGTTTGGGCCCTCTACGCTCTGCACCTAAGATCGCTCCGACTTATAAAAATGCATGGGTAGTATATTATGTACCTATTATCCGAATAAACTACGACGAAATTTTATTGCGCATTCGTTTCTTAATCTCTATGATCGTTTGAACTTTAAAATGGCCTCAGCCTTCTATTACGTTATTACTTTTTGTTCAATAAAGGTCAACTAATTTTGGACGAACGAATAACGTTGGTATTGTATTCATTTACTAGTCAATATACGGGTTCAAGTCCCGGGTCAGACAACAAAAAATGCGTTTTTTCAATTCTTTAATATAAACCACATTGCCCGGGATTGGATATGTGTCTGGTTGGCGATAGGTTTCCGCATACCTAGGAAATTGGGGGAATTGGTGTCTCCGGCTTGGAATAAAAATCTTCGGTTAGTCGTGAGTGTCCAAGTTGTACCTCTGCCTATCTCTTCGAGAAAATGGCGTGACGATGTTTCTTTTATAAACAAAACGAATATCCATTTCGCGTCGTCATTGCATCTTGCTTGAACAGATGGACCAATTTTGCTAATTCTTTTTGCTTTATAGGATATTGTCAGGAGAACGTCCTTATGAAAAGCCAAAAAACATGAAAAATTGCGGGAAATTCGGAAAATTCCTAACATTTAACCAAACAAACTGTTAGTAGTTTTTGATGTCAATTCGGCGGTCGGCTAGTAAATGAATAAAATATAGAACAAAAAACACTATTATTTTGCGATATAGCATGAGAAAAACAATGAATTGCTAATTTTTACATCTAGTGACATTCTAAAATGTATTAACCTTCAATAACATAATTCATCTTGTTTTTGTTTCTGCTCATGTATTTCCAATTAATATCCGATATTTCCGATCCGGTGGTAGTTTTCAGAATTATATAGACGCGTTACAAGAATCTTTGTATAGATATACGTAATAAAATCTATTTTGAATTTGAATTTTAAAAATATTGTATGTGGCAACATCATATTTAATACCTTACTTAAATAAATCCCAATTTAAAAGGTCATGGTGAACTAATGAAACAAACTTACCTACATATTTTTTAATGTATTTGTTAGTATCAGGAGTCAGAGAATCCTATCCTAAAATGCAAAAGTTTGTAAGTATTTATGTATGAATGTTTATTACTCTTTCACGCTCGAATGGCTGAACGGATTTGTCTGAAATTTGGAACACAGATAGATGGCGACCTGGATTAACATATATGCTACTTTTAATCCCGATCGCATAACGGGTTCTTGTGAAAACGCAGGTAACAGCTAGTATATATTTATGAAGTCTAACTGAGAACCTACAATATTAATGCTATAATGCGTATACCACGGTTATCTCTCGGGATAGCCCCTTGCTAGTCTCTGTCCTAACACATAAAAAATATTCACATTATCCAAGCGAGCTATTTCAATTATCATAGTGCATACCAACACGCAAAAGTAATACGCTTGATATACCTTCTTGCCAACGCACAGAGGAGTATTCGGCCTCGAAATCCGGTCAAAAATATTTAATGTCCTTTTGTTGTTTAAAATGAGACATAATGTTGTCTTATAACTATACCATTAACATCGCAGCTCATTTAAGTCCCCACCGTGGGACAAGAGCCTACCCTGGCTACCTCGTGGGCCCAGTGTGGATTGGCGGGCAACATTATTGAATACTAACATTGATAATAGGCGGGACCGACTATTTAAAATGCCCTTTGAAGCTTAGAAGCATCTACTTATTGTACAATCAGGCAATTCAGTCTGCAATGTTGTACCGAAACTGACTGTACAACTAATTCTCCCGGGATTCGAACCCAGTATCTCGGGATTGTGAGCCTAAGCTCTAACCATAAGCCTACACAGAGGCAGTATCTTTATATTGTATTTAAATATTATAATGTTAACGTTTCATGATTTAATAATAAAACACTGAAGAGAAAAAAAATAATGTTTATTTTTAAATTCACAAGAATAATTTAGATGTCTTGCATATCAACTTCTAAAAACAATTCCATTGTTTCTGGCAAGACACTTCCGCTGGTTTTTAATTTTTGCTGTTTTCTTCCACAGCCCAAAAATGGGTCAGAAGTCAGCAGAAGCCTATTAAATACTTTTTTTTACAAAGTTCCCGTGAAAAAATTCTGGAGAAATCCTGTCTATAGGATCTAAAATGTTTATTGGCTGGCCTGGCCTCTGCTGCTTCTTTTGACAACTGCCCAATAGGCAAAAGGACATGTTTTATAATGGCAGGACCATGGACAAGTATTTTGTGAAGTCTCTGTATGAGACTTATTACGAAACCTGAAAAGAAAATATTTTTTTAACAACAATAACAAAATTACAAAAAAGAATTACTAGAATTAAAAAAGGTCATCAAAAAAAAAGGTGACAAGATGGGTGAGGTTTTTTTATGTACATGACAAAAGTAAAATGTATAGTTTAATATTTTAAAGAAATATTTACCCGATTGGATCCGGAACCATAACAAAAATACCTTTTGACAACGAACATAAAAATAAATATGCATTTTTTGACTATACTTGCTAGGCATCTTAAATATTAACGAAATATGAATAAAATAGAATATATTTTAATACAACATTAATGTACATACCTTGTGCTTCCGTATCCACAATTATTTTATACAAATATCACCACAAATCACTTAGAATATCAACTGTTAAAATGTTGAAATTGTCGTATCGAAACAATAGAGGCGTGAGCATTCATCAACGACTAGAGTCCGAATACCTGCTTCGCGAGTATAGGGTTAACAGTTGTAGTTTGAAACCGGGTTTAGTTAGCTTGGTTATCAAGGTATGCAAACAGCATAAATAAAGTGACAAAAGCGATTTTTTAGTTTTTTTACTTATGACCGGATTTTGAGGCCGAATACTCCTCTGTGCAACGGCAAAATAAACAAACTAAATGGAAGCTTTACTATTATCTGGCACATTAAACACGTAGCAACATTGCTATTAAAAGGGGAATATTCGTTGGAATGTCTGCCATTATGTTTTGGAGGCTCTGATATGCGAGCAGGGCGCAATATCCCTGCATAATGGTCGCTATTATTAGAAGAGGCGACCTTCAGGGTTGCGTCCGGGAATGCTTGTAGCTAGACTCCTATTTTCCAAGAAACGTGATGCACGCGAGCACAGCGCGCATTTTTTAGATATTGTAACCAAATCGATTGTGTTTGATACTTTATTGAAATAGCCTTTTGACTTTTATTTGATACTTTTTTGAATTAGCTTTTTGACTTGTTGTTTGATACTTTACTGAATTAGCTTTTTGACTTTCTGACGTGCTCCTCGCCATATAGTAGATTAAGCTAGAAATTTAGATTACTAGATTATTACAAGAGTGCAGTCAGTTCAATCGTGCGGTAGAGTCGTGTCATGATTTACTTGCATTGGTAATTGTCATAATCCCCTTTTTAGTTTATAATCGGTAAGCTTACATAAACCAAAGGCTTTTAGACCCCGAATTTGGGGTAAAGAAATAATTTGTAAATGGATTTTCATTGTCACAGTTATTTAATAGTCGTCTAAGCTAAAACGACGCGCCCCACTATCACATTTTCGAGTACGAGTACATGTACAGTATGCACGCAATACACATAAAAAACACTTCTGTAAATTGATATTCAGTTATCTGTTAAGTACCAATGGTACTTATTAAATTCGTTTTCTGAATAGGGTGTACAGTATATATCTACTTAAAACTGAAAAATCAGCTTTAGTTATTTTATTAGGTATCAACGTGATTTTATATTTTTTTAAACATAGTTAATCATTCCCAGATGGTCCCACATAAACTTTATACATCCTACTAGTTGCTTTGAGTTATACTTAATAATGAATAAATCATAATTTTCCTCCACCTCAAAATCAAGAGCAATGAATAAATTAATCTTTTTTGAAAAGGTATCAAAAAGATTCATACATTTCGGTTCGTTATTGGCGGAGTAATCGCGTAACAAACATGTAAATAAACATACCGTCGACTTGAGAACTTCCTCTATTTGGAGTTGGTTAAAGGTATATACATACATAGGCTTTGTGCCAATATCAAGCGCCTCTCTTGTGTGTACTCGCCATAAAGCTTTATTACAAATTTTGATGTATCATTTGGACTAAAAAAAACCCTGTCAGGAGGTAAACCGCTAACAAAGTATAATTGAGGGTTTCCCACGTCACAAATAAATCCAATTTAGAATTATTAAATACAGTCATTCAAAAATAATTAAATCTCCATTATGTACACTTTAAAGGAAGTTCAACATTTATAATATTTAAATCATAATAACAATTATGTGTTTTGTTCGAAACAAATACATAATAAGTCATGATATAGTATATAAATAACATTTTATACAAATGAAAAAAAATAGTTAAGTACAGTCTAAGAAAATTGTAATGTTGACTTAAAACCATTAGATGTGTTGTGTAATGTGTATACCTAGCAATAGAAAACGATGAAAAGAAATTGATGTAAAAACCAAATCCGGTTGGCTTAAAAATAATGAATTAAAAGCCATTTGTAAAAAAAAAGCTAATTTGTGTTCTTTCAAATACAATTTTTCAAGAACACGAATGTAAGTAAACAGAATCTTTTTTTCTAAGAATTTGGGAGTATTAAGATACCACTTTAATTAAGTAAGTATATTAAGTTTTAAAAATATCAGAAATTCGAACAATTGCTCATTGTAAACATTTTGTAAAATTAAAATTTAAATAGATGATCGTCCCGATCTTAGTTTGTCTTAACTGCCAATATTGAAATAAAGCAAATTTTTTTTTCTAATGACCTTTTCCTGACAATGATTGACAAAATAAAAATAATTAGTGGAATTATAAATAATACATTAAATAGAGATTATTTTTTAAACAGAAGGAGAATAAACTCAAACCTAGTAAAACTGGACAAATTCGACTTCAATTTAAACATAATTAGGTATGGAATAAATAAATAAACACATATTTTTATTTATTAGGCATTGAACCAATTGCCATAAACATTGAAAATCACTTATAAAATGTTATAAACTAGGCGACCCGACGAACATCGTATCGCTTGACAATAACAGCCACTAACAGTTTGTGTGGAAAAAAATCCCCGATTTTGAAACTTTATTGGTTGTTGCTTTGCTTAGCGTGATGCCTATAGCCTTTGGGCTATCAAACGGACCCGTACTTCCTGAGATTAGTGCGTTCAAGCAAACAAACAAACTCTTCAGCTTTCATTAGTAGGTATAGATAAATATTATTTGTTGTTTATAGCTTAACTAATTTAACAGTTAAATTTACAAACATACATATCTTCATGCCAAGACCCTTACGGCGTAGGCAGAGAGTATCGAGTGCCAGACCTCACGATCCTGATAAACTTGTCTGGCTTCCTTCACATTCATTACCCTTTTCATACATTTACATTTATCAAAATGAATCCTCATTTCCATTGGTCATGGACCAATTTTGCATTTTTTTTTTGTCGTATTTGTAATAATTGTCAGAGGACGGTTCCTTAGGAAGAGAAAACCTTTAAAGTTGCAATATACTTTGAATAAAAGACACATTCTATTCTATTAAAATAACATACATTTTATTAAAATAGCATAACAATAATGATTATCTATGCTCAAGGGTATATAGAGCGTGCTACAAATTCTTTCGTCTTAGCGCCAACCTACCTGGAGAGTAAAAAAAATATTCTGGCTGCATGGCCGCGTCGGCGCTTTTGAGATAATTTATAAGGCTCTGCCTTTCTTGGAATTTCGAAATCTTGCCGAGATAGCACCGTGCCCAACTCACAGCCTCACAATTGGAATGTAACGGCTTTAAATACATAAAAACTGTGTACATTCAATGTTAAGTAACACCATTAAAAAACTTATTTTACTTATAGATCGAACAGCAATTTGTGTTTAGATGAACACCTATTGCATTACATGTGTTACATTGAAACCAAACTCCATGACAAATTAAAATTTGTATGCTGTTGTGAAAACTTTAATTAGAAATACATTAGGCCAGCGATTCCTAAAGTTGGTTTCTCAGAGTTCACGAACATCTAGCTATTCTTTAGAAAATTATTTTAATTTAAAAATGGCTTGTTTCAATTAGAATAACTACATTTTATCATTTAAAATAAAATATTTAAGGTTCTGTTGTTATTAATTATTTAATTATTCTATCATACGACAGTTTTTAACAAAATGTTAAAAAAAGAGCTTTTTTCGTCTCCTATTATAAATTTATTTTTAACTGTTAATTTAGGTATTTATTTTACTATTTCACAAGTATATTGAAGCATCATTTACAATTGCTGATAAAGTTCATGGATCAAATTTTTTTATAGCAACAGGATTTCATAAAGGATTTCATGGTTTATATAAATGTTTTTTGTATGTTAATATATTTCTATATCATTTGTGAAGCGATTTTTTTCATTTTGACTACCAAATTTTGCACAGTTCCTACGACTATTTAAGTTTTTAGTTTATATGAATACTAAAGCTTATATATATATAAATCTCGTGTCACAATGTTTGTCCTCAATGGACTCCTAAACCACTTAACCGATTATAATAAAATTCGCACACCATGTGCAGTTTGATCTAACTATAGAGATAGGATAGCTTATATCTCAATGTATGGTAAAAAAATCACCATCCGAGCGAAGCCGGAACGGACAGCTAGTATTTTATACAACTACTATAATATGAAGTTTTATTTAATGCATGTATAATATAATGTTAAAAAAAAACAATAATGACAATCACTGGTAGTGATTCTGCTGTGCACAGCCTAAACTCATTTTAGATGCATGCTATCTTTTTCGAGTGGAACAAAAGAAAAGAGATGGAAAATTTTAAATAACTCAGATTAGTCCGTGCATGTCAAATTGTTAATTTTTTAACAACCTTTTCCGAGCAATAAACTAAATTTCTGTATGTGTGGTGTTCTCTGCTATCTGTGTTTTATCTCATTCTTTTTTTATTGTTGAAAGAAGATAGCGATGACTTTAAATTAGTTTAGTGAGCTCGCAACAAAATTAGTACCGCTATCAATTTATTTACACTTAAATGTTTATATAATTTAAATATATTATGTCAAATTGAAATGAAATTAAAACATTTTAGTTTTTTTTTTAATTCATTTCAAACATGGGACAGGCTAAGACCAAAGGCTATGCTGCCTTAAAATATTTTTAGCTTTAATTTCAGTAAATGTCAATCAAAATCACAAACTAAGGTAATTTAAAGACTACTGGGGCCCTACCATGAACGCTTATAGCAGTATTATTTCCATCTTGCTAAATGTCTGCCTTTATAAGCAACTTTATGATATACGTCATAAGGTTGTCTTTCTCGACTGACAATTAGTATTGTTGAAATAGTACTGTTTTAAGAGCTTATGGTAACCCCCCTGAACTTTCACTAGATACACTGTTAAAATATCCTCATTTAAACTTAAAGTTAGTACATGACAATACGTAAAATGAACCAACTTAAAATCCCACCCGTCCAGAGACTGTTTCCTGGAAAAAGGCCGCATACCACGCTCTGTGCTGCCATTGGACAGCCTGATTTCTCAAGAACGAAGACTTAAAATTGTCTCAGAAACGACGAGAACGCCTTTTTTCAGACCAGTTCCTTTGCCTGTTTAACTTCATTTTTACTTATTAAAGTGTACGAATCGTTTATTATTCGATGAGTAATGCAGTATTATTATTATTTTTTCAGTTTTTTCAGAAGTAGGTATTTTACATTACTTAAATTTCTTGTCTTAACTTTGTATAGAAACGACATTGCGTGAGGAAAAAAGTAAAAAAAATGCTTCAAAAACTTTCATCGACATTTTTCAGACGTTTATCTACGTTACCAACGAATAATGTTTTGAAGTTATTCATTGAAAAGTCAACATTTAAAATAGTTTATTGGAAAAGCGCACTTACTTATTTTGTTTCTTACTCGTTTTTAGCGACAGCCTTGAAAAAAAAATAATGTGATTTTCAAAAATTTATATCACCACGCACCTTCTTCATAAACTACTTTTTGTCACAATTGCTTAAACAAAACTCGCTGTCACAAAAAATACACAATATAATTAGTCCAGCCATTTATTTAAATATTAATAGATGTAAAATTCATATTGGCAGGTACTTCTAGTCTCTTTTGTTCGTACTGCGAATGTATTTTATTGTAAGATACGAAAAGTTTAAAAAATGTTTGAAAAAGCAACAAAGTCCTAACTGAATTTGTGGACACAACATGTATGTTTAAAAATAGTTTTGTGGTACTATTGACAACTGATGATAAAATATGTATATATTTTGGAATTTTAAACAAGCATTGAAATTAATAATAGCGCCACTAAACATTTTGTAGCACCAAGTTACATTTCTTTACTTTTAAGAAACGTCTTCAATGTTATTTAAATTCATTAAGATTTTCAAGAGATATTCCGCATTCCTTCAAAAACAGACGTTGGAATGTGTAAACGGCCATTCGTTCAAATATTATATTATACGAGTACAAATAACATCTTTTTAAAGTTAGAACCATCGCGGACTTTTATGCAGATCTATAAAATATGAGCAATCCCTCTTTACTTTTGTTTGGTTTTCCAATTTCCAATGACATGAATATTTTCGTCAAATACATATCTTCTTATTACAACTAATTTACACAAAACCTTAGCCAGCCTTTTTTTGAAAACTTTCACCAGGTTTATATTTGCGCATTGAAATCCATTCCTTTAATTTAGTTTCAAATGTATGACAGTTAGACGCACCCGGGGGATTGAGTTATAACTTATAACGAGTGGTTGCCCGTTGGTCGAAATTCGACCAAAATAAATTTTAATATCTTGTTGATAAGAACGCTATTTTCATTTCTCAAGACCAACTTCTTTGTTTTTAAACTTATTAGTGCACCATCTGTGATGTGTGTGAATATATTTGATTGTGTGTGTCAAATGCATAGTAGTATGGGTAATGTTTTATTTATTGATTTAATGTACTTTAGAAGCATTATTATTGAAAAATGTTAGCGTTCTGCGCTTCTACACATAAAGTAGTGTGCCAAATTTTATGATCCTCCGTCAGCGCAATTTTTGTAAAAAGGGGTCTAAAGTTTATGCTTTTTTTTATATAGTTTTTTTAGTTTATATAGGTATGTAGTGATTTCTTGTACTTCATACTTAGTACAGTCCTTGCCGGTCTGGTTCACAGTCAATACACGTCCATATTATTAAACTGTTCTTTGCATAATTCAACATTATCATATTTTATTTATTCACACCAACTCTCGACGTGCTCTACTGCTCCGACATCCGTAGATCGTAGTCCAAGATTAATGTAAGTATTTTTATAGTTTACTATCTTCCACGCGAGGCTTCAGCCAAAGAATGATCAAAATTGTACTCTCGTCTTATTATTAATAAACGTAGTTTAAGGTAGGCAAAAAATTAAAAAAAAAAGAAAAAAAGTAGAATTTAGTTGATATTATAGTCTGTATCACACTGTAATAAAGACTATAATACCAGGTTGATTCTTGGAGTACTTTACTCCGTGTTTATATGGTATTTTTAATAAGGCAGTAACCGTCTTATTAATAATCATGGACTGTAGAAGGACTAAAGTTCTGTTGATATTATAGTCTGTTTCACATTGTAATGAAGACTATATTATCAGGTTTCAAAGGTTTACCTTGGAGTACTTCAGTCTGTCTTTATTAATAAAATATGGTTAGTGTTATTTAGGTATATATGTTATATATGTAAACCGTACTGCTGCGCTGTAATGTTTCATCTAAATCTGTTACTTTCGTTCCGTTGTTTTTGCGTGAAACAGTAACGAACATACATCCATCTTAACCGATTTTCGCATTCGTTAGTACTAGCGAAATCGGTGTACTTTGTTCACTTGGCACTCAATACTCTCTGCCTTTAAAAAATTCACACTAGTCCCAATATAACTTATGACGTTTTAAGTTAACGTTTTCGGAGAATAGATGAAACGTAAAAATGTCTCCTACTAACTAACCTGACTTCACAAAACGTGTTACTTTCGTTGAAAGCAGATAGCAATAACTTAAAAAAAATGTGTGTGTACTTACTCGTATGTACACGCGTTAGAAGTTATACTTCTTCGGCGTAATAAGATAAAAATCTTTTTAAAAATTTTATCTTTTGCCTTATTTTACATTTGTAGACAAAATGACACTAACCATAGAAAAAAGGTATTTAATACATTAAAAGTTTTATTATAATGCATTATTTAGTTAAATAAAGTTTATTTAATATTTAATAAAAACTTAAATGTTATCTATAGCTAGGCTTACCATACGTCCCGGTATGACCGGGATTGTCCCGGTTTGAGATCCCCGTCCCGATGTCCCGGCCTGTCTGCATTAGTGTCTCGTTTAAACTTAAAGATCACCGACACCAGACACTACTAACGACCGACGATCTTTTCCCCGTGCTACCCCCGACGCCCACGACGACGAACGATCGAGAACGTCGGAATAAATGTTTATCGAACGATTTTTCCTGGATGACTATCTGTTTCTTAAACATCCAGGAAAAGCTTTGCGGCCATAACGACAGAGTGAAGTATCAACAGTGTGTATCAATAGAACACAGTGGATGAGCGAACATTAAGGATCATTTTAAGTGCTTGAAACACAAGACCAGCGTAATTGCCCTTGTAAGCTTATCTACCACAACACGGTTTTTTAAAAATGCCGAACCCCCAGAAAATAAACTTTACATTCCGTACAGCATTGCACGATATAAGTTTCATGTTTTTTATGAGCGCTGCATTTCGTATTTAGAATTGTAGGAAAAGAACTTCGACAGAGCCAAAGATTTTGAGTGGATTTGATTGAAACATGAGATTAGCTGGACGGAAATCGAAAAAGTAGCAAAAAATGTAACTAAAATGCAAAAACCCAAAAAACGATTGATGAGGTATTTGATAAGGTTTTATTGGCAAAAGGTTTCTTCAAAAATTCTAATGAAGCTAGTTATTGAGCACAAGCAGCATATTGAGGTGCCAAATTAAAAAAAAAGTGGAATTTGCTTGGTGGTATTTCAGCGTAGTACCACTTTAAAGGAAATGTCTGAAGATTGGAGGAGAATGGAAGATTGCGTTGGAGAAGCCTTCCTTATTTGCAAACTTAACATGAAAATGTTATGCAGTGAATTTTATACTTAATAAAATTAAGCACAAAAAAAAGATCCTAAGAAAAGCGCTCTCTAGTAAAAATATAATGCAAGCGAAAGCGAATAATAAAACTGGACAAATTTGAATTTTAACAAATAACAATAACAAATTTACATTTGAAATATTATGAAAGACACCAACTAAGCGAAAAGCAATACGCAAATGAGCCTCTTCCTATTTTGTGTCCCGGTTTGGCTCTTCGTATTTATGGTAAGCCTATCTATAGCTAACTTCATCATGTCGGTTTTTCGTGACGGTGTGCGCGCGCATCGTAAAAATTTACCCTCATCATTTTTTCCTAACGCGCCAAAAGAAGTATAACTTCAACAAGTTTAGTACGCTGCAGATTTACTATCAAAGTCAATCATTTATGAGATAGACACGTTCAAACATAGACCAATGAAAAAATATTTCATTGGTCTGAGCTTTCAAAGTGGGGAATTGTGTATCTCTCTAACTTTCAAAATAGGATACTGTAAATTTTGAAATAGTAAGTGCCGTGAACTATAATTTTTTTCAATAAAGATTGAATTGAACTTGACAGAGTTAGAATTTTTTGAGAGAAGTAACTATACGTTCTCAAACACCGCTGATATAACTTTGTCATTCATTCAAATACGATTACAAACAAAGCAATTCTTGGTATGAAAAAAATATAGTTGTATTTTGGAAGATTCAGTCAAATATCATTGGCTACTCTCAATGTTTATCCCTAATGTGTGGAATAGTCAAAGCGCTAGACTTGCTTTGCATAATTATGTGCTTGTTCCAAGGTTGTTGAAAGTAAGCCAGAGTTGCGTATGTCAGAAGAAGTATGAGAGTAGGATAAATGCGGTCGAAATAAGAGCGCAATGGAAAATCTGTGGAGTTACGCTCGCTGGCCGCTTTCGTAACAGTGAGATCCTAGAATGAGTAGGATTGAAAGAAAGTGTTGGTGTTAAAATGAGAAAGGACATGCTCCGATGGTTCGGTCATGTGGAAAGAATGGCAGATGAAAGATTGACATAGCAAAATATACAATGAGTCTATTTTTAAACTGGGGTCTTCATCTATGTGCATCAAATTGGTCCATCTGTCCATTAATTTAGCAGTGCAGTACGTAACAGACAGATTTCCTTATTTATTAATATATGTAGGTACGTACCTAATATGGATACGCTTAAAAAACATCCCTCCCTTGCAGCCATGTTACATTAGTACTTATTAATCTGTGGCAATGTAAAAACCCTGTGAGATAATATTGTGAAATTTGTTAAGTACTACATACATATAATTTAAATAAGTACCTATACACAAACAATAGATGACATACGTTACTGACATTAATATAGGTATTGTATGTCATATTGTAGTTACTTGATAAAGAACCAAGTGGTGGGTGTTTTTTTTTTATTGATTCTGTTTTATTGTGACATTTATTATAATATTCGCTAATCGTACTGTCTCTACCTAGACTTAGTGATGTGTTTTTATATTATTTCGTAAATTCTTATTTTAAAAAATAATATTGGCTAGAAGAGGCTATATTGTGACGATGCGTGTACGTTGGTATGTATTTTATACAATTTATAGTTTTATATACTTTCTGTTGTAAGTATGTTAGAGAATCTAAAAATACATACTTAGTTGTTTGAGTTTTGACCGGGACATAAAATCATATCTCGTAAATATGCCTTAACATTAGGCATGTACTGGTGTAACTTTAAACTAGGTGGTATTAGATCTAAAGAAAATTATTATTATTATGTTAAAATACAACCCTGTTATGTGGAATGGGACGACCTCCCACCCGGTGGACTGATGATCTGGTCAAAGTCGCGGGGAGCCGCTAGTTACAAACGGCTGGTGATCGTGACTTGTGGCCCTCTTTGGGGGAGGCCTATGTCCAGCAGTGGCCGTCTTCCGGCTGATGATTATGATGATGATGATGAATGTAATAATTATAATAGTATCTCCTGAACGTATCCCCGAAGATGTAGGCACAGGTAAAATCATAGCATCAACAATTAGTCGATGGTAGTCATAATAATGTGTCAGGAAACTAAGTTATTGCCAACCGGACATTTGTCCAATCCAGGTAGGTAAAGTTTTTTATCAGAAACTTGAAAAAAACATATTTTTAGTTGGCCAACCAGGAAATCGAACCTGATCACGTAAACTAAACCACGAGACCACAGAATCAACTAAAATGATATTAGATAGAAGATATGAGTAACTGGTAATTCCTAATTTGTTTTTAACGCTTTGATAATATGCAAACAAATTTTCTCCAACATTCTTGTCAACATTGCGTCAGTTGACGTAAGAAAACTTAATGAATCGATTTTCCTACAGTCGTCCTACGCGGTATTTGTAAGCAAGTAGACTTGAATTGTTGCATAGAACAGACGCAAGTTGTTCAATGCACAATGTCAACGTGAGGACATAAATTAATAAAAAAAACAAGTTTTAAATTCAAGGTTAGAGACATTTGTGCAGTAAAGTATAAACAAACGCCGTGTGTGGTGAAAATCAGGCCTGTTTTTTAATCTCAGAGACTAAATTGACATTAACAGTGTTGTAAGTTTTTTGCGATTCATAAATAGTGTCGTGCCATTATCGATAAATGTAAACAAAATCTATTACCGATTTTTGAAAGTTACCTTGAAAAATCGGAACATGGGTATTTAGAACGAATGAATACAAAATTAATGTGCGTCATAATTATTATAGGTCAATAAATGTCACTATTTTGTATGATTCCAAAACAGAATTTATAAAATGCAGCACTTGTATTTTTAAAATAATACTTTTATATTTTATTCAGCTACTCGGTACTTAAATACCCAAAATTATCTGATTCGTCATCTATATCTAATTAAACTATTGGTAATGTCGACTTGTCTGTGAATTTCGCTGTGGAGTTACTTGAAGAAGCCCCTTTTCGAAAACGCTCTGTATTCAATTTATTTAAAAGTCTATTTTTTGTGAAACAAAACAACAAACTATACTACTTTTTATGGCTAAAGACAGCAAACAAGCACGGGGCTCCCCTAATGGTAAGACATAGCCTCAGTGTATAGACCCTGTATTTGTTGTAGGTGCGTCGCGACACAGCAGGGATATCATAAGTCCAATTGTGCAAGTCTACCGGGTTGCCCTGCCTCCCCCCCCGTGCCCTCCGAATTGGAACACGACACTGTCAGTATGGCGGCAAGAATAAGTAAAGCGTTGGATGTCTATCCGGACAAGCTGCTGCATAGCGCTCTACCACCACCAGTGGTTTTGTTGTTAATGACCCGTTTTGCCTTTGCTCGCCTCTTACAGCAGGCTGCCAGGCTGGACGGCAGATGGTCTACTTTACCCAAAAACCTGGTTCAATACTAGGGAAAATAATAACTACATTATAATTATACGAGTATTTCTATGTATTTGTATCCTTGCTTAGCACTATTAACAAAAGCATATAATTTGCTTACTTTAGAATGTTTCAATTTGTGTAATTTGTCCAGGCCCTAGTTTTTAGTCTTTTTATTCTTTATATATATTATTTTTAGTCTTTTTATTAAAAACATAATGCAATATAGTAAAACAAGAATGCAACAGAACCAAAATTTACTAACATAATACAAGAAATTTACAGTAGGTAATTGATGACACGCTCACAAAAGGCACAACGGACGCATCTGAACAAATCGATAGATTTAATAACGAAAGATTAGGATAATTTACAACTCAAAAAATTAAAAAGTACTGACTTGGATTTCAATATAATCTCATCTAATTACACCAAAAATTGTGTATTTTCCTCGACTTTTATTCGGTTCCATCAGCAGACCTAATCTTGGTGGCAATGGTGGTCCCATTAAAATCTAAATAAAAATGAATATTAAAAATAACTTTAACTCTTTTTCAATGTCAGTTAAAAGTGGTAAATGAATTGTGGGTTATAAAATCAAAGAAATTTAGGTTCATATTTTTTTAAAAATCGACATTAATTTACGTATTGAAAAGATCGATATCATAGAATAGCACCACAAAAAAAAACACAGGTATCATTATTTGTAAATTTGACATTAGTATCTGTCAATTTAGTCCATGCTATGGTAATTTGAAAAAAGTTATTTTTTTTATTAAAGTGCCACCTTGCTTTTACTTATAGAATTAAATGTGGAGTTGCTATATAAAAATAATGAAAAAACTTAAAAAGTGATATGGCAATAGAAATTTAAAAAAATAAATTTGTAAATCAAAATTTTTTAATCTGAATTATCTATGGATGTCAATGATATTGACATTTAATCAATAATGATGGCGGTTGTTTTTGATTTTTGAAATTGAATATATTTATCATTTAATCATACATTTAATACATAATATAATACTGGGCTGGTATAATTGAGCTGGTCTAATGATGGAGATCAAAAACAGGAGACATAAGACATGTTGTGTTCCACACTTATACAATCTATCCTTTTTTTAAGGTGAATTTGTAATATATTAGCGTTTGGGTGTTCTATGTAAATATTAATTTAGTTGCAAATTTATATGTTATATAATATACTAAGAGTGTAATTTTTTTGCTAAATTAATATTCCCGAGTTAAAGTTTACATTTGAAATTTTACTCTTTTTGATTTTGTACTTTTTTTAAAGATATGTCTGTATCGTATTTCATAATGGCTTCATAATTTTGAATGAAGTTATCATTAATTAGAGACTTACACTTTTATATCCACAAGTAACTGTTTTCTTAATTCTTAGGTCAAATTAATAAAGTGTATTTATAATGAGTAATAATAATTTTATTTAATACTCTAATATTAATAATTGCAATAAGGCAACGAAATCACCAACCTTATCTATATGTGTAGAGCCCATAAATCTTAAACCCCTGCATTTAGTATGATGCATATTGTAAGATTATACAAGTGAAAGAGCTGAAGAATATTTTAAATTATAAAGCCAATAAATAAATAAGTGGACAAAAAGGCTGAGCGTAGGTACACTGGTACAACCATCCTCTGCCTACTGCTTCGGTTAGATGGGCGTGAATATACTTTTGTTTCACTTACGGCGTGGCCAGGTGGCGTCTCTTAGTTGTCACTTTGTTGGCGCCAAAACGTCAAGTTGCCAGTCTATAAAGTATTGTAGTCTTTGATTTAGTCTCTGAGATTAAAAAACAGGCATATAAATAAAAAAAACCTGTCATTTTCGATTTCGCAGTGTATTGAATTAAGGTTGGTTTTGGTTGTGTGTTAGCTGTATATCCGATTGATTTAGGATAAGTGACAGCTGCGAAGCACGTGGAAGAGCAGCTGCGCTTGCACACCGCCCGCGCACGGGCAAGCTGTTCTGGCACCTGCGCTAATCTACCTTCAATTTTTTACAAACATCATCTTTACAACAGACATTCGTGATGCATCTGCTCATCATTTTAGTAAAGCTATCATAAAATTCATAATTATTGTTTAGTGATTTTGACGTTATGATTTCAGTGACGTTCTATTAAATGTGGATCATCAACAAACGGCTTAATCATCTTGTAATAATTGGCATATGCTTATAACAATAATAATTTACCGAACAATTTAGCGAGCACATTATAAAGTACTAATTACGAACGAACGAACGAACGAATTTGTGTAAGTATGCGAAAAAACAAGACTAAATTATTGGGTAGTTTTAATAAGTTTAACATGTTTTAAGTTCGTATTTCTAAAATGGGAATCATTCTCTTACGAGTTACATCGCAAATCAAACCTAAATTAATAAGATAGTACATATTACTTTATAATTTGTGCTAATTAGGTTGTGGTCAATTTAGGGGTGTCGTTTTTCGCTGTCAAACTGGCAGTTCATAGACATTCTCTAGAGTGACGTTTTTGAATACTGAACGTACCACAGAATAAAATATTCATTCTATGACCTCAGACCTCAGTACCTTATTTAGAGGCAATGTATGAAAGCTTTTTAGTAACAGGAAAATTCATAGATCATCAATTTTAATAATTAATTTCTTGATTTAAAAGTTGTTAACCACACGTACTAGTAAAATGTCCAAACCGTACAATCCAAGAACACAAAACTAGTATTTTCGTAGAAATAGCTTGCTACGTGAATCTACGGTATCGATTGTTTTTTGTCCACCACTTGGAAAACCAAGATGTCTGGATATAATATATTATGATAGGCTACAAAGGAGACATAGGTTACAAAAAGACCATCTACTTCGTAGACTTGTGTTACTTGCTACTGCTACGCTCGCAATACTACTTTAGTAAGAATTAAGAAATTAAAGATCTTTAGATAAATATCACTGAAAAAGTTAGATGTTATGCAACATGAAACTTTCAACAATCTTTGACTTTGAATAACTTACATACATATCTTCACGCCAAGACCCTTACGATTTATGCAGAGAGTATCGAGTGCCAAATTTCCTTCCTGGCAAACCATCCTCCACATTCATTAGCATTTTCATATAAACACGTCAGTTTTGGAAACTCTTCATACCATCCTCGAATAATATCCGAGCGATTAGATCGTGGAATGTCAGCCTTGTTCTCCCCGGGTACATCTATCTGCATTCGAATGTGGACTTTGAATAAAAAATATACCAAAATCTCATACAAACTGTGTTTAGGTGTCAGCTAAAACGAAGCCAAGTGGACTATTATTTAATAAGCTTAATACGAGTATATTATCATTAAAATAAATAACTTGTTTATTTATTAGTCACTCGGAAGATAGGTGAACTTTGTACGTAAATATTGTATTATCTCTGTTCTACAGGGCTATCTTTCCAGGCCAACAAACAACAGTAAACTTTTGTTTAACGAAACTGTTAAACAAGAATCGCAAGTAGTAAATTTCAGCTAATAGGAATTCTAGACGGTCAGAAACATTGGTTTGCATCTGTCTGAACCGTATATTTCAGCTAAATTTAAAAATAATTGCAAGATAGAAACATAGATACCTCCATGGTCACCTATGTTGGAAAGCGTGTTTGCACTTTGCAACCGTCTTTAAGTGACACAGCGTAGATCACATCCAGTTGTAAAAAGATATTTAATATTTTATTAAATTTTATTACTAAATATGTGTTCCGTGTTGGTCTGAGTCAGGTTTCTTTAACTATCAATTCAAGCTCAAATGCTACCCCAAAATACGGTCCTGAAAGTCAGATTCCTGCTTTCTATCGCTTAAAGAGAAAATGTTTCATTTTCAAAAAAGTTTCTTTTTCTTTTCAGATGAAACGAAACATATCCGAGTTCTTTAACCTCTTGGTTTTGACATTCATTATGTAAATGTGAAGGATATAGTAGAGAAAATTAAGAAAATTTGTAATGAAAAGACAAAATAATCTAAGCCATTGATAAAAATTGCCAAACGTAAGTATACTAGAGTGTACTAAGATTAAAAAAAGGTAAGCGTGATGTTGCGACAACCAATGTTCTCACAGGCCCTAAAAAAGAGCATTTTTTTAATTGTGTTTGCAGTTTATTATTATTATACCGACTGTAACATGATGTACACGTCCTTATAATTAATAGGTACAGTGATAATACTCGTTTATCTTACTATATTAGTACTACTTGGTACAATAAGAACAATTGTCGCTATATCAGGTAATATTTTTCCTTGTGTACATTGTTTACCAACTTCAGTGATTGATAAAACTTACGAAAAATTTAAGAAAATAGGCTGATTGTTTTATAGTCT
This sequence comes from Calephelis nemesis, assembly GCA_002245505.1. Classification (NCBI taxonomy): domain Eukaryota; kingdom Metazoa; phylum Arthropoda; class Insecta; order Lepidoptera; family Riodinidae; genus Calephelis; species Calephelis nemesis. The sequence continues at coordinate 26,421 of NJDD01000688.1, read as the reverse complement.
ATACATTTTTTCTATTCAATCAACGTAAGTCAAAGACTACAAGTTACAAAAGAAGTCGAACGTGTATTTCGTTTATCAGTCAGTGATAAGTCGTCAAAATGAAATCCGTCACCTACGGCTATAATCTCTTTATTATAGAAATGAGTAATAATGTTTTTCTACGTTTGGAAACGTAAGCAAAGTAGCCATGTCATAATTTCATAAAATTTTTCAGTCGACATGGATGAAAATTCATCGGAAGAACAGGACGACGACGCAGCTGGACCATCAAGTATAGGTAGGTAAAGACTTTGTTTCACTAAATGTTGTGTAAGTACTTCTCACTGTAGATATTTCTAATCCAATGTTAATACAATTATAACATATTAATAATTAACTACATATTTATTTAAGAATGAATTTAAATTGCACTAAAACAAAATATCTATTATATTTGGTTTAATGAAACTTTTCATAAATTCGTGGGTCTCAAGCTTTACAAACTAGATGAATAAATGATATCCTACTTTAATTCTCTTGGCACTTATAATTAGCGTGTTTTAATTCTTGTCAAATCCCTTATTTGTAAGTATTTTTTCCCAGCATTATGTGACTCTAGTGTACTCAATAGTGTCACTTTGACAGAAAGCGATAAATTGGTAATAAAGGCTCTGGTTAATACAATAGGTATTCAGTTCAGTTTCAGCATGAAATTCAAAGGAGTTTAAAATATATGAATGCATTTTGTGTTTAAACCGCCCGCCCGCGCCCCGTACTTATTTTTTGTCGATTTCCCGCCGCCACTGCTGGCTGGCTACGCTAGCGCTACATTTCAACATTTGCCGTCGTGTCAGTTGTGTAGCGGCCGCACGATACGAAGCCAGAAACGAATCGGAACGTCAGCGAGTGACGTAGGCAGTTCTTATCGAAACGTTCGAGGTTCGGAGCGCCAGCCGCTCGACTTCATCGACAGTTGCGAGTTTCGCGCTCATGGCAAAAGAATTTCCCAGGATTGTTGTACTCAGTGATAGTGAAAATAAATAAAAACTGTTTGTTATAGTTATCTCGTTCAAGTGATTTTTATTTCTTTGTGAATTTACTTGGATTACAAAATGGAATCTTTAGGAGGTAAATATTTTTCGTTACATAACCTATTAGCAGTAAAATATTTGTAATTGGGAGCAAGGGCGACGTCGACAAACTCACTTTCCTGTTAAGAGCTGTTTAATATATTACAATTATAATTTTATTATGTAAAAAATAAGTTTACGTTGCTAAATTCTAAAAAAATGCTGCCATTAAATTTTAAAAAGTTGATTACCTACATACCAACCTATATTTTTTAAACAAAATTTAATTTTTCATTATTGTTTTAAAATTTATTTATGTTTTATTAGTAATCAAGTCTTCTAGTTCTTTACGAGCAATCTTTCAAAGGAATGTTATATGTAGGTAGGTTTGTATCAGCTGTGAGCTGTCTTAGAAAGTTCCACTACTGTAATCATATGACTATTAGACTAGTGCATATTTGTTTAAAAATATGTTTAAATCTCTTCTGTGTTAGTGATTTGCCAAAAGTAAATAGGAAATTTTTGTATGTAGGTACTGCTTGTGACTAAATACTACTTATCTTATATTCTTTTTTCTAAAAAATGCCACGTAGGTATAATAATTCAAAATTATTTTTTAACTTGAATAAACCTAGCGACATCTATATTTTAACTTTTATTTTTTTACAAAATTAATTTTAAATTTTGTTAAAATAATGATATTACATGCAGAAGCTGTCTAATTTATAAAAATGAAAAATACGTGCCAATTCTACTTTGTTTTTGCCACACCCTTGAAATATTTAAATGTGCAGAACAAGTACTTTTAAACTTTTATATATTTTAAATCATACACATAGCGCCATCTATGAACAACATATAACTCTTATTATATGTTTTGAGTAAATCATGTTATGTTAATATATATTATAATGATCATTATTAGGAAAATACTTTATGATGTACGCAGAAACATTTCTAGGTAAAGTAGTTTTCAATAAGCTCAATTATAATGATAAGGATTGGCTGTTTCTCAGAATTATTAGATAAAAACATCATTTAGATAACATTATTTGTTCCATGCTGATAATCACCAATGTGGCTCTAAATAAGTAGACCCACCTAATCAACTTAAGTAGTGTACAAAACTAACAAAAGAGTGTAAGCTATTGTTTGATTGTTTTTATTTTTTATGGGATTGGAACAAGCAGAAACAGCTTGTTTAGTTTATAAATATTTATTGTGTATAGGTGGTTAAATGTTCCCAATTTGAAACTGGGATGTTAGCCTTTTGCATTGGGAAGCTTACCAGGTGAAGGGTTGGGACCCTGTATACCGAAACACTGGCATCATGATGGCAAGAACAAGTTGTTTTTGAAAGTATCCACATAGCTTTATACCTATTTAAGCAATATTTAAATTTTTTGTTGTTTCCTTTGTCTGGTTAGACGACACCTACATACTTAGAGAAGCTAATTTTATACATTTAGAAAACCTTTTTAACTAAATATTTTACAGAACATTGTGATACCTAAAATTGTAAATGAAGTTTCAACTCAAAGTCAGTGAATTTGTATTTTTATTGTACGGGTGTTAGTACCTTCAATAAAAAATTTGAAGTGAACTCATCAGACCCATTGAAATAAAATGCAGCTTATGGTTGAACTGACGGTTGTCCCTTAAATCCATGTCACACTTTCAGTAGTTTAGCCGTGAAAGTCATATACATTATAAAAAATACATAGTGTATAATATGAGCTCCGCTATAGTTTGAAGGATATGTAGGCTCTCAAAATAACATTAAACATCATACTAACGCCATCTGTTGATTGTTTATTTAATTATAAGTTAGATTTTTTTCTTTAAACGATCTTCTTGTTAATTATACACATGGCCTTTGTCTACTATAATGTTTTAGGCCTCCTAAAACTCAAAATGGAAATTTCGTAGATGCTGGAGATACTTCCGAAAATTTGTTACTATTAACTTAGAAGCCATTAAATTCATTTTCGACAACAATTTTGGGGTTTTTAATAAAAGTAACAAAGTGACAAATGAATTTATGAGTAAAAAAAATTACTTTCGGGTTTTATTGTCGCCTTGCTACCCCCGCGCGGCAGGAATGTTTGTTTGTTACTCCCTCACGCTAAAACTGCTAAACCGATTTTCATGAAATTTGGCACACATAGAGGATACTGTGGATTTATTATTTATTTGTCCCGAAATAAAATCCTGTGGGACCATTAACCTCACGGGCAACAGCTATTTCTCGATATTTTTCCTACAGTACTGGTTTCGGGGAATCCCAAGAATAGTATTCTAGGAACAAAAGTTGAATTCTTGATTAAGATGACCATACGTCCCGATTTAAGCGGGATTATCCCGCTTTCAGGTTGTAGACCATCAACGAAACGAATAATATGGCCACATTATCCTTGACTCTAGGTTTGAAAATGAGACAGAGGATATCGCGGCCAACTAAAATGCAGCCTAATAATAGAGCGAATCTTGTTTACATTTGAAATCCTACGTTTGTTTTGTAAAGATTTCTATGACGTTTATAAACAGGCTTACTTTTAGATGCACCTTCTTGAGACTTAGATTCTTTCCTGCTATCGAAAAACGTAAATTAAAAATATCCACTCCTTCTATTTTGATTAAACACGGGTAAGACCTTATGCCATGCTACTCTCCCTTAAATACTGGCGAAAATCAAATCATACCTATTTGTTCCAGAATTTAAGAAATGTACCTAGTACCTTACGTCGAATAACGTTTATGAAACAGTGCTAACACTTTATACCTATATATTTTTCTGTTTGCGCTTCGCTGGCGACGCCGCGCTAGAATGCATCTAGGTTTAAATACCTACCTAGGTATTTTTATAATAATTTTATGCAAGAGCAGTATTTACATTATGACGTATTATACGTTTTACTTTTATTATTCCGTCGAACTAAAATAACCTTTAAATTTAGTATAGATTAAGTTAGTACCTTCGCCTAGTAACTTGGTAGGTATCAAGGTTCACGATTATACCTAGATCATGATTGGCTTCTTAGTCCCACAATGTAATAGGTGGCAAACTTAGTAACCTAGCACATATCTATTTAAACCCGTTATTTTTTACAATTTTAATCTTGTTTAATATTCTGATTTATATCTGAATTATATTTATAATAATGTATAATAATTCTTAATTATATTTATAAAAATGTATAATAATGTGTAAAATGTAATGTTTATGGGTTGGCAACGCGTTTGTAGAAACCTTAGCTCTGGAATGCAGTTGCCCGGCGGCGATATTCGTGGGAGAACTATAGACAAGCTGCCACGACGATGTTTGCGGCCTTTTATTTTGTTGTATCATCGTATTGCATTGAATCAAACCATAGAGCATTTTAATACGTAACGGGAAACGAAAGCTGAAGCGCAATGGTTTTGACTCAAAATTTATCATCTGTTGTAGCTAAATAAAATGTTATGAATTAGACTGTTTAGTTTTAGGCTGTACGTAAGTCAGTTTTTGCCAATTTCAAATTAAAAAAAAATCACCACAGAATAAATAACTCCGTTTCACGCTATAGGTATGACTTCCGGTAAATCATCACTACATGACGTAGGTGTTTGTACCTACCTACCTATCTCATGAATAATTTAAGAACTGACGACATGTTTTTTCTTTATTTTTACAATTTTGTTACAATTTGATTTAAATGGAATATAGAATCTTGCCCATAAGAGTTATCATTTTTTAACAATTCGAGAATAGTCGACATTTTGTTCTTTATTTTTTATAATTATTACTATTCAATTTGACATAAATGGAATAAATACTCTGAACCTTATGTGTTATCATTTTCTGTCTTATTTTTAAAAGTCGAGAGAATGAGGTGTAGAAATTGGACTTTAGACGCAGAACAAATCAGGCTAAGGCGTTGGCTATACCTATTGGTTTATACTTGTGGCTGTATAGGTAGGTATATACAACTAATAACAAATACTTAACCACCCAGAAGGCCTCTATACGTTTGACCAACACCCTGGCCCAATAATTAATTTTTCCTCCACATGGCAGATATTTTCCATTCAATTCGTCATTCATTCGTCATTCAACATTTTATAATCTAAATAAACATTTCATTCACGTTTATAGGATCATAGTTCGTACCTACGCTACGTCGTTAAAATAGAAACAATGATGGACCTTTTCATTCATCAGTTTTACATTCATCCGGGTTGTTTTTATAAATGTGATCCACATCTGGCGGATGTTCATATCCTCTTGATAACGTTTCCGGTCTTCATTTGTTTGTTTTATATCTTTTATGACGACAACCAGCGTTTTTAAGGCCATAGTCTAAAATTACCTCGAAATTTTTTATTACGAAGTTTAATGTTTTTTTTTTAATTTAATAAAATTGAGTATGGAAATTAACGTTTACCCTGATAGTATATGTCTCACTTGGTTACACCTAATAATAGGAAATAAATAGATAAAACTCGAAGTTAAAAATTTAAGTTACACTAAGAGTAACTACGCCTGTTCGCGGACATCGTTTAAAAAAAACCCTTAAAAATAAATGTACTAACAAACTAGGGAAACGAAAAGTCGTTGCTGTCTGTTATACAATATATTAGAAACACACACAAACAAAATAACCGTTCGCATAACCTTTCCTAGTTAAAAAAGAACTAATGTCAGCTATTTAAAAAAAGTTGTGTCAATATCCTTAATTTTAGAAAAAAAAATAGTGAATCGGCGAGTTTTTAAACGTAATTTCTCTACGCTTTAAATTTTAATTCAAGATTGTATTTGTTCCTAGACCTTGAAAATTATTAAAAGGATAAAAATAATGACGATTTTGATTGATTATTGTATTTTTAAAAGTTAAAATGAAATGGATGCGAACTCGTCTTACTATCTTTAACTTAATTCTTTATTTTAATACAAATAACTATGTTATAAGGATTTGGTTTTAATTTAATTTTATCATTACCAGAGTAATAGAAAATCATGTAGATGACGAAATTCACCTGGATGCAAAGTGGATGGTTGGATAATATAATATACCAGTTTGCGTCCACTTGCTTATTTAAATACTAAATCTTAATTAACTGTTACATGAAGTTAAATCAGTTAGTAATAAGTAGGTGGTAGTCGGTAGAGTGCGTTGCATCGTCCCATCGGGAAGTCCCGATGCACCTACCACAGCTCTGGAAATGTACAAGTGCATTGAAATGTTTCTGCCTTGTTCCATTTATACACAAGTAGCTGTATTATAAATTTTAATTTGCGTCCACATTATTAGGGTAATACAAAAAGATGTAAATGACGAAATTTACCTGGACGCCAATTGGATGGATGGATTATATAATAATATACCAGTTTGCGTCCACTTGCTTATTTAAATACTAAATCTTAATTAACTGTTTAATAAAGTTAAATCAGACAATAATAAGTAGGTGATAGTCGGTAGAGTGCGTTGCATCATCATAGTCGGTAGAGTCCCGATGGGAGTAAGTAAGTAGTACCTACCACAACTCCGGAAAGGTGCAAGCGCATTGAACTATTTCTGCCTTCTTCCATTTATACACAAGCAGCTGTATTATAAATTTTAACTTTATTTAGGCAAGTTTTTAAGTATATTCAGGCTCATATCCCCAAAGAATTTGACAAAGATACAAGTAGGGCACCCACGATTAGCCTAAGATACTTAGTCCTACAAGGCTATATTTGGTAAACCTATTGCCAACCGGGAACATATTCTATTCCAGATGACGATGTTTTGATTAAAAAATAATAAAAGATCGTATCAAGAACTAAAGAGAGAACAAGATAGATAAAAAATTGTTAGGAAAGAAATTGAAGTTATTTTATTTATTAAAAATATCACTAGACATTTTGACTAAAACTTAGCTTCATCCTAAAATAGACTATATTACGGATGTGTTACAATAATAGTTAATTCAGAACTAGATCAAGAACATTTTTATATTTTACCTCAAACCTGCAAACTCCACTAAGTGGATGCGAACTGGCAAAATGACCCTACTTAATTTGCAATTCAAGTATTTTCCTGAATTTAACAAATTCTATTTTAAGAGAGAAAATGCATCTAATAAACATGTTATTGTGTTTGATGTTTTTGCAAAAGGTTATATCTACCTACCGTCCATAAAATAAATATAAATCATCTGAATATACGTAAACACTTCCATTGTTGTTTAAACTAGGTACTTTTTAAATAAACAAAACGTGCTTGAATAATCTTTTATTATGAAAGGTAAATCTGGGAACAGGTCTTTGAATTCGTTCATACATTCACGCCTATTAACCATGTAGATAGATCTAGATGCAACTTGTAATTTGAGGAAAAATTTAGTAACAACTCTAGTAGTATTTTTTTTAAAGTATGTATGTACTATTTATGTTACAATACTTAAGACTTATAGCTTCTTCCTTCTGGTTATTACAACGTATAAGTTAAAAACATAATGAGAAAAACGAAATGCAGATTATGCATTATTTTCAAAGAGGTACCAGTAAAAGGAAATAATAAAATAATGGCACTTGCATAACTCGCTCTTTTAAAAATTACAAATCAACAAAATAGGTATCTACTGTACATATTCATTACAAAGCGACAGCTGAATCAAATAAATGAATGTCAAGAAAGAATGAACCTAAAAGTTCTACGATCTCAAAAATATCCGTTTTTAAGTTTATTCTATGCTTTTAAAAGCGACTATCAAGCTATACCTGAAAGTCATGCAAAATTGGCTTGTGATTTTGAAATTGGAAGCCTCATTCGAATTTGCATGTCTTAATGAAATTTGTAAGATGTCACTAAACTTTTCGTGGGAACTAAAGCGCTAGTAGTTGTGCGTAGGCGCTACAGGCTCGCATTGGAATTCGAAAGCTGAGCGCCGACCACCCATAGGCATGAGAACGGAGCTACGTCCCGTTCCCCACGCCTGCCCCGGCGCCGCCTCTCACCGTCTCTTAACACACAATGCCTGAATTTCATTTGCTCTTTGCAGCAAGCCATGGACCTTGAATGCAATTCTTTTGTTTTATTTTCTTACTGTCTTAAAAAGCACATATTCAAGACAATCGTGGTGGATTTTATAGTACTTACATAGCAAGTGACTTCTAAAGTACGTTCTTATGGTAAATGTGTACATTGTAAATCTATCTAAAAGTCCTCTAAATTTTCGCCCAAAACTCCTTCTTCCTTATTAAAAATTAAGTTTGAGTTCATTGGACGACCTTATTCTAACATCTAGTTTTTGCCTTTTTGTTTTTTTAAAGTGAACTGATTAGAAATGGTTGTATGTACTGGGTACGTTCTAAAAAATGGCGGAAACTTATCTGGTTCAATTAAATTGAGTCATTATAAAATAACACTGGCTGCAAAATCGCATCCTAATGAAAATCTATAGAGAAGCCTTTGCCCATAAACTTAAATTTGTACTTCAATCAATTTTATTATATTCTTAAGTACTGTCCGCATTCCCAGCTGTCACTTTTTTATTCGGTACTGGTTAGAGCCGCCTAGCAGTACAGTCGCATTCCAAAGGCCCTTTTTTACGCTGTGTGGTCGCGGTTTCCGCTGAACATGGCAACGTCGCGTCTCAAATATGAATGAAATCCGGTCGTCGGCGAGCGGTGCGGCAACGTCGCACCAGACGCTAGCTTGATTGAGAATTAGGTACATCCCTCCCGCGTAGCCCTTCGTACGTCTCGCCTGTTTATATTAATATTTTGATTATAATGTATCTGGACTAGATTAGCCGCTTGGTATTCATATTTTTACCATCTGTTAACCACACGTAAAGATATCATGCTGGAAACAATTCCTTTGTAGTTCACGTGGTATTGTTCGCAGTATGATGTCTACCAATTGTAAATGCCCAGTTTAGCATGGCACTCTTTTTACCCCAAATATTATGAACTGCAATTGCTATGTTATTTGTAAACATAGTTGCCTATGGAAAAAAGGCGACCATTAAAAAAAACTTGGGCTATGTTTTTACATTGCAAACATTTCAAGCTGATTGTGATTTCAAAGATTTCCAAATTTCGCCAAAGGGGCTGTTATACTTTTGTCAGATAAAATGGATAAAGCTTTTAGGGAAGGGGGGCCAACAGCTGTGCTGAGCACCCCACGTACGCAAGCCCATACTCCCCTAACTACGCACGCATGCGCAATGGTAATCGCCAAACCCCGTACAAAAGTCGAAACTATGGCCACTATTTATGGGAAGTTCGTGTGCAATGATCGTGTTACAAACGTGGTTCAAAATTTCCAATATACTTCTTTTAATCAGTGTCCCCATGATCGGAAATGTGCTTTTTTAGTGTTACGTGAAAAAAGTGAACATTCAGCAGACAAAATGCCGATTTTAGTTAATCACAAGCAGCGAAATGGTAACTATTGATCCGTCGTACGCGGCCATTACGTTATTGACTGTTTATTTTCATGTCTGCAGCAGATGAATGCTCGGTTTAAGCAAGGTCATTTTAACTACTCCCGCTTTAGTATCGTTCTCGTAACAAACTAGTTCCAATTTAGGCTATAGCTATGCTCTTTAATCCTAGTATCATCCTCCATTTTGGTTACAGAAACTCAGGTCTCGATAATTACGTTTCTGAAAATGCTTTAAGTTTCTATCCCGTGTTTTGTAATGTCCACAAAGGTCCAGATTGTTATAAATTGGTTAGGTTCTGTTTTTTTTTAATTATTTTTCAGTAGGGTATATATTTTTGCGTATTGGAATATGTAGCTAGAAGTAACGTAGTCTTAAGTAGGTATCAGATTTTAACCGAGAGTGTTAAATTATTATTGATATTATTATTTGAGTTTTATAATTACGTACTCTTGTTTTAAAGGAATAAATGTACAAAAAAAATAGACCACTATTAGAAGTAGCTCTTACTACTGCAGTTAATAGAGGAGAGTTTGTTTAAGTAAAAAAGAAAGTAAATGAATTTACGTCAGTATCGTTGAAGAAGTAAGCAGAGGTACAACTAGAGCATCTATGATTAGCTGAACTACTTAAAATAAATGTCAAAAACAATTTGTGACAAAATTAACAAATGGGGGACCTTATAACTAACTAAAAAAAAAGTTACCTAATAACTAAATTTACAAATTAGGCACATTCTGAAGATATACAAATAAACGTTTAATTCGAACTATATCATTTTTTCGAGATAATAACCACTGTAACAACTAATATCAAATTCGATTTTTTTTTCATCGGTAATTTAAAACGTTTGTCTAAAATTTAAAACGATAAAACCTTTGAATTTTTAAAGATCACAGTAGATATAAAGAAAATATAACAATAAGTTTTTTTAGTTAAGTTATGTTTTTGATATTTTTAAAAATGTTCATAGGCCTTATGTTTTAAGATAACGATATATAAATGAAAATATCGTGTATTTTTATTATTTTTTGGTTTTAAGGGCTTTATTTGCTAGTTGAAATGTGCCTAAAACGCCCATAGGCCTAAAATTTTCAAGATAAGAATTGATTGCTAATGCCGAGTGCATGCGCACTGAGAGTGAGTGAGGGCAGAGGGAGGAGGCTGCGGGAATGGAATGCCGATGACGCAGCCCGGCTGGCTCGTTGGCCGCGAACTTGTTATTCAGGGTTGCCACATTGTAGAATTCGATAACATTTCTGTATATTTTTTTTTCATAACCGATAGCTTTGTACAAGGAAACTCATCACGTGATGCCAGATGAGCATATTAAGCTGGATTGTGCTTTTTTTGATAAAAAAATAAATATTCATGGACAAGTTGCACAAATTGAATCTAATCCCAAAGTAAGCACATTATATGCTCGTGTTATGGGTGTTAGTCAACGATTCTAATACATAGAAATACTTAAATAGATACCTACCAGAATAAATTTAATAAACAGACCCGGAAATGCATACATATCTAAATGTCCATCACACAAATGCCTGGGAATGGAATGGAACCAGGGCCTCGCGGTTGATAGGTGTAGTTCGTGTAGTACAGCCACTCGACCAACGAGGCGGTCATAATTATCTTGTAATTCAACTATTTGAGAAGATTGAGAGAATTTTCGGGTACGCTGCCATGATGCCGGATACGTCATATAGATTTTTGTCTGGTTACCGTAAAAAAGAAATGTTTTATGTATGTAAGAGAATAGGAGGATTGATCCTAAAATAGGTGACTGGCCTTCCTTGAGAGGATATTTTGTATAATTTTTGGCATCTACTGTAAACTGGTTTTGGCCTCGTGCAAAATAATGCTATTGTATACTTACAAAAGTATAGCGCGAGTTTGCCAGTGGAGGCATTCATAGTCACCAGCGTGCGAAGTGGACAAATAAAAGAGCAAGAAGGAGGACCTTAGTTCCTTCGTTTATACGTGAAACAGAACTGAGATAAACGCTAGAATGATGATAATTAATTCGGGAAGATTTTCGCTCTGCTGGCAACCCTGGTTGTTATGTGAAACTGCTCCAACTAAATCACTTGTTTTATGGTTTCCAAACTAGGTACATACCGCAACAGCAAAACATCATGCTAGAATACTTATTTCAATTGTTATATGTCAATAAATTAAAGGCATGCGAAAAAATCGTATATATTGACAATATCTACAAATGATATAGTATTGGTTGAGTATGACTATTTTTTTTTTGTTATTACGAGTACTATTACGACATAAGGTTTATAAATAGCACAAAATATGTAAAATTGTATTCCACTTTCGTTATGTCTTGTTTAGATAGTTGGCGAGAAAAGTCGATTTTACGAAAGTTTTTTTTAAATATATGTACGTGCTACTATTTAATTAAATTATGTGCTTCGACTTTACGTTTTTTACTCTAGTACACTTTATTCTTTTATTTTTAAATTGGCTGACCTAATCTAGATTTAAGCGAAATGATTATGTATAATAACTACTCTATATATATATACTAGCTGTTACCCGCGGCTTCGCCCGCGTAGTCTACTTATTTGATATTTAGCTCTCCAACACTGTTCGTTAAAATTTTAAGATAAAATGTAGCCTTTATCGCTATCCAAAGTTTCATTTTTTTTAAATGTTAAAATCAATTTAGCAATTTTGCCGTCAAAACTGAACATACACTTTCTCTTTCACCTCAGATTCTCTTTTCTAATTTCACCTCAAATAAATAGTAGGAATACGTTATTTTCTCCACAGTTTTATCTGCACTTCGGCAAATCCTATGAAATTAAACTGTATAGCAAGTTATGGAAACCTCTAACAGATTTTTTTTCGAAATTTTAGAAATATGTATATCGTCTCTGAGGTCTAACCGTGCGTCTTCGGAATGACTTCTTGGGATCTTGGGTTCGATCTCCGGTCCGGGCAACAAAAAAAAAAAGAAATTGTGAAGTTTCAATTATCTACTAAAAGTAACGTTGCTACTTGCCCGGGATTGGATAAGTTCCCGGTTGGCTACAGGATTGTCATCTATTAAATCGGACTTAATGTCTTCGGCTAGTCGTGAGCGCTCTGGTTGTGCAGTTAGGCAGAACTTCGGGGATATCTTCAGAAACTCACATTTAGAAATTGTCATCTACCAAATTGGATTTAATGTCTTCGGCTAGTCATGAGCGCTCTGGTTGTACAGTTAGGCCGAACTAACCCTTCGGGGATATCTTCAGAAACTCACATTTAGAAATTGTAGCAATAAAATTAAACTCTTCAGCTTTTTAATATTAGTATGAACAGATTCTGTGATAAATTTGACCTTGCACAGAAAAATGTCCTGGCATAATTATGTGTCTGCCTACTCCAAACGACGTCATTCGAAAACAATTATTGCATTTGCCCATATTGCTTAAAAATCTTTTATTTCATAGACATTCATCAGAATTGCACAGTAAAAGAGACTTTAGACCAGCTGAGCCGAGCTGGTTCACCAAGCAAAAGTAATAATACCTTGCCATTAACACAACATCACAATGCGGACATTTTTTATCAATTTTCCAATTAAAATCAAAGGAGTATTTTTATACTGTAACGTGTGGTCATAATAGTCCTGCATTAACAAAAACATTCCTATTAAATCTACTGAAAATGATTCTACTTTGAGCATGACGTTGAACGCTAGCTGATCTTATCCCTTGCGTCTGTGGAAATATCTCCAAATCCCTCAAAGACACTTAACGGTCAGCCAGTTCCGCAATTCTGTTGAGTCTGAGAATGGAGTGCCCATTGTCGAATGCTAGCAAGTGATCATAATCCACAAAAACACTATTCTTGCCAACATTTTTTTAGATTAATTTTACCTTTTCACCTCTATTTACCCATTCTCCCTCATTTTTAGTGATAAAAAGTAGCCTAAATTTTTTCGTTTATCATAGTGTCTAAATACAAAGTTTCACTGTTACAGCTTTAAAAATGGCGACTATACATATGAACAGTCATCCCCTCTTTTTACCCATTCTCCCCCATTTTTTACGATAAAAAGTAGCTTATGTTCTTTCGTTTATCGTAATGTGTCTAAATACAAAGTTTCACTGTTACAGCTTTAAAAATGACGAATTTTCATATGAACGTTCATCCTCTTTTTTTACCCACTCTCCCTTATTTTTTGCAATAAAAAGTAGCCTATGTTGTCCCTTAGGGTCTATTCTATCTCTGTACCAAATTTCATCAATATCGGTTCACTGGTTTAGTCGTGAAAGCGTAACAGACAGACAAACAGACAGAATTACTTTCGCATTTATAACATTAGTAGGGATTTTTAACCAATTTCGCTATGATTATGATATTAATATTTGCTATTTTAGTATGTGTATCATAATTTCTTTGCGTGTTTTTCGTAAATGATAAACTGAAGTACGTGGTTCATTGTTATGGACTTATGTTAAATACTGTTAAATATTTTTCCTACGCATTATTGTGCCACCCCCGTTAACCCCCATAGAGGTTGATTAAAAAAAAAACGCTTAGATAGAGATATATCTCATAATTTGTATTGCAGAGCATTATTTCAGTGTCACGCAAAATATTTCAATAGAATTAAATTTTCCAGACAAACTTAGCCACCCCCTTTAACCCCCAATTGGGGTGAATTACGAAAAACCCTGAAATATGTGTTTCGTCATTTGTACTAAAAAGCATTAATTCAAAGTTTCATGCAAAAATGTGCATTAAAAATATTTTTCTCATATAAACTTTGCCACCACCTTTAACCCCCAATGGGGGTGAATTTCGAAAAACCCTGAAATACGTGTTTTATCATTTGTACTAAAAAGCATTAGTTCAAAGTTTCATGCAAAAATGTGCAATAATAATATTTTTCTCCAAACTTTGCCACCCCTTTTCACCCTTTTAGGGGTTGAATTTCCAAAAAATAATATGGCTATGTCCTTCTTATGAATGCAAACTATCTACATACCAAATTTCAGCAAAATCGGTTGGGCGGTTTAGGCGTGAAAAGGTAACAGACAGACAGACAGAGTTACTTTCGCATTTATAATATTAGTATGGATATATATATATATCTTTAAAATACATTCGGATTTCCGATACTTGACAAATATAGCCGAAGCACATAATTTAAATAGTACTACTGTTAACGCCTTTTGCGAATACCAATTTTAACATAAAACATTTTTATATACATAGGCCGAGCACAGACGAACAATTTTAGTAAAAATATACGCGGTATAGCGAATGTCGTTCGAGAGCTGTTTATGTAAACGTACTGTTACATTTCGGGTTAAGAAGTTGTTATCGTTCGTTCATAGGATGCAGACTTTCTAAAGTTTGCCTTGTACTGTATCGGGCATTTGTTACCGCATTACGTTGAATCTGGACAAGCGTTCTATATTTTTTTTCATATGATATTAGAAGGCAAACAAGCAGACGGATGTCCTGAGAAAGAAGTTCACGCCGCCTAGAGACACCAAAGGTGGTAATGGTGCGTTGCCTACCTGAGGCCGGGATGTTAGGCCTCGAGCAAAAGTAAGTATACCGGTTACCTAACCCTCCAAACCGGAACACGTCATGACGTTATGGCGGCAGGAATAGGTAAGGCGGTGGCAACAATCCGGGTGAGTCGCTGCGAAACTCTATCACCTAGTCAGATGTCACGTTGTTAGTGGCGGTAAGCCTATGCTCGCCGTTTACGAGCTGCCTGGCAGGAAGGCAGATGGTCTATTCTACAAAGAGCCTGGACCGACACGGTATTAGTTACTTTTCTTTAAAACATACAATGAGTGTTGAAAACAATATAATCTATACATCTATCAAAATAAATCCAAATTGGAGTGTGTTTGTAATGTAAAAATAACAGCTTTTTCTACATGCGGGAGAACGAACATATGGTACATATACCAATAAAATACGTTTTACAGTTTTTGTTTGTCGCTCTATCTGTTTGTTACGGCTAATCTCCGAAACGGCTAGACCGATGTTGACGGGACTGACGTAATAAGGAGTTACTTCGGCTACTTTTACTTTAGATTCTTTAAGTAAATTAAGTATCAAATAAACTAAATAACCTCTTGTAAAATTTCACGCGGACGAAGTCGCGGACACAGCAAGTGTGTATATTAAATTTACTTATTTAATTTTTGTTTCGTTTTCCGTATTAAGATGGTGTCTCAAAAGAAAAAACAAAGAATTTATTGGTGAAAAAAACAAAGTTTGTGTTTAAGCAAGGCAGTGAATTCCAAGCCACTGATATAGAGAGGAATTTAAACCAATATTTAACAACTTTCACATTACGTTTTTGGGAGGTTTGTCGCGGACATGTGAACAGGCGTGTTCAGTTTATAATTAAAACGACGAAAGTTACATCGCAGGTTATTTTTGACTAACATCAAACTCAAAGCGAATGAAAGCCCATGAGCGCCGCTAGGGTTACTTTCAAGGAAGTGGCTCTGCTTTACCTGCTCCACTTGATACAAAGAATAAAATTAGTTTATGGAATTCGTATTTTCTAGTCACACTTCCGTCAGTTTACATCTGCTGTTTATCCTCATGAAATGCTCTATTTTGAGCTAATGTTAGTTCGTAAATTGAGTTGAACCCTTAAACATCGGGATCCAAATCAAAAACTGCTATCAAAGTACCTTTGAGTGCACTCTTCTAGTACTACTAGTACATTTACCTAACAAGAAATATGATGGCCACGACGTAGTAAAATAAGTATGATTTGGTTGACTATAAAATAACACAAGCTATTTCTCCTTTACAGTGCCAGTGTCTACTGCGTCACCAAGAAATAGCAAGATGCTGGTTACACAGTTGTTTAGTCCGCAAAACCTGAGCCAACTAGTCATGCCGACACCAGGCTGCGAGGCAAACCCAGATTCGCCAACTAGTTCGCCTTCGTCCTCGTCGTCCACGGACAAAACCGACAACCGTGATCATTTCACTTTTTGTCCTGACCTTCCTGACATGCGCCGTGAAGAAGAGCGACTCAAAACTTTCGATAAGTGGCCTGTTTCATTTATCACTCCTGAACGCTTAGCTAAAAACGGATTCTACTATCTAGGCCGGGGCGATGAAGTGCGCTGTGCTTTCTGCAAAGTCGAAATCATGAGATGGGTGGAAGGGGACGATCCTGCTGTAGATCATCAAAGGTGGGCACCCCAATGTCCATTCCTAAGACATCAAGCTGGCAATGTGCCGATGGATTCGCCTACATCTGACGGCCGTGACGAATGTGGAACAAGAGCGCCGACAACTCAAGCTGCGCCTATCCATATTCCACGACCCGCTCACCCCCGATATGCATCCGAAGCTGCCCGTCTCCGTACATTTGTCGATTGGCCTCGCAGTATGCGACAAAAGCCTGAGGAGCTAGCCGAAGCTGGTTTCTTCTACACTGGTCAAGGAGACAAAACGAAATGCTTTTTCTGTGACGGTGGTTTGAAGGACTGGGAAAATGACGATATTCCCTGGGAGCAACATGCACGTTGGTTCGATCGATGTGCCTACGTCCAACTTGTCAAAGGACGAGAGTATGTACAAAAGGTTATATCGGAAGCGTGTGCTGTTGCACCTACTAAAGAGGAGAAAGAGACACCCTCCACCCCTGCGCCTAGTATAGAAAACAAAAAGGACGAAGTCGAAAATACGATAGAAGACACAAAATTATGTAAGATATGCTTCGTGGAAGAACGCAACGTTTGTTTCGTGCCCTGTGGCCACATAGTGGCCTGCGCAAAATGCGCTTTGTCCACTGATAAATGCCCTATGTGTCGAAGGACGTTTACAAACGCTGTGCGAATATATTTTTCATGAACTAGTGAGCACCCGTAGTGGTGTGTGCTTGAAAACCACACATCGAAGTCGCTCTTTGAGCAGATCGTTCGCACGAGCGTTAAAACGCTTGGTAGTTGAACGAGGAGTCTAAATGAAAACGCTTAGCAGTAGATTAAATTAAAGTGTCGCGTTTAAGCTATACCCGAATTTGTAAACTGGACATATCCGCGGCTGTAGTCAGGCGATTGTTCGTTGCACGATAAAAAGCGCTCGTGCGAACGAGGCTTAACTGTGATTTAAGGTTAATATTTAAATGTAGTGTTGTAACCAAGGTTGGAGTTTATTTAGTTATACGAAAGTGAATGGAAGAAATCAATTACATTTTAAAGTATTGGATGTTCCTTTTAGAAAAATTATGCAAATGGTTTCTGTTAAGTTTTTTATTTGAGATGCCATTTTCATGGTTTTTGATATCAATTTTCTTTCAATGTTAGATTAATATTAAAATTATGCCAACTACTGTCATTCTGGGAAAAACTTATTATTTTGTATCCTTGATATTTCCAACAAATGCCAACACTTGGTAGGACAACATTTCACATTTATACCGAATAGGGGTGCAGTTATACACTTGACAAATGTATATATTTAACAATTTTAAATTATTTATTTTTAAAAAAATTGTACAACATGTAAATACTAATTGTAATTTGTATAGCTTATCATTTTGTCCCACCGAAATAAATGTTCTTTCAACTGCATGAGAATTGTAAAAAAAAGAGCAACACTAAATTATTCTGTATGATAATAATCAGTACTGGTAAATGTTTTATTCGAACAAGGGAAAAAAGTCATTTATTCCCAGAAGTATACAATTGAAATTAAATTTATTGTTTTGTTGGCATCCTAAGTATGTGTAATGTGGTAGCATGTTTGTAATTGTGTTTGTACAGTTGTAAAATTGGTGTTAAAGTAACAATTCTGTAAAAAATTACTTTTGACAATAATGGAAATGTAAAAAAGGTAGACATTATGATAAGCAAAACATGTCTTGCATATGTGGACTAGGTGGAGAATTGTATTAACCGAATTCATTGCTAGTTTCTCATTTCTTTTATGTTGAACTATGTGATACCATATGTAATGATAAGTGTATTGTAATGGTATTATTTTAGAGTTGATTATTTGAGCAAAATTACAATTTTAATCACTCAAAAAATACCTTCAATTGCAGTAATGTATGTATGAAATATATCTCTGCAATTGAAGGTATTCATCTTATAAATTCAATGGTAATTTATGTTTACATGTTATGGATTAATTAAATTGAAATTAAAAATAAAAATGTGACATGCAAATGATTATGATCGCCTCATTGGTCGAGGGGCTAGCGTACACGCCTAATTCCGACGACCAATAAGGGCTCGGATTCGATTCCCGACGGGGGCAGGCATTTATGTGATGAACATTTAGATGTTTGCATTTCCGGGTCTGGGTGATTATCAAATTTATTCTGGTATCTGTTTTAGTACTTATATATATTAAAATCATTGATTAACACATATACACAAGCATAATATAATTGGCTTACTTATTAGATTCAATTTGTGTAACTTGTTCGAGAATTATTAATTTATCTTGACAATAGATATTAAACTTAGACTTTTAGAAAATAACACCATATCGCAATCACTTAGTAAAGTTTGATTATTTGCAATGAATCGGTTAAATCCTAATACTATACACACAAGAATGATACGTAGGAAGTAGAAATAACAGATAGTCTGGTAATGTGCACTAAAGATGTGATTGCTGCATTTAATTTCAATAGTAACTCTTAAATTATGTAGTCATTTGACGTGGCACACTTATTTATTGTACAATTATTGTGCAATTAACAATGTAAATGAAACAGGTCATATCATAATGTATTTTTTCACTAATGTCACATACTAATCATATTAATTTTAGCCCAGCAATTAATAATATATAGAATGAAAATATTGTTGTTAATAATAAAAATGTTGTTCTAAATTGTTGTTTTAATGTATTTCAAACTTGAAGTTGATATTTTTTGTGTAAAAATTGACTTTAAAATCCCTGGATCCCGTTATCCCATCTTTTTCAAATAAAAAAGTAAATTTTTAAATCTGTTCATCGATTAACATATATAAAAAAAATAGGGGGGTCTGAAGACTTGGTCCAATCATATTTTGGAGGTCTAACATAGTACATTTTTTTTTCAAATTCGTTAAATGAACACATTGAATTCACTTTCTTCCAAGCTATTCTTGACAAGTACCTAAACAACTGTTACCTATAGACACCATTGATATTATGAGTTTGTTGCTATCCTGCACCCGGGCTGGCAGGTGTCTTGTGCAAATCTATCGGCTACCCTACCCTCTGTACCGGAACTTGAAGTTATGGCGGCGAAATATATATAACATTTTCCGAAGAGGTAAGCAGAGGTACAACCACGCCACCCACCTAGACATAAAACCCACAAAGTAATAGGTGATAAGCCTGTCGCCAACCGGGCAGTCATTTTTATTAGAAAATTGTAAATACACAATATTCTAACTTTTATGTTGCCCGACCCGGGCATTGAACCCAGGACCTCAAGAATAGACTGATAGGCACGAAGTAAAAACCATGTGCAGGTCATGGCTCATGCACCTGAATATTGGAATCGAGAAACACCCAGACCAGGAAATACAGACAAATGCTTAACGCAAATACCTGCGTTCGTCAAGAATCGTATCCAAGCCTTCCAGTTGGTTGGTGGAGTTAGGCGTGTATGCTGACCCTTCGACCAACGAGCTTGCTTTGAAAGTGGCCTAGATCTATAACCATAGATGTTTGAAGTTTTTGAAGTGAAACATGAAATATCTGTAGCGGTGGCGGTACAAACCAGCAGGTAACTCTTGAGTTTAGTAGGGTTACTCTCAAAGGTCTATGCATGCAATATTGGAAATTGGAATAGTATGTCAGGTTAGGTGCTCTTGAAAACAATACTGGCAAATTATTAAGGCCCCATACTCAGTCAGGCAGAAAACTTTAACTTTTTGATTTTTTTCTATCGAGCAAAGTGAAATGAATCGTGTTTTGGAAACACTAGTGTAGTAAAGCATATTCATGTTAATCTTGTGTATTTTTGTCAGCGAGATCCATGATAGCTGTGTATGAAAAAAAAAGTAAACTGCTGACGTATTTTAGCGTATATGGCCCCTTAACATTTCGAGATTCAATGGTAGCCCTACTGTACGGTTACTCTTGAATCTCGATATCATGCGAATTGGAAATTAGATTCTTGTATGTTATTTTAGGTACTTTTGAACTTAGTAATAGTGGATTTATAGCATTCAGTTACAAATGAATTCAAAGAATCCGATAAATAATTTATTTTTACTATTAACTAGATATTAATAATTTGCCAGTATTGAGTTCAAGAGTAACTAAAATTATATACTTCATTCAAATTTCCAATTCTTATGAATCGAATAACCCTACTGGATCAAGGCCTTGTTCTTTTAAATTGGTGTAATTACACCTACCCTCCTCTTTCACTGATTGATCTGGGTGGGAACATTGTATCTGAAAAGGTCGGCTAATATAGACAGACCAAGGGTATGTTATAACCCTACACGCTTTGATAGCAATTTCGACTCTACATGCGGCTAAAGATTCCATGTCTTTTCCATCGTCATTCATGACTCGATAACGACTTCATGCTCAAGCAATCCTGGAAATTATGAGTTTAGAGGTAACTAGGGGTAGCTTCTGGTATGCTGATACATGTATATCATAAGTTCTCCCTCATCACATCTAAATAATAAGTATGTACTCGAAACTACCTATACCCATATTTCTGATAAAATGATTACGTTCTTTAGTCGGCAAAAAAATGGGTAGTACTTCTTCTTCTTCTTTATAAATATGGCTTTCGATCGTTTTTCACGACTACTATGCCAATGCCAAGTTAGTTAATTCAGTCAATTACTATGTTCAAAGTCATGTCAAGTCAGGGTCTCGAGTAAAGCAGTGGCTTCGTTACTCAAGCTCATCTAGGAGATTTGACGGCAGCGAGGAAATAGACGATATACTAATTTCTACATGATTATGAGGAAATAGACGATATACTAATTTCTACATGATTATTTCATTTGTGCACTTTCACTGAACAAAATTGATCTAATTCCCACCTAAATTAACCAATTTCGCTCAATATAAACACGAAACTCAATAATAATGAAAAAAATTACGACCACCTTCACCTTAGCAAAAATTGTTCAAAGCGCCTTACACTAAAATAGGAGCAAAATTCTACTATGAGTTTTTAAATGAATTTTAGTTGCAGTGAGTCAAGTTCTTCTGACTCAAATTATGAAGCAGTAGCGGCGCAAGATCATAATTTTATGTGGGCAAGATACATTTTGCGAGGCCCTCTCCTCGGGCATAAAGACAGATTTGTTAAAATAAAAAACATATATCATTTCATTATTAAACTTTTATTCATGCAAAATTTAGTCAAACTTACAACTACCCGATGAAAAATGTTTTTATCTAATTATGTATTATCATATATGATTATATATAATTAGGTAAAAAAAATTTCATCGGCTAACCTAAAAATATTTAAGATATTAAGACCAACGTTAAAAAACAATTTAATTTAAATATTACAAGAACAAAAATTTTCTACGTTTTACACTGCTGAATTGTTTAATTACGTGCTTGTAATCTAGCTTGGATGATATATCAGCCTCGATAGATAAAATTGCGACCGCAGAAAGTCTTTCCTGTGACATCGTACTCCTTAAATAATTCTTAATGAGTTTTAGTTTTGAGAAGCTCCTTTCAGCGGAGGCTGTACTAATTGGTATTGTTAATAATATTCTAATGACGATGTAAATGTTTGGGTATATTTCTTTTAAGTTATTATCTGTAATGTATTGAAGCAACTGTTTTACGTCTGTTATAAAGTTGGGTAAGTTAAGGATCATTATTTGTAATTCTTCATATAATTCGTAAGGTTGAAAGTCACTGCTCTCACCCACTCGTAGGACTGTGTGTAAATCTTGACAACTTTTTAATATTTGTTCGTGTGGAATATTTTTTAATTTACTTATATCATACAGAAAACCGAAATTTTCGTGATGTTGATTTAAAGCCATAAATCTTAAATTCATATTGGTAATAATTGAATCAAGCATAGTGTTAAAAAAATTTGCTTCATACCGGCTTTTGGGACACTGTATAGGTTGATCCTCGCCCTCATAATCAAAGACCCTTTTCTTTTTCACTACTCTTTTGTTTTTAAATTCGTTCGGCAGATCATAACAGCTTCTGTCAATAAATTGTTGAGCATCAGACAAGCATTTTTCAAATCCAGTTTGCCGATATTCTTTGATCCAGTCACAAAATGTATACAAATGTTTAAGGGCAATGCTCAAATGGATTTGTACAGATTGCCATAGTTTGCTTATCACATTAACACGCGATAACAATTCATACCATACATGTAAAGATATTACAAATTCTAAACTAAGCATTTCGTTTAATACTGAATCACAATCACTGAGAGTGTCTGATTGATCCGTTTGATTTTTCAAACTTTCTATGCATCCTACAACATCATCAAATTGAAATAGCATGGACTTAACTGCCTCGATTCTGCTTTCCCATCTCGTATCCGATAAAGGCTTCATGGTAAGTTTTAATTTATCTTTGACCAATTCCCAGCGTTTGCTGGAACCTGAAAACAGCAAATAAATTTTTTGGATAAAACCAAAAAATGTTTTTGCTGACACCGAAGAATTAGCGGCGTCTACCAACAGCAGATTCCAGCTATGACAACCGCAAGGCGTGAAAAATGCCCTAGGATTTATATTTAATATTCGAGTTTTGACTCCACTATTTATGCCTACCATATTTGCGCCATTGTCGTATCCTTGGCCACGGCAGTTTTGAATATCTAACCCATTCTCTTCTAGCTCGCCTAGTATGGCATTACTTAAATACTCTCCTGTTGTCTCACTTACAGCAAGAAATCCAATAAAATGTTCTTCTATTGTGCCTGTTGATGTATTACAAAATCTTAAGATCACAGACATTTGTTCTACTTTACTACAGTCTCTAGTGCAGTCAAGCAAAAAAGAATAATATTTTGCCTCTTTTAATTTGCGAATCACTTCATCAGTTACCGTTTTTGACATCAGTGTGATCTATTCATTTTGTATATCGTGACTTAAATAATGATGCGCAAGTTGTTTGTCAGTAATACGTCTCATATGTTCTCGTAAAGTAGGATCAAATTTTGATATCAATTTAAATAAATCAATGAAGTTCCCACTATTCCTAAAGTCACCGTCTGTCTTTATAGCTTCTCTGTGACCTCTGAATGCAAGATTACGAGAGGCTAAGAAGTTAATAATATCGATTAACCTCTCAAACAAATTGTACCAATGTTTTTGAAATTCACGAATTAGCCTTTCGTTTTCTTTGTCTATTGTTTTCTCGTGTTTTATGCCTCTCTCTAATGTTATCCATCGGAACATAAATGCCATATGTTCTTTGGTATTCTCATGTTTTTGTAAAATACTGCTTAAGTGTTTCCAGTCACAGCATCCTCCCTGTACCATCTGAGTTTGTGAATTGCCAAAAAGTCTGCATGGAAAACAGAATACTTTATTTTGAGACTTAGAATAAACTAACCAGCGACGATGTTGAATTTCACCATTATTTAGTTTTCGAGAGAAATGAAAATTTGAAAAGTGCCTATGGTCGTTGTCTTTGGGATAATCTTCATCACCAATATTTAATTGTTGTGAGGGGCCGTTCTGAACTATATCATGACGCTGAACATCTGATATGGGCATCGACCACATACCTGGATCAAAATTATCAAATACTTGCTTAATTGCGTCACTCGCATCGCTGCTAGTTGGTGGAGAACAAATTTTCATTTTTTTTTCGTGATCTAGAATATTGCTCTCGGGCAACACAGGAATTTCATCGTCGGAATCTGATTCGTTAGATATTGATTTTGTATCAATTTCAGACTGTCGTTCGGTATCAGTATTTAGTGGTTCTCCGTCAGTACTTCTCAAATTCATAGGAATCTCAATCGTGGCTGAATATTTTTTAGAAGTCGACGCAATCGATTCAGATGGTTCTGTCGTACCAGATGCAGTTGGATTTAGAAACTTCATCATACCTGTACTTAACGCCTGGTTTGATATTGCTCTTTCAGCTTTTTTTCTTCGTTTTGCTGATCCGGATTCCCATTTCCTCCCAGCATCTCTATCTCTCTTAGGGCCTAGGCCTGACATGTTATGTAATCTGTGGGCAAAAACAATAATACTATTTAAGACATAATAGCTCTTGTGTTATGTTATTTTATTTTTAATCCAGCCAATTCGTTGGCTAACTCAACTGCTTTTATTGAGCAGTCTAGTTGTATTTTAGTAGAAACTTTAGATGTTATTCCCAATCATTTAAATTAAGTTTGGAGACAATAGAGTCAACCTCTTGCAATATTCCAAATAATCATAGTTGCCAAATCGAGAATGTACCAAATTACATTACAAATAACTCTGAAAACTATAATAAAACTAGTAAATGTTCTTATCTGAATTTAGTACACCAAAACATACAAGGAATTTTGGGTAAAGAATTAGAGTTGGAGTTATATATAAACTATAATAATATTGATGTGTTATGTCTTACTGAACACTGGTTAAAAGATCATCAATACATGTTCAGCTTCAGTAATCACCAGGTAGGTAGCTCATTCAATAGGAAAACTATCGCTCGTAGCGGTTCTGTTATAATAATTGAGAATAATATTAAATTTAGGGAACGTAAGGACATAGTGAATTTTTTTATTGAACTAGTTATTGAGATTGCTTGTATTGAGAATGAGCGGCTGGTTGTATTAAGTGTATACAGACCCCCATGCGCTCCGTATGAAGATTTTGAAAAAACAATGGAAGAAGTTATACTTAAGGTTTCAAATTCAAAAAAGAACATTGTAATTTGTGGAGACTTTAATATTAATTTATTGAAAAAATCTACTTTATCTTGTAGATTTCTCAATATGTTCAAATCATATAATTTACAAAATTGATTCTTGGAACCTACTAGAGTAACGGCCACTAGTGCTACTTGCTTAGATAACATTTTTACAAATATATCACCAGTTAGCTGCTCAGTTATAAATGAATTAGATTCTGATCACTGTGGTCAATTAGCTATCTTTCCTATGAAAATTGAAAAGTCTCAAAAGAAATATAATGTTTACAATCCAATAAATTCTAGTCGATTAGAACGTTTTCGGGATAATATATTAGTAAAACTTCCAAATCTACCTTACAATGATGATCCTAATAAATTATTTAATTCGTTATTTAATTTAATTGACACGGAGCATAACAAAGTATTCATACATAGAAAAAAATAAATAGCAAAACGGGTGTGTTTCAATAAGTGGGCAACAACCGGTATATTAATAAGTAGAAGACGGTTATTTGATTTATATTATGAAAAGTCGTATAACCATAGCATTGAATTTAAAAACTATGTTAAAGTGTATTCAAAATTGTTTAAAAGAGTATGTTCTATTGCTAAGTCTATGTATTTGAAAAACATTATTAAAAGATCCGACAACAAAATCAAGGCCACGTGGAATATTACAATTACAGAAACCAATAAATGTCAAACTATTAATGACGGGTTTGAATTAAATATAGGAGGCTGTAGTGTTAAAGAAGATGTAAAAATTGCAAAAGAGTTTGAAAATTTTTTCACACAAATCCCAATTCAAACAACCAAAACTCTTTGCTCATCTCCTATCTTTTCGGAATCAATATTAAAGCAATCTTTAACCGAATATAACATAGCTTTTGAATTTACCTTTGTCGATACTAAAGACGTGGTAAAAGCTTTTAAATCACTTCAATCGAAGAAAACGCCAGACTTGTGGGGACATTCTGTTAAAACGGTTGTATCAATAATTTTTGATATTGCACCACATTTGGCCATTATATTTAACTGCTGCATATCGAATGGTGTATTTCCTGATCTAACGAAACAAAGCAAGGTAGTGCCTTTATTTAAATCGGGTGATACTTCTGACCCTACA
>NJDD01000686.1:316049-337933 GCA_002245505.1 Calephelis nemesis | reverse complement strand
TTTTTTACTTTTTTTTAAGTTAATTTGCCCCTTTGTAGGGCCGGCTAAGACCTTTAGGCCATGCTGCCACGTCTTCCGTATCAATTATTTAGTCATTAGTCCCAAGTTTTCCGTTAATTATTCTTATAAAGTCATAAGTCACTATTTACAAAGTTACGTCAGGCTCTTGAGTAAAGCGGCGGTCACTTTACACAAGCTCACTTTGGGAGATTTGGCGGCAGCGAGGAAATACACGATACACTAATTTCTTCATGATTATTTCATTTGTGCACGTTTACTGAACAAAACCAAACTGATTCCCACCTAAATTAACTAGTTTCACTCAATATAAACACGAAAATCAATAATTATGAAAAAATACGACCATCTTCATTCACGATGGCGCAAAAACTTGTTTTTTTACTTTTTTTAAGTTAATTTTCCCATTATCATTAGTAAATTTGCCCCTTTCTGGGGCCGGCTAAGACCGTTACGCCATGCTGCCATGTCTTCCGTATAAATTAGGTCTTGTTAAAAGTCTTAAGTCACTATATACAAATTCATATCAGGATCTTGAGTAAAGCGGTGGCTTCGTTACTCAAGCTCTAGATGAGCTTGAGATTTGGCGGCATAGAGAAAATACGCAATACATTAATTTCTTCATAATTATTTCACTTGTGCACTTTACTTGAACAAAATTAAACTGATTCGCACCTAAATTAACTAATTTTACTCATAATTTACAGCAAATTCAATAAGTACGAAAAAAATACGAGCATCTTCTTTCACGATGGCGCCAAAACTCCTTTAATTTCTCATTTAATCCGTCAAATGCAAGCAGTGTTTCATTAAATTTCAAATACTTATGCTGTGTACGGTAAGTTATTAATTTTGTTATCTTCTGTGACACTCGTATCTTATTCGGCCAGATTTAAAAGTTCATTTTGGGGAAATGTCACTTTAATCCACTTTGTTAACGTTTATGATTTAAAAAAATGTCATTACCTTAAATCAATGTATAAAATCGTATTAATAAAAGTCGGGCAGAATTTTTATCAAGATCATTTTTTCCGGTAGCACCCGGTATAGTAATGAGCCCTCAAAATTATTTCCACGACAATTATTTCCTGAAATGGACCGGTTTTGATACTTGATACATTTACCGAGGTTTCGAGATGTTCGAAGGCTTCCATTTGCTCTCGTTTTTTTTACTCTGCTCGAATTTCGTGGTGTGCTCTTTGAACTGCGTAAATCGAAACTTGAAAAATTCCGGCGAGCGTTCAGAATTACTCGGTTTCGGATCATCGAATTATGTTTGATTTTATTTTTATCGTCATGTCGATTTGTCTGTGTGATTCCAAAGTTTTATTTCAAAATTTATTTTCATTTTTAACTTTTATAATGGGACTTTCTATGCATTGGGCAGACACCTAGATCATCTTCAAAGTTCCTAGCCTAAGGATTTTGTTGGTTAGGTACACTTTGCTTCTGTCGTGGTGATAGTTTCAACTTTTTCAGGGATGATCAGATATAATCAGAAAAATAACGTGTAAAGGCCAAATTTGACCCGAAGCTGCAATTGTTTGAAGCTTACTCTTGAACCTCTATTTCATGCAAATTAGATATTTGAAACGAATATATCATTTTAGGTATCCTTGATTACAATAATAGCAAATTATTAACATTACATATATTATTTTTTTCGGATTCATTGATTTTTTTTTGGAGCTAAATAGAAATAACCCGCTAGTACCTCCTGGGTACCCAGGAGGTACTAGCGGGTTATGAATATTTTCAAGAATACCTAAAATCCGATTCCAATTTTCACGAAATCGGGATTCAAGTAACCCTTATTATGTTTAGCGTCTCTGTGAAGGATAAGTAGATATTGTAAGTGGTCTCATAAAATTTAAATTTCCACTTTTAATAATTAAGCCTATTTGATATTAAATCAGGCAAACTGGAGCACTTAACCTGAAAGTACGAAATACTTGACATCTATGTGAAATATTAACTCAAATAACCTTACTTCGTATGACCTAAGGTCAGCTAAATTCAGGGCGAAAGTGAGTGAGTGGCGGAACTCCACCATACGAAGGTTATTGCCGTCCAAAAAAGGATGGTGGTACATTTTGTAGGGCGATGTTGCGTCAGTTCGCATGTCCGCAACATCAAGGCTTGAAACAGTGCAATTACAATTTGCAAAAAACTTGTACAAAACATAAAGTAGATAAGCCCTTCCTTAAATTTTTATAAATATCGCCTCTGTGTTCTAGGGGCCGGTGTTGGCGTTGCCTTTTTGTGGCAAAAGACAGGGAAACGCGGTAAGAGATAACCGCAGCTTTTAGACAATGGATGATGAAGGTGCATCACTGACCTGTGGCCTACTTTTTTTTATGCCATTGAAAGGTAAATAAGCAGACGGTTTTTCCTGTTGGTAAGAAATTGACGTAGCCTAGAAACACCAAAGGTGGTACGTTGGTTGGAGCAAAAATTTATCGGCTACCTTATCCTCTGAACTGGAACACCTCAACGGCAAACAAACTTTACTACCTAGTCAGATGTCACAGTGTTAATGATGGTAAGAATATGCTCGCTATATTTCGCTGAAATGCAAAAAGTCTATTTTGCAAACAATTTCAGATCAAAACGGCCTAAAAGCTTTTACTTACTTAAAATAATATTTAGTTTAATGTCATTGAGGCAGATAAAGATTGTAAATTAAGAAATGGCATGTCTACCTCAGTAAATACAGAAGTCCAGTTAACAGAATAATTTAAATGGAGCAATTAATTTAAACTGGAGCAAACTTGCATCGTATTTTTCAGAAATAACGACTCGGCTTATAGAAAATTGAATGCAGATTTATCGAACGTCGTGACCTTAATTTTCGAGTTGAGTTCCCCATTTGCGTGAACTGTGAATTTCGTGTGACTGTATAAGGCTTGGTGCACACAAATGAATGATATTACGGATAGTTTTAAAAAAATTGTATGTCGATTGTC
Organism: Calephelis nemesis; assembly: GCA_002245505.1. Classification (NCBI taxonomy): domain Eukaryota; kingdom Metazoa; phylum Arthropoda; class Insecta; order Lepidoptera; family Riodinidae; genus Calephelis; species Calephelis nemesis. Next base: position 334,949 of record NJDD01000686.1, on the reverse strand, counting down.
GTCTAGGTATATTAAAGGTAAATTGTAGGTTGCCAACCTGATATGGCTACTTTCTACTCTAGTGGTAAACAATAGTGTAATTTAAGAATGATTGTGCATGGATGCTTTAAAGAAGGAAATCTCCAAAAACCGACTTCGATTTCTTGTTAATGAAACTTATTCTTAAATTTTATAATGACATGTATTTATTCAGATACAATTTCTTACAGCAATAAAGCTTGAAGTACATACATATTTGTATGCAAACTTAAAGAGTTTCTTCGATTTCCTCAGGATTCCATAATAATCAGTTTGTTCTGATCAGATTTAATAATAATCTAGACATTTGACAGTCCAGGGGCCCTACCATGGACGCTTAAATCAGTATTATTTCCATCTTGCTAAATGTCTGCCTTTATAAGCAACTTTATGGTATACGTCATAAGGTTGTCTTTCTCGACTGACAATTAGTATTGCTGAAATAGTACTGTTTTAAGAGCTTATGGTAACCCCCCAGTTCTCTAATGTCGTGATTATAAGGTTAAATAGATTATTCAAACAACACGAAATGATTATTCAGTGTGTTGTAAGAGAGCTCGTGTTAAATATTGGAGGACGATATTTATTTTAATCAACCATTATCAGTTACACATCTCGACGTAATTTGTCAAATAGTACAATAACGTAAGTGTAATAAAGTAATATTTTGGTTTTTATGGAGCTTTTATACGCAGTTTCGCTCACATTTAAGTTATCAAAAAAGTATTCTGTGTTACTTTTAACACCTCCAAGAATATGTGTACAAAGTTTTATGATGATTGGTTCAGCAGTTTTTACGAAATCCGTAACAAATAAACTTAGATTAGCATTTATAATATTAGTAGGAATGTTCGTGTGTACATGACCTTACTGTGAGGTAAAACAATTTAAATTGTTTTTGTACTATGACATTAATTTTAAAACACAAACGTAAAACAATTCCCTTCTTTATTCGCTTAGTAGCACCAAAGGAAAGTATTTAAAAAGCGCAATTTCACGGAGGTTTGACCGCGCCGCCCAATTCTATTGTGAACCAGTAATGGCTGACAATTATTTACATGACATACGTGTCTTTGTTATTACGACACGGAGTTCGCAACAAGTACTCCGGTTTTTCTATAGGGAGGTTGTGTAAGCGCCTTTTGAATGGAGATGTGTAAAGTTCCCTAAGTGGAAAGTGAGAACGGCAATTGATAACTGTATATTATAAAACGTGAAGCAAAAACTTTGGACCTTTTTTTACGAAAATTACGCGGACGGAGGATTATGAACTTAGGCACACTTTTAGCTAATGTATAGAAGTGCACCATTATTATATAACTAATAAAGTAATAATGCATATAAATTGAATTAAATCAATACATGAAACATTACACATACTACCATGCATTTAACAGACACCAACAAAAATATTGATAACGATAAAAGATTACAGATGGCGCGCAAACAATATTCATAATGTTTGAAAACAAATTAGTTGGTCTTGAGAAATGAAGATGGCGTTCTTATCAAAAAGATAATTAATGGTAAAACCTTAGTACCGATAGTGTTTGAACATTATATTTCAATGATTTATATTGAATAACTTATAATAAAAATGTATTATGGTCGAATTTACACCAATGTGCGACCACTAGTAACTGTAAATTGGCAATGCACTGATCGACTTCCTAACGATATTTTATAATAATACATACATACATACATACATACATACATATTACATACATATCTTCACGCCAAGTCCCTTACGGGGTAGGCAGATAGTATCGAGTGCCAGACCTCACGATCCTGACAAACCTGTCTTGCTTCCTTCACATTCACTACCCTTTTCATACAAACACGCCGGTTTCGGAGACTCTTGACACCACCCTCGGATAATATCCGATTGATCTGATCGTGAAATGTCAGCCTTGGTCGCCCCGGGTACCTACATCCATCCACATTCGCATTGTATATCTGCTTTGTCAATCTTTCATCTGTCATTCTTTCCACATGCCCGAACCAGCGGAGCATGCCCTTTCGCATTTTAACACCAACACTTTCTTTCAATCCTACTCTTTCTCGGATCTCACTGTTACGAATGCGGTCAGCGAGCGTTACACCATAGATTTTCCGTAGTGCTCTCATTTCGACCGCATTTATCCTACTTTCATGATCTGTCTGACATACCCAACTCTCGCTTCCATACAATAACGTTGGTATAAGCACAGAATTACGCAAAGCGAGCCTAGCTTTGTATAATAATGTCGTATAATATTTCGTAAATATGCAAAAGAGTGGCGATAGAGTAAAGTAGCCTCTTATACTTATAGAACAAAAACATAACCCAGTCTTCTTAACGCACTATGCGTTCATAACGACGAAACAAAGTAGTTGGTCTTTAGAAATGAAGATGGCGTTCTTATCAACCAGATATTAAAATTTATTATGGTCGAATTTTGACCAATGGGCGACTACCAGTTATTAATTAAACTTTTATAATTCGCTGGTATGGTGTTCAAGAGTACCTAAAGTGACACATCCGATTCCAATTTCCAATATTGCATTAATCGAGATTCAAGAGTAACCCTACTGACTGCTTTGTTTGCATCCAATCTCATTTGTTTTATTAATCAAATTCGAGCATTGCGCGTTCTTTTAGTAAGCTGTTTGACTTCTACATTTTTTATGTAAGTAGGTTTTTTAATATATTTCTCCGTCACTTGTGATTCAAATTTGAAAGTTTTTATGTAATTTATAATGGTATCTGTATTCGAATTTCAAAGAGTCAAACCAGCTAGAATAATTTGTTCGAAGTGTTGATGGAAGTGCAAGAACGTGCTGTAGAAATCGATTAGTGAATAGTGATAGTGACACACCATGCAAGTGTTGGACATTTACCTAGCCCAGGTCACATCGAGGTCGCGCGTGTCAGTCTGACTAAATGATTGGAATGCTTAAGTAATCATTTGCTTGCGCTGCACAAAAATACATGTTTCCAGGCCGATGAACTGTCCACGCGAGTTTCCCATAGGTGATGCATAATACATGTCATCACCTCGGAGTATCGCATGGAATAGCAGAGGATTAACTCAAGTGTCTTTATTGTTGCTTGGCATCTAAGGTTTCGACTTAAGAAAACTGTTTATCAATCCCCTTTTTTAAGCACAACCAGGGCACCCGAGACTAGCGGAAAACACCAAGTCAAACAATGTGTCCAATCACAACCACCACCAGCAATAGTTGGCAAGCCTATTACCAATCAGGCACATATCCATTATAATATTAGAAAATTGAAAATACGAATTCCCTTTTTTATTGGAAGACTCGGGGATCGAACCCAGGAACTCAAGAAGTCAAATTCAACCCCAAGAGATTAAAGTTATTTATGTCATTATTTTTTTGGAATAGCCGTATAGTTATAGGATATTATCAATCATGTCAGGTTTTTGTAAAACAGTAGCAGTGCAAGGCTTAACGAGTAAAGGACAATGGCAGATCTCCATAGTGACAATTGTCTGGATTCAAATTGAAGAGTCCCGTATAAGAAAAATGTGTCTAAGTTTCAGTAATAGTACCTGAGTCTACAAGCTAGTTTATTTTCATTCGAGAAAGCCGAAAAAAAAAGATATCGGAGTTTGAAATGTTTTGATTTTTAGGCTATGAACAAACAAAGTCATGTTCTATGTCATTATCACATGACGTATTAATATGGTAGATTAACGTTAAATCAAACATTATCATGAATAAATAACAAATAAAATGAAATAAACACAATTTTACTCTTTTTTACTATATATTACGAAGTTTGATTTCAAATCTGGTTTGCATGTTAATTTCCACATTTATTTTATAATACGCTGTATATAATATTACGCTATACTACTTAACGGTATGTATAATATGCCGTGGTGAAGAGTTTTTTAGTAATTTTAATCTAAAGTTCAGAATCATCACAATATCACACAAAAGTATTCTGTAGCACAGATTAATGTAAATGTGTTCTGTAGCATCTAACCACAGAACAACATCTAACTGTCAAACTGTTACTGTCAAAAACGATAGTAGCGCAATGACATTAGACTCGATTAAAAGTAAAATCGATTAAACATTAAACTGATTTGATGATCCGATATACCATATTTATTGGATTTTAATGTTGTAATACTTCAATTAGCTTATTGATATCGATGCTAAACATGAATTAATTGAGTTCAATTAAGCGTATTTTAAAACCACAACTAACACTAGATCTTCAATTGTATCTATTATTAATCTCATAATCGATGCAATCGGTTCATACTATTAGTATTTGTAAGTGTCACACCACTATTGACAATTGAAGTTTAATGTACCTACTTCGTAATCAGTTGATATGCTTTTTGTATCATAAATAAACTCCCGCTTTTAAGAAATATGAAAATTCGTTAAAAAATAATTCGACTTGATTTGTTTTAGTGAAATCTATGGACGCTAACACAAACCCAGACATTTTTCTGCCATTATCCTTTGGCGGCATCAAAAAACACGATCCCTACTATATACGAATATATACGATAATACTGTCTGTCGCATATACCGGAACAAAATTATACAAAATGTCACCGAAACTAAATTAACTCAATGTGAACACGAAATTCAATAATTACGAAAAAACTGCCAAAACTACATTATTAGGTAAGGCTTTATTAGGTACCATAAAACCATATGTTTTACCATTCGAATTCTATGCACAATAAAAATAAATGTTTACAAAACCAAAATTAATTCTAGTAGTGAATAAATAACAAACACCTAAACAGGCAAACATATGAACATTTTACTCTTATATCTGAAATGAAATGTTTTACCATTAAATACCTATACATTTGCTCGCGCTCAACCATAAGCCTCCTTTCATGTCTGACACCTTTACTATTCGATCCTGTTAGACCTAAGCCTTTTGTAGTGTCTGTTTGTCTGACGCATATAAAAATATCTCAGTTCAAAAGCCGCCATAATTCACACAAACAAATGAGACAGTTGCCTCATTTACTTACGTCAAGTGTCACTACAGTGTCGGACTCAGAGCATTAATGCGAGCAACAAAACCTGACGGTTCAGTTATTTACGGAGAACGAGCGACAATGCTTCTAATTGACGTTTAATCGCGATCGGTCGGGCTAACGAAGCGACCGGGCGACCCGAGCGAGTTTTGGCGCGAATATGAAGCAAGCGCGAAATGTACCATTGAACCACGTCAGGGGTATAATGTTGATTAGATCTTTGAACTTCTGGAGTGTATATGCATATTAAGGAGCTATATTTGACCGCCTCGTTGGTCAACCGCGAGGCTTGGGTTCGATTCCCGACGGGGACAGGCGTTTGTGTGATGAACATTTAGATATCTGCATTTCCGGGTCTGGTTGTTTATTAAATTTATTCTGGTATCTATTTAAGTATTTTTATGTATTAGTATCGTTCACTAACACCCATAACACAAAGTAAAAACCCATAACACAAAATTAAGTTCAATTCGTTCATATAATTTTACTTTAGATATATTAATTTAATTTCGTTTATCTGTTTTGTTATTTTTTTAATGTTATGTGTTTTAGTTCATTAAATAGTATATATTTAGTAGTTTATTAATCTGTACACCAAGTCTACTTATTTCATTTATTACTTTTCTTCTATGGGTTGACTGGAAAGAAAATATTTTATTAGAAATAAGCTCGCCTTTTTTACTTTGCTTTTCTTTTCACTTGTAAATATTTTTTTTGTAATATCAGTTGTGTACAATAAAGAGTTAATAATAATAAAGATGAAAAGTAAAACTTAACGAGCTAAAAGTCAAACAAATAAATTTGAACCGGCCCTGTATTAGTTTATTTAACAAATGCCAACAGATCATGAATATAATTTTTACCACAAAATAAGATAAATCAATGTTTTGCGGCAATTCTGCAACGACTCACCTGGAACATAATATTGAAAATTAGCTTCCGCCCGCGACTCCGTCCGCGCTGATGTCGATCTTCGCGTGATAAAACTGAAAAATTTAGATTAATTTTTTTTGTACGTATTTTTTAGGATAAAAAGTATCCCATTTTATGCCAAGGGTAATAAGGTATAATTATACCAAGTTTCATGGAAATCGAACTGTTAGTTTTCACGTGATGCCTGAACATACAGACAGACAAAAAAAATTTAATCACATATTTGGGTTTGGTATCAATCCAGTAACACAGCCTGCTATTTATTTTTTCAATATATTCAATGTACAGAATTGACCCTTCTACAGTTTTATTATATGTATAGATGCTTATTTTCGAGGTGGTCTGACGCCATCAACTCTAGATTTGATACTGGGATCTATGAGAAATCGAGATAAATATTCAAATTTTATATTAATCAATTATTGAAATCAAAGTTTTTTTTTTCAGTTTTACTGCACTCAAATTATTGCAATTGTATGAAAAAAATTAAAATGTTGTGCCTCCCGAGAATAAGACTCCTGATTCTAAGCTACCCCCCATCGATTTTCAACTAAACCAATTCAGCCGTTTTTGGGTTCTAAATAGTGTAAATCAATTTTTATTTTATATACTTACTAGCTGTTCCGGCGAACTTCATTACCCCGTACGATTTGCATGGAAAAATTAAAATGTTGTCCTTTCTAGCTTCCTTGTAGTCAACGTTGTAAAATTATTTTATATCCTCCTCCTGGTATGCAGCTACATCCCTATCAATTTTCAATCAAATCGGTTCAGCGATTCTTGAGTTATAAATAGTGTAGTGGAAGATATAGATTAAGTTTGTTCTCACTAGTGAAACTTTAAACTTTGTAGTATGAACAAACACTATTGGTTACAATACAGAAGCCAAGTGTTAAGTTATTAACTAAGTAAATAACGGAATGATTTAAAATCGACACAAAACAAGAGAGTTACTTCCAGCATATTTCTTTGTATGATTGACAAATGCCCTTGTCTGAACTACAATAGAGTACATCAATGATATTTGTGCTAATGAAATTGGTGTCGGCGGTGTTCGTACAGGATGCATAAAGCTGCTATTTTATAACAAGGCTGCTATGGAGAAAAGAGGATTCTAATCTGAAACCAGGGTTGCCAAAAATCATCACTACAGAGTAAAATAAAACGGTAGACAGGGCCTCTGTGGTCTAGCGGTTCAGTTGTTTGACTTCACTGCATGAGGTCCCGGGTTCGAATCCCGGGTCGGTAAACAAAAAAAATTGGGTTTTCCCAATTTTCTAATAAAAATATTTTTTTGCTCGGGATTGGATATGTGCCCAGTTGGCGATAGGCTTGCCACCTATCACATTGTGAGACAGTGTCTATGGCTTGTCGTGGGTGCCTTGGTTGTACCTTTGCCTACCTCTACAGGGATATGGGCGTGAAGATACTTACTTACTTACTTACTTAGACAGGGTTAAATTTATTTATAGTTTTAAAATGATTGGTAATAATTAATTAAAACAGTTATTAATATAAATAATCGGCTTAATGTAATAGTATATGGAATTAAATATTATTTTTTACAAATATTAAAATATTTGCACACCAGAATATGGTAGAATATGTTGATATATTTAAATATTTTTGTAACATCTCATTTACACACATATTTGTAATTACCTAATAACCATGTCAATAATGTTAACATTTAAACAAAACAAAAAAAAAGCGACCCGGGGATCGATCTGGGTTCATAATGATCATGTAAATTTCTGCATTTTTGTGTCTAGGAGTTTATTAAATTTATTCTGATAAAAAAATTCTATTATTAAAATCGTTGACTAACATCCATATCACAAACATGTAATTGGCTTACTTTGGGGTTAGATTCAATTTGTTTTACTTGTCAAGGCATATTTATTAAATTATTATTCAAGTAAAGTTTAGTACAAATTTAAAATTAGTTTCTATATTTTTTTAGTGGTGTGTGTTGTGTGGAGCTGGATATATTTGGGAGTTTTAGCCTCCGGTAAATCCAATTCATTCATAACGCACTATTTTGCCTGTTTTGTCACGCCATAATACGTATACATTTTTTTGGAAATTGCAAATTAAATAATTTTATTTGGATTTAGGTATGGATTTCCACAAAGTGACGCCTTCTTCTATCAATATTCATGAAGAGTCAGCCCTGAAGCTGATTCTAAGTTAAATATCGGTAGCTAATTATCCAGAGTTATGGACTCGGTGTATCGCTGGAAATTGCTATTTTACATACAGCCTCCGGAAGCTGGATGTTTTATTTGTTTATTTTACTGTTTATTACATCTGTTTTAAACTTATTTCCTCAATGATTACCGATTCTCGTCAAGTTTTCATTATACATTTGCAGTATATTTCCTTTATTAATACATTCTGGTTTGTTTTGTATTTTAAGTTGTTTGTTTATTTAAATTGCTTTTATCATGATGCCAACAAATTGAAATAATTAGGGGTAGTAAAACTGCAAAAACGGACTCGAGTACGACTTCGCGATTTGATCATTCTTTATTCGGAAGATAGCAAATGGTTCCGAAGTGGTCCCAAATAAATTTTATAATTATCTTACTAGTCCTTTTTGAGTTGTGCTTAATAATGCGTAATTTTTTCACTAATATTGACGACGTCATCAAAAACTAAAAGAAACCCAAAATCCACTCGCCGGTTCACGATAAAATTAATATAGAACCACATAGGAATCATGACCTAAAGTAAAGTAGTCATGACCTATCTCTCTAAAAAAGAACCAGTAATATCGGATAGGTTTTGACGAAGTGATCACGTAACAAACATAGTGCACAGTCGAGAGATAAAAACAGAGGAGGAGGTTAAAAATGTTGTCTACTTTTGTACGTTTTCGGGGCTAGCCATGTATCTTCTGATACGTGTACTCTAAGGACACCACTTCGTTACCGTGAATTGAGAGTTATAAAGTAATGAACACATTACGTCCGTAACGTGATTTCGTAGATTAACGGTACTGATTTATTGAAACGACTTTATAATCACTTTTTAATTCACGGGTACGAAATGATTTCCGCGGAATTCGACTTTTCCTATCGATACGCTACCCGTACCTTTGAACTTATACGGGATAAATTAAAATAATCGAAAAGTGCGAACATTATAAGATAAACAAATATATATCCCTGGACAAGTTACACTAATTGAATCTTATTCCAAAGCAAGCAAATTATATGCTTGTGTTATGGGTGTTAGTAGGCCAGTTCCGGTCCGGATAGGCCGGTCGTTCACCGGACTTCATTTACTGGGGTGCTATTAAAGAAAAAGTTTATGGGAAACACATCAGGGACTTGAGTATCTTGAGGGCGAGGATCACAGAGGCCGCGGAATCAATTAATATTAGAAGATATGCTCGTCATATTTTGCGCTCATTTTAAAACGATGTAATGCGTGTATTTATGTTAGTGGTGGACATTTCGAGCATTTTATTTAAATAAATGATTACAATTTTGTTTTATTTTATCGTTTCATTTAAATTCCCTGTCATAAAATATGGTAAAACTTTATCTGGCCTAGACTGTACTTGAGTGTTTGAGGTACGTACAGTACTAAAATCTTGAGAATTAACGGGCAGTAATGTTACAGGAATAGAATATACATTTGAAAATGCATTTGCTTAGAAATTTGAGACTATTGTTTTATTGATATGTTTTGTTTTACAGAGGTATTGTTCCCGAAAATTATTTTTAAATGTCCTGGTATATATTTTTCAAATAAGTGTTATACCATTTTAGAGTTGCAAGAAAATTACCTATCTTTGTAAGTTACCTGCCGGAGGTGCATTGTACTTTTTTTAGTACACTTGGAGAAATTTGAGTGACATTGTAATTACAAAGTCCTTGACTGGACAAGAACTTAATTTTCTTTAATATCTTGTTTAGATATGTATTGTTTTTTAATTCAATTTGAAAAAGGGTTATTGAGGATTACATAACATCTTTTTTTATACAGCTGTATTTGTAGGTACAGTTAGCAAAATAGTCCCGCAAGGTGTAAAATTTTTAGCTTTATAAAATGCCATTTATTATTTTTAAATACCCAGAGGGTTTTATTTTATTTTTATGGTAATCCTTATGACCACCTCTATCACCACCCTTCACATATAGACATGGAATGCATAATCTATAAAGGAAGAGAAAAAAAAAACGTTTTGCAGTACTTTTTAGTCGCCTAAACCTGTTTTTTACCAATGTGTAGAATTCACTCTTCTACAGTTTTTAATATACGTAAAGTTTATGCCTATGTAATATATATCTGTATCAATTTATCTTGAGGTTAATTTTAGATGATCTCAAAAGAGCAAATCTCACAGGTAACATAAAATTACCAAGCCTTACCATCATAATGTAGTTTTATCGTGTCCTTGGTTATAAAAATTTGGTTTTTACTATTATATATATATAAAAAACGCGTTCGGTGGCGATAGGCTTGCCATATACCATATAGTGGCTTAGTGTCTGGCTTGTCGTGAGTTGTGCCCTTGCCTATCTCTTCGGGGATATAGGCGTGAAGACACTTAGTTATTTTTTTAAACCTCGTTGTTAGAGATTCTAAATTATCGACCAGTGATGTTGTGAACAATTCTGAGTTATTTGTCACAATTATGAATCGTTGTAAACAGTACACGTACATGTTTGACCCGACTCCGCAGTCACGCTGAGCGGGGTCACATTGGCAAGGTCAAAATACAAAGGTGCTACTGGAGTCATTTGTCACGCGGCATGTATTGACGAACTTAGATGATATAAATATAGAGCGTGCTCATTATATCTATCTGCATTTATTGTGAATTCAAGTTGAAATGCGTGGCAATTGTTGAAATTAATCATTGGAAAAATTAAGTGTTCAAGCCGTTTTTTAAAACAAATTAAGATATGGATTTCGGATGACTTTGCGTAGTGTTCGCCAATATGATTCGTGTGTGCTAGATATTTGTTAATAATAAAATACTGTTAAAGGCCTACAAGAGGGAACTTCCTCATTACGGCCGTATGTTTTTTTTCTTATTTTTATTTTGTTCAAGTGATACGTTTAACTGCTCCGTTAAGTTTTTAGGGACCACCGTATATAAGTTACTTAAATGTCCGAAAACAGTTTTTCATGCATATATTTGTTTACTTATATGACACAATAATATTAAAATGGAAATCTGATTTTTACCGTTTTGTTATACTTAAACTAATATTTAATCTTGGACTGAACTGTGTAGGTAACAATCATACAAAAATAGCTCATTAAAATATTTCTTGCCACTTTGTCCTCGTAAACAGTTAAATCATTGACTGTATTTTTAATATCGAGTGCATTGTAGGTATTGACAGGAAATTTTTGGTAAGGTTAACAGTTAAGCGTTTCAATAATTGAATATTTTAAATTGGAAGTATATGTTAACTAAATAAAAACGGTGTGTATACATTTAAAATATTATTTTAAAATCTATATCTTAACTAACTGGCACAATTACTGAGACGCTTGTGACCTTGATTTTTTTTAATTGCCTATAATTTATGGCTGCGGTGCACCAGATTTTAGGTAATGACTTTAAGCTAAATACGCGAATCGCATTTTATGATTTTTACCCATATTTGTCTAGAGTTTGGAGTAAAAAGTTGTTTACATTATTCGTGCTAGATTGTTACAGGTACGCACTCTATATTAAATTATGATCTACGAGAGAATAGTACGATAATTACCTGTCCGTATATACCTAGTGACATAAATAAGTATGCGCCATGGAGGTAATTAAACTATGGAGTAGCGATTGGTATTGACAGGGTAATGGGTAATATCCTGCTGGTGATTGGAGCGCTTTCTCTTGGTATTTTAATTTAAGTGAAAAGTTATGAGTTTTCTCGATAGCAGCTGGATAGAAACTATCGTTTATTTAATTATAAGGTTTTGCAATTGTGGGTTTGATTAAGGGGCTGTTGGAAATGATGAAATATTTCTTAAAGTATTATGCGAATCGATATAACTTATGAGGTAAGCAAATTCTAAGTTTCAAAGGGTTTTGCTCGACTATTTTAATCAAAAATCAAAATCAATAATTTAAACGCAGTAAAACTGCAAAAAATTGACTTCAAATTTGGAACATAATGTGGTTTTCTCATGAATGCTAATGTAGACCTGGACCAAATCATAATGGGACCACCGCGGGAGTACAGGCTTTCAATTAAAAAAACAACTTTGAAAATCCGTCCGCAAACACCGGAAAAATCGAGTAACATACACACAAAACACATACGGGTCCAATTGAGAACCTCTTTCTTTTTTCGTCGGTTGAAAATATATATTGATATAAAAACAAATATTCATAAAACAAGATCGTGCCGATAATGAAACTGCATTAGTCATTTGACTGTGTCGCAGTCATTAACGTCACCTCCGGATTGACAGTAAACGTCAAACATTTAGGTATATTATTGATATTATATTTTGATGTTGTTGTATAATTATTACATATTTTTCAATATTGTGTGTGTGTGTGTGTGTGTGTGTGTATGTGGCCATAAAATTAAATAAGTTATTACTAAGTTATAATTTTAGCAGCTGGTCCTAATTTGATGAGATTTTCCACATCTTCTCAATAAACAGTATACATAAAGACACAATTTTACACGAATTGAATCTAACCCCAAAATAAGCAAATTATATTCTTGTATTATGGGTATTAGTGAACGATACTAATACATATGAATACTTATATAGATACCAGAATAAATATAATAATCATCCAGACCCGGAAATGCAGACATCTAAATGTACATCATACAAATGCCTGCCCCCGTCAGAAATAGAACCCGTATCTTGTGGTATGTCAATGTAGTTAGGCGTGTTCACTAGCCACTCGACCGACGAGGCGGAGGTGATTTCAGGAAATTCGAAAACGTAATTTTGCCAAACATCAATTTCAACTTCAAACAGCTGATTATAAAAAAGGTTAAACCCAGTACATATGGATTAAAAGGAACGTTACTGTATGCAAAGCGAACATACATATTCTCCACGGAGCCAGTGAAAACGTCACATTCCTCAGGTCGTAGGCATTTTGTTTGCGTGATCTGTTTACCAAACAGACTGCGGTTGCGTCTGTTGTGACCTTCCAGCGGTGTTGCTGTAAGATTGATTCCTTTGAAATGTCTAACAATGCTGTCTGAATACTTGCTAATGTAAGAAAGTAACAATTTTTGCAAGAGGATCATTTTTATGAGCAATCACATTTTTTAAAGATGAGCAATACACGTCGTTTAACTCAATATTTTGGCGTAAGTACACAAAACAATTTTCCACACATTCCAAAACGTTGACAAGATTTCAAAAGAATTTGTTGGAAAAATGTCTGACGAGCGTCCTTATTCCAATTATTCCATTTTAAGTTTATTCCGCGTCAGATTTTACAGCAAACGGCTACACGAAAATGAGGAATTTTATACAACTTTCATTCTACTTTAGGGTTGGAATTATAAAAAAAATTATTCTTTCTGTCTGTCACACGAAACAATTTTAAAACATACACTAAAAGCAAAGATACAATATGACACTAAAATAGGTTTTTAACAAAATAAACATTAAAATGCCTGCATTTTTGGGAACGTGTGCCGATTTTTTTTATCGATAACTGTTTGTCTAGTGACCGCACATTTCGGTTGATCAAGTTTTGAAAAATCACATTGTATAATATGATTAAGTATACAATAGATTTTAATTATATACAAAACAGTGCTTATACAACTAAGTATATAACATACATAAAAAATGAATTCCTCTTCGCGCCCATATACTCGTAGAAGTAGGCAGGGGCATAACCAGGGCATCCGTGATTAGCCGAAGATACTAAGTCCCATAATGTGATAGGTGGCAAGCCTATCGCCGGGCACATAACCAATCCTGAGATACGTTTTTTTTATTAGAAAATTGAAGTATACATTTTCGATTTTTTTTGCCCGACTCGGGAATAGAACCCGGGACCTCAAGACATCCTACGCCAAACCGCTAGACCACAGAGATGTATATGTTCATATTTTTAAATGAAGAAACACTTGTACTGTTTTACGTATCACTTATGCTTTATTATTTTATGTTTATGTTTATTATTCAAAAATATTGTTCAGTAATTTAAGTTCTAGCCCTGATGATGCTGTAAAAAGCGAAACCGGTAGGCTATTTACAAAGTAATAAAAAATATGAATATTTGGAAGTTTTACCAAGTGCCGACGATGGAAAAAATCAAAGATGTATATGTATTAGATTAGACGTAAACAAAAGTAACATATTACCATTACTTTTCTTTCAATTTATGACAACTTCATTACAATAACAATGTGCCAGTCGGAAGCAATTTTTTAACGTCTCGTATTTCTTTGTTGGTTTTATCACCAGTTTCTCTCGCAACAGTCGGATCATATTACTCGAAACTGTCGTTATTGGGACCGAGTGTCAAATGTTCGGTGACCTCGGGTCTGCTCTCGTAAACCCGTCGGCCGACCTTAATCTGACATGAAACGTTCTCGGTTTCTTTGTTGGCCTGCATTAATCCACATTTGCGTAACTGTCGAGCTTTCGACTGTGAGTATTAATTTTGTATGATCTGTGAAATCCAGATTGATATTGCCCTTGTTTATTTACTGTTTTGATTTAAGTACCTAACTAGATACCTCTGTAGACAAATTATTAATCATTCATACACATATTTTTAACTAACTTCAAAAAGAGGTTTTTTTAGTCAACTGCATTTTTTCTTCTATCTTGTTTATTTACTGTATTTAATCAAGTGCCTAACTGCATTTGAAGACAAATTATTCTTTTATTTCGTTAATTATACACATATTTTTAACTAACTCCAAAAAGAGGAGGTTTTTAAGTCGACTGTATTTTTTCTTGCATCTTTTTTTATTTACTGTTTGAATTAAGTACCTAACTACCTCTAAAGACAAATTTGTCTCTTACTACGTTTTATCATATTTATAATTAAATCCAAAAAGAGGATTTTTTAAGTCAACTGTATTTTTTTGTATCTTGTTTATTTACTGATTTGACTTAAGTACCTAACTACCACTGAGGACAGGCAGACTGCCTGGCAGGAAGGCAGATGGTCTATTCTGCGAAGGAGCCCGGACCAATTGACGGACTGTATCTTTTCTTGTATCTTTTTTAATTTACTGTTTTGAATCAAGTACTTAAGATATATTATATTATAATAAATACCTCTGAAGATACATTAGTCTCTCACTCCGTTTTATCATATTTTAACTAACTCCAAAAAGAGGAGTTTTGTTTAAGTCGACTGTATTTTTTCGTGTATGTTGCTTACGCGAGTAAATTATATTATTGGCCATAATGAACAGGTTTTGATAGATCTTTTTATGATAGGTAAAATAAGGTTTGTTTCAAGCGCGGAACAAGCGCTAAATTAAAATATGTTTAAACATAAATAAACATCTAACGTATGTTTTTTTAGAGGTTGTCCTACGTACATTTTATTAAAATTCAACAAATTATGCGTTATACCCAATAATGCATAAATCATGTCGACGACATTATCGTCAAAGAGCACAAGTCAACAAGCATAAGACGGATATTGATATTTTTTTTACAGAACCACCTTTCCGAAAAGAGAATTATAAAATTGCGATATGTATTGTTCCTCTAAAATCTCGATTTCATGCAAATTTGAAATTGGAATCGTATGTGTTATTTTAGGTACCTACTCTTGAAGACAATGTTAGCGAATTGTTAACATTTAGTTCCAAAACAATTCAACGAATCCAATATAAATATTTAATGTTCGTTATTAACTAAATGTTAATAGTATACGTACTGAAAGGAAAAAACAAACAAGCAGTTTTTTTGCTCGACCTGTGATTTACAGGTCATTGATGTTAATAGTGCGTTGCTAACTTGAGCCCGAGTTATCAAGCTCTTCAATATTTGGTAAATTTACCAGCTATCCTAACATTCAAACTAGAAAACGATAATTAAGCATATCGATAGTATATCGGTAGTGTATCTTCACAATTGCAAAATTGTATTTACCACGTATATTTCCAGGTACGCAGACCTAGGCATGTCATGACGGATATAACAAGACCATAACAAACTTTACTAATTTTAATCCGGCTAACATAATATGCAACAAAATTAAGAAAAATATAAAATGTATTAAAAACAATAAATAAATATCCTTGCACAAATTAAATAAATTGGTCTAATCCCAAGCAAATTTTAACAACCATTTTGAGTGTTATGTTTGTGTTATATCCTAATAAATATAATAAACTCTAAGGCTAAGAACTCACGGGGCGATTATCACCCGCGCCCGTGGCGTTTTCGCAGCTTCTGTAGAATGTAGATGTATATGCCAAAAGTAAGTGCACATTTAACGACGCTTTTTCCATACACACACATAAATGACTTAAGTTCTTCAAATCGAATTCGTGGGTGGCTTTTCTTCAGGAGAACCGCTACGTCATTTGAAATCTATTGTATTAAAGAAAGTGGCAAACCTATCGTAAAGATCACATAAGTATGTATACACAAATTTCATTGTAAAATACGAAGTTCTAACAAAGTAAATCTGTATACTCTCCGTATTTCATAAGTTTTGTTCATAGATATTCACAAAATCGAGGTCAACTGGAACAACAAAGTGAAATATTGTTTTAGATCCATTACACTATGGACACGATAACTATTGAGTATTGTGGGACTGACGAGTTCACAGCTTTTGTGCTGCGGCCTTGTGGTCTACGGTAAAGGCTGTATGGTGATCGTTAGGGTTGCTCTTGATTAACTATCTCTTAAATATCATTAAAATAGAAAAATTAAAGTTCTTTATCAACCAACGAAAAAAGGAGGAGGTTTTCAATTCGACCCGTATGTATTTTTGTATGTATGTTACTCGATTATTCCGGTGTTTGTGGACGGATTTTCAAAATTGTTTTTTTAATTGAAAGCCATTTATTAAATCCATTGACCTCCCACGGTGGTCCATTAATTTGGTACATTATCATTCATGAGAAAACCACATATGTTCCAAATTTGAAGTCGGTTTTTGCAGTTTTTCTGCGTTTAAATTATTTTTTTAGTTAAGTTTTAACATTTTTAACATTGTGGAAAAGATACATATATCTAAATGTTAATAATTTTGAACCTAAATATAATTTATTTTAGTATTATATTTATATTTTAGACAACCGGTTTCACCATGAAATCATCGTTAAGGTTATAACAACTGAAGTTAGCCCTGATGGTGTTTATGTAATAAAACCTGTTGGCTAAAAGGTATGGGTGCCCTTGTTGTGCCCCTGCCTTTTCGTGAAGTCAATAGGGTGAAAATAAAAGTTCTGAAGAAATAATCAATAATTATCACACAGTAGACGTGTAAATCTAAGCAGAGGAATGTGGCGCCACCCTAATACGTAACAAGTCGAAGTATTGTCGAACCGTGTATGTTATTGACATTGTAACCAGAGCCAATGTCTCCGTGGCCTTTGTCACTGGACGTATTCAAATCACTCGTGGAAAATTGTCTGTTATTTCAAACGCAAAAAAATGTTACAAAACCCGTACGTATTATGTGGCGGTGACCTTACAACTTTGGTCTTTTTTCGGTCTTTTTTACATAACTACATGGATTATGTGTGTAAGATACATATTTTTTATGTCATAATAGAGCAACAAGTGTCATACTTATTGTATTATATCATACTCGTATGTCATACTTATTTTACATACATGCATGTCACGCCAAGTCCCTTACGGGATAGGCAGAGAGTATAGAGTGCCAGATCTCACAATCATGACAATCCTTCACATTCGTTACCCTTTTCATACTTACTTTAAAAAGCGAAAATGTTTTTTTTATGATAATGGAAGGCAAACAAGCGGACGGATTTCCTGCTGGTAAGAAATTCACGCCGCCTAAAGACACCAAAGGTGGTAATAGTGCGTTGCCAACCTGAAGCCGGGATGTTAGGCCTCGAGCAAAAGTAAGTTCACCGGCTACCTTAACCTCCAAACCGGAACACGTTATAACGTTATGGCGGCAGGAATAGGTAAGGCGGTGGTACCAATATGGGTGACTCGCTTCGAAACTCTACCACCTAGTGAGATGTTACGGCGTTAGTGACGGTAAGCCTATGCTCGCCTATTACGAGCTGCCTGACAGAAAGGCAGATAGTTTATTCTGCAAAGGAGCCTTTACCAACACGGGGAAAATGCGAAAATGTGTTTTGTCCTTCTTTCATTTTGAAATAGAGTGAAAAAAAGATTAACCTAGATATTGACTAGACTATTTTTTACACGCTACGGGAAACCGGAAGTGTTAATTAATAAGTTTTTGGGGTTCTTACTGTGTCACTGAATTTAACAAAAATATATAAATACTAGCGGCCCGTACCGGCTTCGCACGGTTATGAAATCTTATATATATAAAAATCTTGTGTCACGATGTATGTTGTCGACAGAACACAGCGCCATCTACTGGTTGTATTTGCAATCTAGATGTCAAACAACATTGAAGAATTTTATCGATGAATTAACGTACACCGCCATCTATGAGAACTTCATAAAACTAACCAGTAAAGAAACAACTAATTAATACATTTTATTCGTTTACATTCACGACATAAGTGAATAATTGAGATGATAACTATCCTATCTTTTAAGTTAGACCAAAATACATACATACATGTGAAATTTGATTCAAATCGGTTCAGTAGCTTTGGAGTTTATCGGCAACTTACATCGTGACACAAGATTTTTATATATATATAAGATTATCGTATTGTCGATATACGACAATTAAATAGCTAATTACTAACTAACAAGGTATTGCTTTGAACAGTGATATGCAAGCAACTGTAGCAAAACTTTATTT
>NJDD01000686.1:305151-315245 GCA_002245505.1 Calephelis nemesis | reverse complement strand
CACACACACTCACACACTCACACGTGTGTTTATAATAACGACAACTTTTACTCTTATTATATAAAAAATGTAAATCCGTTATTGGCTGTAGGCTTAGTAAATCTGTAATATCTTAGTAATAACATTTAGCTGTGGATTTTGTTAATAAATAAATGAATAAATGTCTGCATTTCCGTATCTGTGGGCTTATTGAATTTATTCTGGTATCATTTTAATTGAGTCGTATTTATGTACTAGGATTGTTTATTAACACCTATAACACAAGTAGGTACATAATTTGCTAATTTTTTGGTTAGATTCAATTCACGTGACTTATCCAGGGAGATTTTTTTTATTTTAAATAGCCGAGTGACAGGAGTTGTACGTATGAAGATTGATTTTACATACATACATATCTTCACGCCAAGTCCCTTACCGGGTAGGCAGAGAGTATCGAGTGTCAGACCTCACGATCCTGACAGACCTGTCTTGCTTCCTTCACATTCATTACCCTTTTCGTACAAACACGCCGGTTTCGGAGACTCTTGACACCACCCTCGGATAGTATTCGATTGATCTGATCGTGAAATGTCAGCCTTGGTCTGATGTAATTTATTTAAAAACACTTGTACTTTCCACAATACATTTTTTTTAGTTGTTATATAGCCCTGATGATGCTTGTATAGCGAAACCGGTTGGCTAAATTATAAAAATAAAAAATAATAAAATATATTGTGGAAAGTACAAGTGTTTTTAAATAAATTACATCAAGAATGGAATTTACCAAGCTCCGACGATAAGAAGTATAGAATCTACCAGCCTTGGTCTCCCCAGGTACCTACATCCATCCACATTCGCATTGTATATCTGCTTTGTCAATCTTTCATCTGTCATTCTTTCCACATGACCGAACCAGCGGAGCATATCCTTTCGCATTTTAACACCAACACTTTCTTTCAATCCCACTCTTTCTCGGATCTCACTGTTACGAATGCGGTCAGCGAGCGTTACATTGTCCGTAGTGCTCTCATTTCGACCGCATTTATGAGGAGTTTCAAAAATAGAGCACAACAGTCATTTTGGCATGTCCCCACAAATCATATATTTTTTATTTCAAGTAGTTATTATCAATCAAGTTGATTTATTTTGTAGTTAGTAAACAAACTTTCATACTTTTTCATTATTATAAATTCAAATTATATAAAATAACCTCTTTTTTGTAAAAAAATCTTTATTAAAGTGAATCCTCATTTTCTTGTATGTCCCCAGGTCGGATGACGCTTTTTAAGTCAAATTATTCTGCTCTTAGTCTAGGTTTTCCCTTGACTTGTTTTGTTATTTATGTCAAATGAAAATTATTTAACAGCTTCTTGGGTTCATTTTTGCTAAATACTTAAACATTTTTAAGAAATGATTTAATGTTGCTTGTCCCCGAAGTTTTTAAATTCCGGACATTTCGATTTTGTTACCACAGTTTTAAATAGATGAACTACCAAACAGTTTTAGTTGTTATTGAAAAAAATTACAACGTCGACAGTAAATGACGGCTATTTACAAAACTTACATTAACTTTGTCTTCTTTCGGCGGTATGCGAAGGTTTGTGCAACCGGCTGAACCGAAGAAAAATTTATGGTCAGGTTTGTTATTCTAGTATATCTTACTATAGAACAAATTTTGATAAATTAATATCATACGAGTATATGTAATTTTCAGACGAATCTTAAAACGTTTAATTTTATTTATTTAGAATTGAAATTGAATTGTTACATTTTTTCGAATGAAAGTAGGTCTCAATATGTTACTTCCGTTTTCTTACTACATTTACCGTAACATATAGACGGAGTGACAAAGTAACAAAACCGACAGCATAAAGCTTGGTCTATATTATATGATTATGATAATTTAACCTTTGAAGAATTATTACTGTACTCTGTGATTTAAACACAGTTTATTAAAACGATAGGTCAAAAAAACCAGGGCCGCCGCAATTAATTTGTTTATTAGATTTTTAAAGATATTTAAAAATAATATTAATAGTATTACTGCCTCCTCTCTGTCTGGTGGCTAACATTCTTTATTTGCTAAAGTAGCTTTGTAGGCGTTCTTATTAAAATTTGTATTTATTCCATAACCCCAGGTCCCTCATGGGGTAAACAGATAGCAACAAGTGCCAAGCATCACGGTTTAAATAAACCTGTCTTGCTTCATCCAAATTAATTAACCTTTTCATAAAAAACCCACCGATATTGGAGACTCTTATAAAGCATACGTAGGACATGCTCCAGAGAAGGGTTTTGAAGAATTTTCCTGCAAAGATTGAGACAGAAGAGCAACTTTTTTTGTATTTTAGCCGGACCTTGGACGATATACCGGAGCAAGACTTAGATAACTAAATCCAAAGTATGAAAAATCGCTACAGGACCCTTATAAATGTCATGGTTGGGTTTACAGACTACTTATTTATCACATAAATGTTTAAAGTTCCTTATTTTTCACAGTTTCTTGAGAAAAACATTCATTGTTAGTTTTACAATTACTTTACGTTTTTTTTTATTTCAATCTAAATTGTTACATAAAAAACGCAAAACAATAGGTTCAAAGAGGTTTTATAAAAATATGTACATGTTAGATGTCATCATCAATAAATTTTGAGATAATTAAGTAAATTAAAAATATCCCTAGACAGTCTTGATGTGTTTATTTACCAGAAATATTTGATACTAGATACGTAAAAAAATGTTTGATTATAATTACATCTTTGTGAACTATGGCTTACGATTTTGTTACCGTCCGTTTTGTTACTGTCCCCTAAAAAATTTGCTAAAAATCAGATCTTATCTTACCTTACCTTATCCACTAAATGTTTAAAATAAAACTGCATTTATTCAAATAAAAACACATTTAAAATTAGCTGATTTAGTTCTTGAAAAGCTAACAATAATATTTCATTAGTAACATGAAAAACAAATGTTGTTTTTGGACATTTCGTAACAAACCCGAACAAAATTTCATCTTTTTGAGAGTTTTATTAATTTTATAAGCTTAATTTCATTGAATATAGATAGCAAAAGACCATATTGTTCCTAAATTTGTTTTGGATTTCGAAAACCTACCATAGTTTCATTTATTTTGGATATTGAATATAGTAACAAAACTGACAAATTTATCACACTTGTTGTCTTATTTTATATTTTTTTCCATTAATTAATATAAATAATCAAAAACAAAGTAATATTTCTAAATCAAGAAAAGATTTGCTTTCGAATCCCAATAAAAATATTACATTACATGGATGTGAAATTTTAAAGCATATTTTTTGACTGTTGTGCTCAATTTTTGAAACTCCTCTTATCCTACTTTCATGCTCTTTCTGACATGCCCAACTCTCGCTTCCATACAATAACGTTGGGATAAGCACAGAATTATGCAAAGCGAGTCTAGCTTTTTGACTCAAAACCTCGCGTTGGAATAGTTTACCCAACGCTCCATTCACACTATTTCCTGTACTCACTTCACTTCACTGTTAAAATATAAATCAGGAGAATGTCATAGCTAGGGAATCGGGTGCATAGATTTTGTTTTTTTTTTAATTTAACCGTCTCGAGGGGCTAGTGTACATGCCTAATTCGGTTAGTGGAGTTTAGTAATCGCGAGGCTCAGGGTTGATTCCCCATGGGGGCAGACACTTGTATGATGAACATTTAGATGTCTGCACTTCCGTTATAGGTTTATTACTTAGGTTCCCTTGTTATTACATGTACTAAAAATATTGGAACTGTTTACTATGCTACAAAAAAAAATGTTAAGTTCGTAGTTAAATATTTAGGTCTGAATTAGCTTCTAAGTAGGGTCAAATCTCTGTATATTTGACAGTTTAACTTATTTTTAAATTTAACCCAGGAACGTCCATTAAGCCCTTAAAATCATATATAAGACTAGCCGACTGGCAAACTTCGTGTATGTTTACTTTAACAGTCAGTAACAATTTGTATGAAAAACAACAGGAAAAATCCCCCGATTTTGAAACATTCTTCATTGGTGCTCCGCTCCTATCGGTCTTGGTGTGATAAAATATAACCTATAGCTTTCCTCGATAAATGGGCTATCTAACACTGAAATAATTTTTGAAATCGGAATATTAGTTCCTGCGATTAGCACGTTCAAGCATTCAAACAAACAAACTCTTTAGCTTTATATTATTAGTAAAGATTTACGTATAAGCTAATGGGCTAAATATGCTGAAACTGTACTAAGTCGCAATCTATCGCGATACCATAACAAAACTAAAATCATTAATATTTTTATGGATATCGTCACTATCATTATCACTACATAGTATAAAACAAAGTCGCTTAATCTGTCCCTATGTCCTTTTGTACGCTTAAATCTTTAAAACTACGCAATAGATTTTGATGCGGTCTTTTTTAATAGACAAAGTGATTGAACACGAAGGTTTGTATGTATATTTCATAACCGTGTGAAGCCGGGGCGGGCCGCTAGTATAGTATAAAACAAAGTCGCTTCATCTGTCCCTTTGTATGCTTAAATCTTTAAAACTATGCAACTGACTTTGATGTAGTTTATTTAAACAGATAAAGTGATTGAAGAGTAAGGTTTATATGTACATTTTATACCCGTGGAAAGCCAGGGCGAGCCGCTAGTAACTTAATAACACTGAGCCAATATCTAGTGACTCAAGATACAATGCTTAAATCTTTAAAACTATGCAACGGACTTTGATGCAGTTTATTTAAACAGATAAAGTGGTTGAAGAGTAAGTTTTACATGTACATTTTATACCCGTGCAAAGCCGGGGCGGGTCGCTAGTAACTTTATAACACTGAGTCAATATCTAGTGACTCAAGATACAATGCTTAAATCTTTAAAACTATGCAACGGACTTTGATGCAGTTTATTTAAACAGATGGAGTGATTGAAGAGTAAGGTTTATATGTACATTTTATACCCGTGCAAGGCCGGGGCGGGCCGCTAGTAACTTAATAACACTGAGTCAATATCTAGTGACTCAAGATACAACATCAATCATCATCTTAAAACCGTAAACAAGGTTTACGTGTTATCTCACTCAAATAAAAACCTCTTTTAACGCCTCCGACGTGTAAAGTCAACTCGTTTAGATAATAGACGAATCTGTTTTATTTTTACAACTCTATTACACGGACAATAGGAGAGAGGCTAATTTATTTATCTTAATTAGTGTTATTTTACATAAAATTATGTATATTTTATGTTTAAAATACGATGTTATTATTGTCACATTAGGAATTGTGAATGGTGTATGGTCCAAGTGTTGTAAAACTAATAAATTTATTTTTTTTAACTAACTAAAGCAACTGGGTTAAAGAATAAAAAATATATTGCTTTCTTAACTTTATAAAAAAGAGGCAAAAGGTGCATTGGCAACCTGAGGCTAGAAAAATTAATCTCTTGCTTAATAAGATTTGTTAATTTTCCGACAAACCTAAACATGACGCACATCGAAAAAATAAATTTATTTAACACAAGGTAAATAAATTTTTACTGTAATTTTAATACATTTAATAGGTTAATTTGTGTACGCATATTTCTACTATTTGCTTTGTTGATTGCTGTTGCCGGTTTGGCTGTACGAAGTCAATCTATAGAATAATCTTGCCTTTTAATGTTTACTCTCATTTTTAATTTCCTTTTAATATTTTATGTGTAAATGCGATGGATTCCTACCCAGGGCAAGTTTTTGCAAAGCATTTTACAAACTATTAATTAAGCGCAGTAAAACTGCAACAACTGACTCCAACTATTTCTTTTGGTACCACTTCGAGATCTGATAATTCTTTTTTTGAAATATAGCAAATGTTCCGGAATGGTCTCACGTACATTTTATCAACATCTTTCCGGTAGTTTTTGAGTTCCACTTAATAATAAGAAACAAACGCACTATCAATTTTAACTCAAAAAGTAGTCAGATCATGATGAAACTGAAGTGGGACCAGCTCGAAATCATGATCTATCTTCTTATCTATTGGATAAGCTTGTCAAATAAGTATTTTTTCGAAGCAAGGCATTCTTATTTAGTATTTAGTGTCTCAAACACCACCTGTGAAGCTCGTATTATATAAGCGTTAGCAATCTGCGTTTGGTGGGTCCACCAACCGCGAGGCTAGAGGTCGATTCCTAGCAAGGGCAAGCATTTATGGAACGAACATAGATGTCCGTGTTTCCAGGTCTGGGTGCTTATTAAATTTATATTGATACTACTATTTTTAAAATTTTTATAATTTGGTTATTCTAATTTTCTTATAAAAAAATGTTGCTCGGGATTGGATATGTGCCCGGTTGGCGATAAGCTTGCCACTTATCACGTCGTGGGACGTAGTGTCTTCGACTAGTCGTGTGTGCCCTGGTTGTGCCTCTGCCTACATTTTCGGGGATATGGGCGTGAAGATACTTTTTACTATTATCTATTTAAGTATTTCTATGTATCCACTATCGTTGACTAGAACAAGTATATCATTTGCTTCCTTTGGGATTACATTAATTTGTAATAATAAAGGATATTTGTTTATTTTTACATATACATTATACCTACAATGTAAAGATGCTGCGAATTGAATTCGCTAACGCCTAACAAATCGCTCCGTCGCTACTCTATATCTCTCTCTCTTATAACTTACAACGGTATTTGGTCGCGAGCCACGCGTGGGGCAGCACGTGGGCGTCCAAATAAACATGTCTGAATAACGAGCCGTACTCGTAAACTGTAGCTATCGTTCGTCCGTGGGCTAAGGTTCAACGTCTTCATTGTTTACCCCCTTCAAATGGCCATACTTATGTTCTTGATTAGGTGTACGGTGCTTACGGCGAGGAAATATTTACGCTGTGGACTTCACTTGGACTGTACCTTTGAATATTGAATGGTACATTCCTTTGGAAAATGTCTACCAATAGTTGAAAATATTTGTATGTAAGTTGTATTAAAAAATATTTATATGCGGGGTATGTATGTTAAGTTACAAAATAGTTTTAGTAAGTATTTTTTAAACAATTATGTATGTATGATGTAAATATTAAAAAGTGTTGATACATTCATTTAAACCTCATTATTTCATAAAAAAATAGTTTTGTTATAAATTTAATTTATCACAAAACTGCCAATTTTAATAAAAGTTATATATATTCATCAGATATTAATCAGATACCAGGCAATCGCTGATATTTTTCAATAATAAACATTCATATCTTAGCAACAAATAGTAGGCATATCCCTACCTGTAGATAGATGATTAAAATTGGCGTAATTGATGCAAGTAAACTTAAAGACATTTTCTTCATATTATTTTTTGTCTTTTTTTTAACTTACTTAAAAGGAGAATTTTCAAATTAACTGCAACATAAATTTTGAACCGAAGGACCGATTTCGATAAGATTTTTTTGTTTGCACGCTGATGTGATCCAAATGGTTCTTAGATACACTACATGTACTTAGGTTTAGTCGGGAGTTTTTTAGTGTTATCATTACCACATTTCAGAAACTCTGTGGTCTAGCGAACCGTTACACTTGTTTGTTGTAGTTGTTGGACTTGATTGCCTGAGGTCCAGGGTTCAAAAAAATGTTGCTTGGGGTTGGATATGTGCCTGGTTGGCGATAGGCTTGCCACCTATCATATTGTGGGACTTAGTACCTAGTAGTTAGCCCTTGTTGTGCTTCTGCCTACCTCTTCGGGGATATGGGCGTGAAGATACTTTTTTTATCAAAACTTTTCAGCTAAAACACTTACAAAAGTCTAGTAATTGTGTTTAAAAATAATTGTAAGTCGCCAAAAAGCAAAGGTAATTACAATTCTAAACATATCCAACTCTATCTAACGCTATTGTAGCCGTTAATATATTTTTCTGCGCAGACAAGAACAATGGTTGACCTGCCTGGATTGACCGATAATCACTTGCAGATAGTAAGGACTAATGTCTGACGCAACCAATAAATCTAACTCCGACCGAGTACCTGTTATTGAGGGAGATACCTTATCTTTGCTTAGTTATTGCCCATATAAAACGATCTTATAGAAAGTGAGGGAAATAGCAAGGCCTATATAGCCGTTAAGGCATATTATACCATTACTAATGGCTTTAGGAGTAAGTCGTCGTATTAGTGTTAACTACTAAGATGTGGTGATATGACTACTGGATGTATTTCGCTAATTCATTTTGATTTTACGACCTGATGCCGTTCACACTTTGAAGTGACTTTCCGTGTTGTTGGGAAGGAAACATTTTCTCTCAGTAAAATATATAATAAGTGTTGACCCGGGCTATAAGCTACTGCTAAAATTTGATAAAAATCCATTCAATAGTTTTTGCTTGAAAATTGAACGGACAAACCGACTAAAAATGTAAAAATCCTCGCTTCGGTTTCTGTATTATGTTACAACTAGCGGCCTGCCCCGGCTTTGTACGATTATGAAATCATACATATAAACCTTCCTCTTCAATCACTTTATCTGTTAAAAAACCGCATGAAAATCAGTTGCGTAATTTTAAAGATTTAAGCATACAAACGAACATAGGGACATAAGGACAGAGAAAGCGACTTTCTTTTATATTATGTAGTGATGCATTCACTCTTTTTTAAGAAATATTTTGTGTGCAAATTTGGTTTCATTACTGTTTTAGTTTAAGTGTGATTAAAAAAGGTATGTTCAGATAAATCCTATATCCCAGATGTAGAATAAATGGAAGAAATGGAATCATCAAACTAAGGGCATATGCTACATTTATTATTCACACAACCAGCGAGGAGTGATTTTTTTCCTCCTGTGGCTTGTATAGGGAATACTACTCGTATGTACAACGCGTAGAGAACGTATTAATAATTCAACTTTTGCCATATGACAATAAATATTTCTCTATAATGAAACATCTCGTGCTGTTAGTTACACCGGTGGCATAAGATCAAAGGTATCATTGCAGGTTAAGGTCGAGACGTTAATGAATACATACCATTGACATGTTTACAGTATTACATAAAAGTGACGACAAGATGCAAGCTTGTGCATCTTACCTGCTCATATCTCTGTATGGTCTATGTTACAAGCGTTACCCTTTAATCATTTAAATCTTTCTTGGCTGTCCGTGTTGGTCCGGGTTTCTTTGCAGAATAGACTGCCAGGCAGCTTCCTGCCTTCCTTCCTGCCTGCCAGGTAGCTTGTTAAAGACGAGCATAGGTTTACTGTCACTAAAACTGTGACATCTGACTAGGTTATCACCTAGTCAGATGTTAGCAGTAGTGTAGCAACTCACCACCGCCTTACCAATTCCTGCCGTCATAACGTCCAATGCTTCTCGTTCCAGATTCCAGATCGAAGGGTTAGGTAGCCGGTGAATTTACTTTTATTAGAGGCCTAATAACCCCGTCTCGTCCCGGTTGCCAACGCACCATTACCACCTTTGGTGTCTCTAGGCGAAGTGAATTTCTTACCACCAGGAAATCCGTCTGCTTGTTTGCCTTCCAATATCTTAAAAAATTGAACCTTATGTGTTTCGATTAAACCTGTCACAACTCATAAGGCAGGTAAATTTGTTGGCAAAAATAGACTGAAATACTTTAAAATTATAATATGTTTATACAGTGGGCATATGTTTTTATAAGCACTTGGTTGTAACTATAATAGACATTATAGTAATCTTAATAATTTAAAGTTATCATGTAGAATGTTCAACAATAATGTACGTTGCATACTGTCAACAAACTCTTACGAGGGCCAAACTGAAAGTTTTTAGAACTGGCAACTTAAAAGCATTATATTAAAAAAATAAGTTTAAATTTTGAAAATAGAACTTTTTGCCAATAATATTGAGTATACATTTCATTCATTTGTCATTTGTTTTACGATTTGGCAGCAAATTGAAAATTGTCTGTGCACGTCAGAATGAATTTAAGCCGAGAAAATTTTCGTGCAATGATTTTTTATGACTTTCGATGTCATATAAGTCAACAAGAAAGTCATGTTAGATTTCGATTGGCTTTTCACGATGAAGCCCCATCTCGTGCCACAGTTTACAACTGGTTTAATGAATTCAAACGTGGTCGAACTAATCTCACCGATGATTTGCGTGA
>NJDD01000686.1:232560-304729 GCA_002245505.1 Calephelis nemesis | reverse complement strand
GTTCCATCGAATGCAGCGATGTATTGATGTAAGTGGACGCTATTTTGAAAAGTTATAATAAAACTAATAACTTGCTAGAATGCTTAGTTTTTGATTTTCTAAGAACTTACAGTTTGACCCTCGTATCAAACATAGGGTATTGCGTATTTAATTATTCCTCTAATCCGAAAGCACTGAAAGGGTAATAGCATTTCTTTTCTTAAACACTTAAATTTACATTTTCTATGACATTAAATTTTTGTTAATAAAATGTGATGTGATCTTTCTTACATAGTATTTTTTATTTTTTGCTAAAGCACCACATAATCTTTTATAGAATTGGCGAAGCAAAGAAGCAGATAGTTTCGCTTATTTTTGATTTATCAATAGGTTATTAGAAACGTTTTTGATTATTATTTATAAATGGAAATCGTGAATTTAATGGTTAGTTTTAAAAATTTCAAATAATTGTCATTAACCATTTACATCACTTTAAAAAAAGGTGTACTCATTCATTAATTGTAATTACCAATAATACAGCTACCTAGACAACTTCTTTTGTAGTTTGCCTTCAAAGTCAAAAGTGTATAACTTGTGGCGAACTTTTGTGTTTGTAAGCTTACGAAGCGACCTTTGGCCATCGCGTCGGGTCATACAACACTTGTAGGTATGCATCTACACTTTGCACATTCATAAAATCTCACTCTTTATGTGCTTCTACGGTTTATGACCATTTAGGTACGTATTAACTGTTATAATGTTTGTTAAACGGACCTAGTCGTAGGATTTAATTATAGATGTTTACATGAAAACATTTATGTATAATACTAATTTTCCTATGAATTCTAACCGTGCGTGTATTTCAAACAATATTTTGTATTATACTAGTCTACAATCGCTGGTTTACTTCGAATATCTAATTTAATCAATGATGTCTTCTTTGCTTCTACTTCATCGGATTCAATGATACGTAACTAAGATTTTAAGTTTCGTTCTGGCCATATATATATTGTGTGTTTTTTCCTTTAAGTAGCTCAATATCTTCAGATAAAGTAAAATACTAACTGTGTGGTGGTCCCGTACCTGACATTGTCTAAACAATTGGTCGTGAAAAACGATTGAAAGCCATATTTATAAAAGAAGAAGAATATTTTAAGGCTGTTATCTTTTTTACAGAAGCAACAAACAACGAGACAAATAATAATTTCTGTTTCTTGTCAAATACCAAAAAAACTTGTAGTTAAGAAAATGGCAGACATCTCTCGTTATTACCGTCATATTATGTTTGTCTATCTGTTGTTTTGTGATATATTGTTGGCACTCGCGAAACCATTTCTTTATCATGTTAATACTCTGGTTATTGAAGTGTTACTCTTACCCCATTTTCTGCATCTTTTTGGAGAGTGGTCCAAGGACCATTTTATCTAATCTCCCAGTTCTTTCAGTTGCATCAGCGCGTAAGAGGAGAACATAGATAAAATGGGTCATCACCAACAAGACCACTGGTAGTAAAGTGCTTTGCAGTAGTAAGAGAAACTACCCTAACCCTAGTGTTAGCCCCGAGGGTATATATACATATATATATATATATGTCAACTATAACATTCATGGCGTCTTTAATCCACTGTTGTTTTTTAGCATCGCGTAGTGAGTTTTCATTCGCTGTCTTACATGATAGAAAAAAAATACCTATCTTAAGTCCCGCAGGTGGACCATACATCGTACCTACACCAAATTTCACTTACACTATTTTATTTATTATTTATTATATTTTATTATTTTTATTCCGTAGACAGTTTTACTTAAATAGCGTCTTCATGCGCATATCCCTGAAGAGTTAGGCAGAGGCACAACTAAGGCGCCTCCGACTAGCTGCAGAAACTTAGTCCCACAATGTGATAGGTGGCAAGTCTATTGCCAACCCGGCAACTTTATTTGTATTAGAAAATTGAAAATACATAATTTTTTAGTTTTTAGTTGCTCGATTCGGGGATCAAACCCCTGACCTAAAGAAGTCAAGTCTGAAGCCAGTCTGCTAGGCCACACTTTTTTTCATGTATCCTTTTCAGGGATTAAGTAAGTCGGCAACTGGACTATCAACTCCTGATGTTGTAGTAGTTCCTATTACGAAGTCTATTGCTTACTCGTTTGCTTTTTATTCCATTTTAAACTAGCCGACCCGGCGAATTGCGTATCGCTTAACAATAATAGCTACTAACAGTTTCTATAGATTAAATCTGTTTTTCCTAATTTTCCTTGTAGTTTTCCCGGTTCTTGTCCTTAAATCTCCTCTTTTTGATAATCTTTTCTTTGAAAATCTTGTCCTGATCCCTAATCAACACGACAAAAAATAATTACCAGAATTGGTGCATCCTTTTAGCCGTGATTCAATAACCAAGCGAAATGGGGATTCATTTTTTTTAATATACATATACCTAAACCTTTTTCTTCAATCACTTTATTAAAAAATTGCATCTAAATCCGTTGCGTAGTTTTAAAGATTTAAGCATACAAAGGGATATAGGGACAGAGAACGCGACTTTGTTTTATACTATGTAGTGTTATAGATATGTTCAACTTTTTAATAGCTATGTGTTTTTGTAATTTTGAGCATAATTTGTATTTTATAGTGTTATGATTGGGTGTTCGTGAAGTGCGCGTGACTGGTAGGTTTTGATCGGCCGCCATATTGCCGACGCAATGTGATGCATGAATTTAGATGAAGGGTCATGACCGAGGATATGCACATAATCATAATATTGCGTACTTTACGCCATAGCCATGTTTTGTTTGGAGGTCGGATTTTTTGGAGGAAGTAATGGTTCCACAACGATAAACTAAACAAGGATAAGAGCTTTTCATCATATCATTTTATTATTATTTTCCCATTTCATTTTTGGATTAGATTCATCATTTTATATTAGACTAGCGACCCGCCCATGTTATGAAATATACATAAGTATAAGTCTTCCTCTTAAATCACTTTCGTCTCATGCCGACGAATGCTCTAACTAATTGAGCTACTGTGGCGAAATTTTTAATTCCCTTCTTTTCTATTAACGCAGGTAGTTAGGTAGTGGGCAGGGCAAGTGCTTAAATAAAAATACCTTAAAAAAGGCTTTGATTAAATGTAAGGAATTAGTGATTTAAAAAAAACCGGCCTTAATGAGTCGGACTCGCGCATGAAGGGCTCTATCTATCTATTAAAAATTACGTTTGTTGTATGGGGGACTCTTTAATATTTAATTTATTGTTATTGAATTATTTATTTTAAAAAACATTTATTGTATAACAAGTAAATATTCTGTGAAAAATTAAATGAGAAAAAATATACGAAAAAAAAACGTTTTTTGTAAGTATACCCTTAATATATATTTTTTTTAATTTTTAGTATTTGTTGTTATAGCGGCAACGGAAATACATCATTTGTGAAAATTTTACCTTTCTAGCTATCATAGTTTATGAGATACAGCCTGGAGACAGACGCACAGCGGTTCCGTTTTACGGAACCCTAAGAAACAGTAGGCCAAAGGTGAACGGAGCCATTTAATCACCTGCAACAATGTTCACCTCCAGCCATAGGTCAAGTTTGACCTATGCAACTAAGTTGTAAGCGCTAACTGTGCTAACTTGTCTTGTACTGTGCTTGTGTACTTTTGGTGTTATCAGAAAGTTTTGTTCAACGCATTTCATAACTATACCCGCTTTGGAGTAAACCTTTACTATCTTATACGGTGTATTTTTATTTTAGCACTTGCCCTGTATTTGGGTTAAAGTTCTAGAAATTTTAAGGAAACAAAAAATTTTGCCTTAGCTGATTTGAACCAGTTATATCTAGCCGAAGAATGCTCTAAAAATGTGAGCTGTTGAGGAAATTGAATAAGTAGACATTTTCAGTAACTCGTGTCTAATACTCGTGTCTAATAATCGTATCTATTTTTTACTAGCTGACCCGGCAAACGTTGTTCTGCTGGAGATTTTAGTAAAAAAACTGGGGTGAGTCA
The DNA here is from genome assembly GCA_002245505.1 of Calephelis nemesis. NCBI lineage: Eukaryota > Metazoa > Arthropoda > Insecta > Lepidoptera > Riodinidae > Calephelis > Calephelis nemesis. The sequence goes on along the minus strand of NJDD01000686.1, from coordinate 300,746 downwards.
CCCTTATCACTTAGGAGTATAAAAAATAGATGTTGGCTGATTCTCAGACCTACTCAATATGCTCTCAAAATTTCATGAAAATCGATCAAGCCGTTTCGAAAGAGTACGGGAACGAGAATTTTATACATAAAAAAATTAATCCCCATCTCGCACGGTCGTAGCATTACGCCTGAACGGGTATACCGATTTTGATATTACTTTTTTTGCGTTATTTATAGTTAGGAGAAGGTTCTTATGAAAGGAAAATTCGGGAAAATTGTTGAAAAATAGTAAAAACCGTACTTTATTTTTACCTTATACAAAATGTTGTTAGTTATTACCTACCAAATATCAAGTACGAAGTTCGCCAGGTCTGCTAGCAACATATAAAAAAGTATAGACAAAAACGAGAAAAGAGACGAAAAGAACTTTGCAAACAAAAAACTAGAGGAAGCCAAAAGTATATCAACGGTCGTTTTTCCGAAGTAATAATATAATCGCTGATTCACAACCAGAGTGCCCAGGACCAACCGAAAACAATATGTCTTATAATAGGTGGCAAACCTATCAACCACCGGGCAATCGTCCAAACCGGGAAACGCTGTTTTCCTTATGAAATAGTAGAAGTGCATTTTTTAATGATATTGGAAGGCAAACAAGCAAACGGATTTCCTGATGGTAAGAAATTCACGTCGCCTAGAGATACCAAAGGTGGTGATGGTGCGTTGCCAACCTGAGGCCGGGATGTTAGGCCTTGAACAAAAGTAAGTATACCAGCTACCTTACCCTCCGAACCGGAACACGTCATGACGTTATGGCGGCAGGAATAGGTAAGGCGGTGGTACCAATATGGGTGACTCACTGCGAAACTCTACCACCTAGTCAGATGTCACGGTGTTAGTGACGGTGAGAATATTCTCGCCTTTTACGAGCTGCTTGGCAAGGAAGGCAGATGGTCTGTTCTACAAAGGAGATCGGACCAACACGGGGAGATTTTCCTTTCTGCGATACCAATATAGGCTGTAAGCCACGGTTGCCGCATACTTGTATTGTACAGAGGTTATACTTGTATTGCTTGCTAGTTCGCTATTATAATATAAAATGTATGATAATATGATGATAAATATGTAAAATTGAGAATACATGTCATCGCCCAAAGACGTTAATGGTGCATTACCAACCTGATGTTAGGTTAACGCTTGTTATTGCTTAATTACGCACAACGTTTAAATTTAGTAAATGACCTATTTTTTTTAATTTATGATCGTAATTTATGGAAAGGTTAGAAGGTCATGGCACTTGTTACTTAAAAAGTAAAGTATCGTGAGAAAAAGTTTCGTGTTTTATGCTCGGCCTTACACACGTACGTAATGTGATCTGTGGTACCATTAACATATACTAGTGGTCGCCCATTGGTTGAAATTCGACCATAATAAATTTTAATATCTTGTTGATAAGAAAGCCATCTTCATTTCTCAAGACCAACTACTTTGTTTCCAAACTTTTAGTGCGTTGTCTGTGATCTTTTATCATTATCATCAATATTTTTTGTGTGTGTCAAATGCATGGTAGTGTGGGTAATGTTTTATTAATTGATTTAATGTACTTTATCAGCATTATTATTAAAAATTATTAGCGTTCTGCACTTCTTCTACACATAAACTATAAGTTTGCTAAATTTTATGCTTCTGCGTCCTCGCAATTTTTGCAAAAAGGGGTCCAAAGTTTTGGCATCACATATTAATATACATAATATTATGAATACGAATACTGGAGACCATGTTTACTTACTACTTAAATGTTTTTTTACTGGATAGGAACTGGTTATGTAAACTGGTAAGCTTGGTAAGCATTGACTTTTGAGCTTAATTACTTACACCTACTGTTGAGTACTATCAAAATAGTTTAAAGTTGTTTACTCAAATGATTTTGCAACAATATTAGGTTCATGACAATTTTTAGTTTACATTTTCAATGTGTATAAAATATGTCTTTTATATTTTATAGTATCAAATACATATGTTATATGTTATACTTAGATATTCTTTTATGACAAAAAACACTATTGTAATTTTATTATTATTATTATTATTAACTCTTAATTGTACACAACAAAAAAAAAATACAGAAAAACTTAAGACTAAAATAAACATAAGTACAACGGGCGAGCTTATCTCAAACGAATGAAATTTCTTCCAGCCAATCCGTTAAAGGAAAACAATAAATGGAAAACTTGGTATATATAATTAAAGAACTCAATGTTTTGTTGTATGTTTAAAGCACATCTAAAAAAAAGCCAAAAATGATAAGATTACGTGATTTGCAAAGGAAATAATAGTATACCTATTACATCCGAAGGGCAGTAATTAGTTGTTGGCCAAGGACGAGTCGAAACCGAGATCGACAAAACATGTGATCTGAGGCTCTTTTACTCTCGAACACTAAACCCTATAACCTAACCCGACGGAGCCGAAAAGAGAACATTAGTTCAGCGCAGTAGAAGGAACATGATTTAGTTTCCGCCCGGACGGCATAAATCTACCTAGTACTTGTACTATTTAATTATAAACTAATATGAACTTTTTCTGTTACCAGTGCTGTCTGAGGCATTTCTTATTTTGCTGTTCTCGTGATGTACCTACTTTTGGTGTAATATACTGACTGAATCTGACGAATTTGTATTTTCACATCAAGTGCGTAATAAATAGAGTATGCTTATTTTCTAAAGAAAACTCTCTCACTTTTTTATCTTTTACAAAAAAAATATGAAAAACGAAATTAGGTTCGTACCAATATAATATCCGTTCTGAGCAGGTACGTGTCGCTAGTATAATATACGTAAAACTGGTCCAAAGCTACCCTATCTGAATACTTTACATAATATGTTATGTATTAGGGTTTCCAAAGTTATCGCGTGTCGGCCATTGTTTCGGCCCGAGAAATCAGAACTGGACCACAAGTTGTAACAGTTTAGCATGATAAAGGCTACCGATTTAAAATGGGGCCGCTAAAATGGTTTATTAGTTTATCCTTATACGGATTTACAATATTTAGTACAATGATACGATATCGTTTCTGTGGCCTAGTGGTCCGGCAACTATCATACCGGCCGGATATCGTTAGCATGAACTACATGAGGTATCGAATTCGATTTCAGGGTCTTGGCAACTCAATACATTTTTCTCAATTTTTGAAGTGAAAACTTGTTTAGCGGCGTTGCGCACTTTTTTTTGGAATGGGTAAAAACTTCTTAACTCGCGTCAGGATATGTGACCTGATTCGTAAGACAAACATTCATTAGACGACGCAGGGCGCTTGCGCGAATGTTCGTGTTGTCATGTTTGTGTACGATAGCGCAATAAATGAATATTGTATTCTACAACATAAATGATAGTACTTGCATACTGATAAAAAAGCTAACCTAACCTAACAATTCCAAAATATCAAATATGCACAACGTTAATATTCAAGTTTTCACTTCTGCCGGCACTCCCGGAGTGGAACTCGTCGTTTTTTAACAAAACCATGTTGCTCGAGATTGCATGAGTTGCCGGCGAGTAATAAGTTTGCTAGCTATGACATTGCCACTCTGAGTGCCTTCGGCTAATCATGAGTCCTAGCTGTATCTCTGCGTTCCACTTCCCCGAAGAGGTGTGAAAATAATTTTGGCACAATCTAATAGAAACACTTTTCAATAAAGTTTATTTATTTGTTATGGCTTTTGCGTTTTTTCATCGAGCTAGAAGGGAAAATGCAGACGTATAACTCGATGTCATGAAATACAGGTCGTCTTCGACTAAATGTAGTAATGGTGTGTTGCCCGTTGAAGAAAGGGATGATAAATTTCCTGCGTTAAGTTTACTGGCTATCCTATTTCCAATGAACAAGTAAGTAGTGGCGAACATAAAACTGGCATTCTTCTCAAAGTAAATTAAATACAAATCTTACACTTCATTGGCGTCATATTCTTAAAAAGCGACACAAAGAACATTTAACTACAAAATTCATTTATAGGAGACGAGTTGTATTTTTTTAAGTGATAAGTCAGAGAACAAAAGTATTTTTTTATTTACATAGAATTTATTTTCGGTTCTATATTAGACGACATTGAGAAAGAAATAGATTTCAAATAGGCATTTGCGAAAGTCAATTGGTAAGGACCTTTTCTCGCATATACAATAAGCTGATATCCTGTATTTCTTATACAAAATCTTACTTTACTGAGATTTATTACAAAAACAAATTATTATTAACATTAACGTTAGTATTAGTATTATATTATAAATAAATATCCCTGGACAAGACACACAAATAGAACCTAACCCCAAAGTAAGCAAATTAAATGCTTGTGTTATGGGTGTTAGTCAACGATTATAATACATAGAAATACTTAAATAGATACCAGAATATATTTAATATAATTACACCCAGACCTGAAAATGCAGACATCTAAATGTTCATCACACAAATGCCTGCTCCCGTCGGGAATCGAACCCGAGCCTCGCGGTTGGTCGATGTCGTTAGGCGTGTACGCTAGCCACTCGACCAACAATACTATGTTTTGCTGATTTGCTATTAGAGTTTTCTTTATATTGAAGACATATTCTCTATATTTGTTTCCCATTTGAAAGATAGACTGTTTCTTCCCATTTTGGTTGTTAGTAGGTTTTTTATAATTCATGTTCCTGTGTTGCCAGATCAAACGCCAAAGATACCGGAACAATTGAGTTGGGAAGTGTGTCTTTATTCTAAATTACTGTTTGCAGATGTATATATGTATATTTGTGGACATTTGTGTCCTGAAGGTGTTTTACTTTATTTATTAGTGACCAGCCGACCCGGCGAACTTCGTGTCACTTGACCTTAACACACACTAACAGTTTGTATGAAAATCCCTCGAATTTGAAAAATTCTTCATTCGTGCGTCGCTTCTATAGGTTTTAACGTGATGATATAAGTAATATAGCCTATAGGTTTCCTCGATAAATGGGCTATCTAAAACTTTTTTTTAATCAGAGCAATAATTCCTGAGGTTATCAATTTCAAGCAAAACAAATAAACAAACAAACTCTTCGGCTTTATAATACAAAAAGTATAGATAAATAAGATAAACTAGTGAAAATAACATCTTAGGTGCCCCGTCGGCGTGTCTTACGTCAAGTGTTTATTCATTGGGAAGCTTTGTCCGTATGCTAATATCTGGCCGGCGGTCACCGCAGCGACCTGACGGTGCCGAGGTCGCTTGTAGGACGAAAGGACGAGCATGAGACAATTTTCCCAAATCATGTAAAGATTTAAAAATGGTACTCATGTTTTAAATTAAGACAATTAGTAAAATTCACCTTTTAAAATTTATCATTGGTAACATTTCTAAGAAATAAACATACATCTTCACGCCAAGTCCATTACGGGGTAGGCAGAGAGTATCGAGTGTCAGACCTCACGATCCTGACAAACCTGTCTAGCTCCCTTCATATTCATTTCCCTTTTCATACAAACAAGCCGGTTTTGGATAATGATCTGATCGTGGAATGTCAGCCTTGGTCACCCCGGGTACCTAATCCATCCACATTCGCATGGTATATCTGCTTTGTCAATCTTTCATCTGTCATTCTTTCCACATGACCGAACCAGCGGAGCATGCCCTTTCGCATTTTATCACCAACAATTTCTTTCAATCTCACTCTTTCTCATCTATCTGGATCTCACTATTACGAATGGGGTTAGCGAGCGTCACACTACAGATTTTCCGTAGTGCTCTCATTTCGACCGCATTTGTCCTACTTTCATGCTCTTTCTGACATACCCAACTGTCGCTTCCATACAATAACGTTGGGATAAGCACAGAATTATTATGCAAAGCGAATTTTTGACTCAAAACCTCGTTTTGGAATAGCTTACCCAACGCTCCATTTCACTATTCAAAGCACTCACTCTCCTCTCTACATATCCGCGGTGTGCCTTCCATATATATTAATAAAATACCATCTCCAAATATATCTTAATATTTCTAGGGTTCAATTCCGGGGCAATTCAAATGTGTTTTTAATGGAAATAAGGGCAACGTTGCTGTGCGTAAGAATTGGATCTTTGTAGCGATAGACCAGCCAACTATAACATTGTGAAACTAAGTAGTACCTTCGGCTAATCTCAGTTGTCCTGGTTGCACCTCTGCTTACCTTTTCGGTGATACCAGAGTCACGATACTTGCTTTGTCTTTAAATTATTTTTTAAGTGATAACACAGGGAATAAGCGTACGGTAAATAAAACATTGCATCAGTGAGTTTTTTTTACTCGCTTTTTATTAGCTTCACCTGTATGTTTGTATGTTTGTAACTGACTTTTTTGAGCGCGATTTCGACCCAATTTAAACGGTCAGATTTCGTTCGAACTTTGTAGATTTATTGAGGACCAATGACAATACGAGGGTCAAACTGAAAGTTCTTAGAAAATCAAAAACTAAGCATTCTAGCAAGTTATTAGTTTTATTATAACTTTTCAAAATAGCGTCCATTTACATCAATACATCGCTGCATTCGATGGAACCATTGAGAAAAGCACCTTGCCCACTCGGCCTTAGGGGTCTCTTCGACGGCGTTTTGAAACGCAGCCACTGCTTCTTCGGCGTCCATAAAATGTTTTCCTCGAAGTTTTTATTTTATTTTCGGGAATAAATAAAATCGCAGGGTGCAAGGTCGGGGCTATACGGCGGGTGACCCAGTAATTCCACGTCTGAGGTCGCCAAATAGTCGATCGTTTGCCTGGCATTGTGCGACGAGGCATTGTCGTGATGAAGGAGGATCCTGCTGCGAGGTCGTTTCTCTCGAACTTTTCCAAGACAAGTGGCAAACAGTTGTTAGTGTACCACTCTGCATGAACCGTTTTCTGATCCTCTAAGACAACTGTCGCGTAATGACCTGTCTTTCCGAAGAACGAGGCCACCATTTTTTTTCAACACTTCGACCTCTCTTCACTTTAGTTGGTAACTCTTCGGAAGGAAACACCCACTGAGCAGACTGTCTTTTGGTTTCCGGATCATAACAGTAAATCCAGCTTTCGTCACCCGTTAGTATGTCGAACACAGCATTTGAGTCACCTCCGTTAAATTTTTGGATCATTTCTCGGCACCAATCAACACGGCGGAGTTTTTGAGCCTCGGTCAAATTATGCGGTATCCAGCGGGCACAAAGCTTCCTGACCGCTAAATGTTCATGGAGGATTTTGTGCACTTGACTCATACCTATGCCTAGACTTGTCCGAATCTGCTGATAGGTCACTCTTTTGTCAGTCTCTATCATACGCCGCACAACACTGATATTGTCTTCAGTCGTCGCTGTAGAAGGCCGTCCCTCACGCAAATCATCGGTGAGATTAGTTCGACCACGTTTGAATTCATTAAACCAGTTGTAAACTGTGGCACGAGATGGGGCTTCATCGTGAAAAGCCAATCGAAGTCTATCATAACTTTCTTGTTGACTTATATGACATCGAAAGTCATAAAAAATATCATTGCACGAAAATTTTCTCGGCTTAAATTCATTCTGACGTGCACAGACAATTTTCAATTTGCCGCCAAATCGTAAAAAAATGACAAATGAATGAAATGTATACTCAATATTATTGGTAAAGAGTTCTATTTTCAAAATTTAAACTTATTTTTTTAATATAATGCTTTTAAGTTGCCAGTTCTAAAAACTTTCAGTTTGGCCCTCGTACACTAATTTGATAAAATTATTTTATTTTTGTTTGTATGTTTGTTTGTAACCGACTTCTTTGGGCGCGATTTTGACCCACTTTATACGGCCAGATTTCGTTCAAACTTTGTAGATTTATTGAGGACCGATGACAATACACTAATTTGATAAAATTATTCCATTTTTCAATTTGCAAAATATGATTTTTGTTAATTAATATAATTTTCATCTATATTCGATAGGGTAAGAAAATGAATTAAAATTTTCTATAATTTTTAATTTAATTATCTTTGGCCGTTTTCTCTAATATTGACAAATTTTTGTATACTAAAAGAGAATTTTGATTCTACAAAACAAATAATAGTTTATAAAAATTAAAAAATCATGCTTTTATAAAGTAACCAAAGTAAAAAGTAAAAAATAAGTAATAGTTTTAAAAAAACTAAAACTACTTTTTTTATAAAAAACCAAACTAAACAATAGAAAATAAATTTGAATTAAAAACAATTAGAAAAATAAACGCTTGTCTACGTTCGTCCGTTGCTCATATTTATGTAGGGGAGTAGACTATTTGTGCTCAGTAACCGAAAACGTGTATGAGATATATAAAGAATATAAACAATTTGTTACGTCGTAAGACAGGTAAAATTTTATAAAAACGTAAAAATTAAAAAAAAAGTAACCTTGTTATGTAACAAGCCTAATGATAGATAAAGATATTTTTGAAACTTTGCTGACTGACTTGATGCTGATAGCACCGTTTGGTGCTATCAGCATCAAATAGCCAAATAGATTTTACATATCGAAACGGCACTATATTTTCCTAACGAATTAAAACAGAAAAATTGTTTAGTTGTTTGCAGCTATATTTTTTTCCGTTTCTATTGCACTAAATTAATTTTTAGCAATTATAGAATTAATCTCCGTCAAATTATCTCGACAATATTATGCAAAATATCTTGATTCCTTTAACTAACAAGGCTATACCTAATACTAAAAACAGTTGCCAAAATAAGGCGAAAAAAATTTTTCGATCGTAAAGCACTCTCTGATGCTTCGCATCATGAGTCGTGCAATAGTTTAAAATTAAAAAAACAAGCTATTATAAATAATCCAGACTAAAAAGTAGAAAATAAATAATAGTTTAAACAGTTGGGGTGCTTTTTAAGATATTATCGAAATGATAATCACTCTACTCATAGCTGTCATATAAAATATTTATAACTATTGACACCATGCACCCCACGCTTTTTTTTAAATAAAAAATTTTTTTTTCATTCATACTATTATTAATTTATATTCATTGAAATTTTTAACAATATTTTCTTAATTTAAATTCATTAAATTTTATTTTCTATTTTTTAGTTTGGTTTTCTATAAAAAGCGTGTTTTTTAGTTTTTTTTAATTTTTTTTTTAATTATTTATTCATATCGGATATACCAATTGATAATCGATATATTGTAGACCGAGTAATCGATCGAATCGAGATCGATTGATCGAGTATATCGATCAAAATCGATATGTTGTAGACTGAGTAATCGCATAACAAACATACAAAAAACATTCAGCCAAATTGAGAATCTCTTTTTCGACATTTTTAAATGTGGTTTACATATCTTTTAAAATACCTTCCATGAAATTCAAGGTGAAACAATATCGTGTAACAGTACAATTGTTTTAATAGATTAATAGTTGATGACTAATTGCACGAGATGCAGACCTGTCATAACCTAGATTGGAGAACAAAAGGCACATCCCCGGCACTGAACCTTGGCCCGACCTTCGCGCATCCTCGCTCCACATCCAATATTATTAACAGATGATAACTAATACATATTTTGTGAAACATGTAGTATTCGTGTAGTCTAATCATCCAGTGTTAGATATAGCTTCACGAGGTTCCGGTTTCGATTTCTGAATCGGACAACAGAAGGAAATGTGTTTTTTATTTTTCTAATAAAAACGACGTTGATCGGTTTAAGTGCCCGGTTGGCGATGGACATTGTGGGACTTAGTGTTTTCGACTAGTCATGGGTGCCCTGGTTGTACAGAACAGAACCATATCGAATATGGGCGTGAAGATATTTTTTATACTAAAAAATATAAAAAGTAACTCAAATTTTTACATACAAAATCAATTACAAGAATAGTTTTTCTTAATTTTAACTATTTAATCAGAAAAAAAAACAATCAAAGTTATGACAACATTTGTTAGCCAATTTATAAATGCGTTCTTCTTAACGGATAATAATAATAAGAATAAATGAATTAAGTTTAAAACGTTTTCAAATTTCACGCTTTAAATCTAATCTTAAGCAACAGAAAAAATCACATAATTTCAATGAGCCTCTATCTCTAATCTAGTTATCTAAATTAATAATGATGACATAGATATTAATGATAGATTACAAGCTATCATTAACATAATTAAATGATAATTGGGAAACATGTAACTGCAGATACATCAATCATGAAGCGACATCAGTGGTAATGTTGTGTAATGATGATATTAATTAATTATGATGTCTATATTGATACATCATCAGTCGGGTGAAGCTAGGTGGGCGGGTATGGGAAAAGTCTTCCGTGTTATGGCTAAGCTAGTATTACATAGTACCAATAATATAATTCTAAAATTATTTTTTCTATAGATCCTTGATCATCCGCATGGAGGACACATACATCACACACACACACGCCGACAGACACACACACACATGACAGACAAACATGTCAAACTTAAGACAAAATGCAAACAAAGATGGGCACCTTGCATTTTTATACCAGAAAAAAATAGTTTTTAATAAATTTTAAAATAATGTAAACTATGATATGTTATCGCTACGTAGATTGCAGATACTTTAAGGAATAGCTACAATTCTTAATGTAGCCTATAATTATATCTTAAAATACCATTTTTAAACCGAAAAATACTTTTACATTTTTTTTAAATTTTTGAATAAATTTAAACCGTTAAAAAAAGGTATTTTTTTGCAACCAAGTCTACATGATGATGGAAATTAAGGGAAATCAGGAAAACGCTTAATTTTAGTATTAGTACATAGATAGTTTACACACTTTTTCATGGTAAAACACTTGTACTCGTCTACTATACACTTTATTCTGTACTTGGTATCGTCGGCACTTGGTGGAATTCCATTGTATACACACTTTTTCGTAGTACAACAGTTGTACTCACTTTATTCAACATTTTAGCGTAAAAGCTTACCTTGTAAACATCTTAGGTGTAAACATCCAACCAAATAAGTACCAAACGTTAAACTATAAAAGTATTTTTATCTTTAGTTTCGAAGCCCTGATGATGCTGTAAAAAGTGAAACCGGTTGACTAAAGAGTAGCGTAAAGTGTCGAATAAAGCGTATAGTGGATTAGTGTTTTAATACGAAAAAATGTGTGTGCAATGGAATTCCACCAAGTGCCGACGATAGCAAGTATAGATTCTACATACCTAATATATGATTTACTTATTAAAGACACTATTATTTTTTTATATGTTTTGCTGCGCTTATGTTATGATAGTTCTATTTATTGGGTTGGTAGGTTAGTATAATTCAAACATTTTATAATATAAATAAAAAAACCACGTCAGGTCGGTTCTTAATCATATTTGTATAGGACCACCTAGGACTCTTAACCTTTCGAAAGAAAAAGCAAATCGCGAAGTAGCAACAACATTAGAGTCGGTTTGTTGCAGTTTTACAGTTTTCAAATAATTTAGGATATATAAAGAGCGGTCTGGTTTTGATACCGGTTTCGATTCCCAGAAAAGGGAAAAAAGAAAATATCTTTTTTCCCTTTTGTAATAAAACCATTGTTGCCCGGTTGGCGATAGTTTTGCCACCTACACATTGTATGGCCTACTGTTGCACTCAGAGACGTTCATTATCATTTAACCAGTCATTTAGTCGATATTTTCTGTACAATATTGTGACTTAATGATAAATTAAATGTTAATTGACGTTTCTGCAAAAACCGATTCAAATTTCTTTACCAATTGACAGTTCTCTTTCTGAAAGGCAGTTCATGACTTTAAGGTGGTTCCGTAATATTAATTTTATCAAGATCCGTTTTGTGATTTTCGAGTTATGTACTTAGACATAGTATAATAAGACACTAACGCCTTTGGCTAATCGTGGGTGTTCTGATTGTACCTCTACCTACTTCTTCGGGGATACAGGCGTGAACAAGTAGTGTCTAATACATTGTTTGGATAAATCTTGTATGTTTTGACCGCCTCGTTGGTCGAGTGATCAACGTACACGCCTAACTACATCGACCAAACGCGAGGCTCGGGTTCGATTCCCGACGGGGGCAGGCATTTGTGTCATAAACATTTAAATGTTTGCATTTCCGGATCTGGATTTGTATTAAATATATTCTGGTATCAATTAAAGTATTTCTATGTATTGATATCGTTGACTAACACCCATAACACAAGCATATACTCGTAATCTGCTTACTTTGGGGTTAGATTCAATTTGTGTAACTTGTCCAGGCATATTTATTTATTTAATTTTGCCAGTATTTGCAATATTATAAGTGCAGAAAAATATGACTTCCACGACACTTACCTTTAGTAATTAATTGCTACCAAATTAACATGCTTATGACCACCAGAAGCATTCACTTGTTTATTTTCCAATATGTTGAAAAAATACATAAATAGATTATAGTGCAGAAGGCAACTAGTATAAAACGGACTCTTCAAATAGCCATAAATCAAAGGTACAACCTGATCTATAAGTAAATCATTAATGTAACGTATTACATGTATTAATGATAGGGGTCGAAGGTAAGCGGTGGATCAAAGAGGTGGTCCGTTAATGATATGATTTATTAGATCCGCTTGTCCAGACCTCGGATACCTATGAATCATTATTGTGACTATTTACTTAATCATGACCTCACGAGTTCACTAACCAATGCTCTTGTCAATACGAACATAGGCCTAACAATGGTTATTTATGGGATTGAAGAATGGGAGATGAAAGGCTGACTAAAATGGTATGCAATATAAATTTGATCGCCTCTGTGGTTTAATGGGTCAGTTGCTATACTGCATGCGGTCCCGGGTTCGAATCCCGGGTCAGGCAACAAAAAGGAAATTGGGTTTTTCCAATTTTCTAATAAAAAAATTTGCTCGGGATTAGATATGCCCTAATGGCGATAGGTTTGCCACTTATCACATTGTGGGACTTTGTGTCTTCGGCTAATCGTGGGTGCCCTGGTTGTGCCACTGCCTACCCTTTCGGGGATATGGGCGTAAAGATGCTTTTTTTTAAATATAAATTTGGATGGTTTGTAGCTAATCCGACCGAGTGACGGTTTTTTGACACAAGCGCTTTCCACCCATCTACACATTTGTGAACGTTTTGAATTGTGCCTTACGTGTTTTAAATTATTGAAAAATGTATATCTGGTCTTATGGTGAAATTATTCTCATTGAATTTTTAAAAGCAACAACCACCGTTTGGAATCCTAAAGATAAAGATCACAAGGAGAAAAGTAGCCAACTCATGGGGCTAATAAAGTGAAAGTAAAAAAACACCTATAAAAGAATTTTAAGAGAAATTTAAACTTTTACCATTCGATATCTTTTTTCAAATTTGTCTTTTATTGTTATTTTCTTTTTAATTATGATTTATTAATAATAAGAGGTTAAACCAGATATTAATAGCTGATAAAATCTGGATGGCTGTCATATTTACTTCATTAACAAACTCGCAAACGTTTGGATCACTTAATTTATCCAAACGTTTGTATAGGTTTGTAGTTTGTGGCAATTGGCAGACGTGTGGATGTAGCATTATGTGTTACAAGAGCGAACAAACAGTCTGCTCTACTAGTAATAAACATCCGACATCTTCAGAGAATATATATATTTTTGATCCATTGCTCTCTCATGACCGGGATTTGCACTTATCGTCTACCTTACCATTCAGTAAGGGACAGTACAATGTGCTACAGCAGCAAAAATAAATAAGACGGTTGACCAAACCTAACTTAATAGACTTATAAAAAATACCCAAAGAGGTAGGCAGAATCACTACCCACAGTAAGCCAAAGGTTCTTTAGTCCTACAATGTGATAAGTGGTAAATATATTGCCAATCGGGCACAAGTCCAATTGCCAACAAAATTATTTTTATCAGAAAATTTAAAAAAACACATTTATTTCGAAAATCGAACCCGAGACCTCATGTTGTCATCGTCAACACCAATCAACTACCAATGCGATCTTCTAATAACTTCTATGTAATTTAATTTAAATATTTAAAAAAACTGCCTGATTATAGTACCAATATTTCATTCAACCTATGATATTATTATGCCTATAGTAGTATTAAATATTGCATATTACAGCCTATCTTGTATCTCAATTCAGTGAAAATAACTGTATCCCGACCATCCAACTGTGGAAACATGGTTTTATTCGCAATACTGGCTATTTGCGTGAAATATAATAGCATAAAATTCTATCGAGTATCGATAACCCATTGTTTTGCGTCACTAATCATTTAAAATGCTAGAGCACCTACCGCACTCTTGGTACCATTCATAAATTTAAACTCAAAGCCTGCACACGATCATTACGACTGCGACTGTGCCGCTATCGTCGATCTGACAACTATATCGACTTAATAATTATGTAGTCTTTTACAACACTATTTAATGTGGCTTTTAATGAATATTATAATGAAATTATATGTTAATTATTACAACGTGACTACGCCAGAGCTATAAGAGGAACAAGTATATAGATAAATGGAATATATAAAAGTTTAAATAGCAAGTGAACTTTATCGTAACCCTCTTACTACAAAAAATGACAAATTTTACAATTACAACGCCAATTGATTTTTTATATTGTAGAACATCGAACAAACAAATCATACTCAATTATCAATAAACGAACAAATTATGTTCTGACCATGTTTAAAAGCATTTATGAATTCGAATTTCATACTTTCACTAGTAGTGTCGATATTATACATATTATATCGACTTGGTAGCTATGTATTATTATGCAACACTATTTAACATTACAGTCCCTGAAAGTTTCTATTATAAAAGTTCTTAAATTATTTTATCCATGTAACCCAAGAAATGCAGTTTTACTATGATCAAGATAACCACAAACCTGCAAAATGGTGAAGACGACGGCGACGGTTGTCTCTTGCCATCCAGGTTGCCATCTTTTTAATAGTATAGCATATAATAAGCAATTTTTAAAAACATTATATGCATATATACATACCTGCACACCGAGTCCCTGCCATTGAAGGCAGAGGCCAAATACAAATTGATAATTGCAAACCGGCCTGGCTACCTCCACATTCATTACAGACAACAATTTCCAAACAAACACACTAGTGTCGGAGACTTAATACCGCCTTCGAACAAAATCGGAGGGATTTAATCATAGAATACCCCGGGTACCTACATCCATCCACATTCTAATCGTATATCTGCTTTGTCAGTCTTTCATATGTCATTCTTTCCATATGACCTAAACAGAGGAGCATATTATCCACTGTCATTGTAAAACCAGCAATGTCTAAAAATCCTACTCTTTCTCGGATCTCTGTTACGAATGCGGTAAGCAAGCGCTACACTATAGATTTATCCAAATTTTTTTCTGATATATCCAACTTTCGCTGCCAGACAACAAGCACAGATTTGCGCTACGTGAGTCTAGTACCTTGACTTAATATATGTAACGGATACGAGAGAGAGAGAGAGAGAAAGAGTCTCAGTTCTTTATTAGAATTGTAAGCTCCAGTAGTAGTCTATAGCTCCATAAAAATTACATAGAAATGTTTACCCGTGCGAAGCTGGGACGATTCCACCTTCTATAATTGTCTATTATAGGTATATTATGTATATAGACCAGATAATTCGTAAAAGGCGAGCTTACCGTCACTAAGTAGAGTTTCGTAGATAAGGCGTTAAACTTACTTTTGTTCGAGGCCTAACATCCCGGTCGCAGATTGGCAACGCACCATCACCACCTTTGGTGTCGCTAGGCGGCATGTATTTCTTACCATCAGGAAATCTGCTTGTTTGCCTTCTAATATCATAAAAGTAAATGTTTGTCAGGATCGTGAGGACTGGCACTCGATACTCTCTGCCTACCACGTAAGGAAGGGACTTAGCGTAAAGATATGTATGTATAAATGTTGCCAGAATAAAAAATACACAGGAAAATGACTGCGCAAACAAAGAAATAGATAAAATTTAGCAACTTCCACTAGATTCTTGATTATTATCGACAGTTATCTTTTCGAATTGTCTCGGTGTTTTGCCCAATGCCGTAATGCAATATAATAGACATGACAATTGCCGGTGAAAGTTATGTGTAGACTAGTTAATGTTGTAATTTTAGCTCATTTAATCTGTGCTCAGCTGTGACAGTTTAATGCTTACAGCTTTATGGTTTTTTGACAGTTATGTCTGACTACAGATTTGTTACAAGGCTATTTCTTTTTTGTGTCAAAACGTAAAGATCCTTTCTATTACTAACTAGCTATGTCCGAATTTCATCCGCGTGGAATTTAACTAAGCCTAAAATAACAGTAAATTAAGTTACTTCTTATTAAATCAACTTCCTGACAGTAAAACTCCCGTTAACATTCAGCCGGTGACATAAGCATCAGCCCGCTTAGAGATTAGCCGGAACAAACTGATAGGCATACAAAAACTTTAAAAATATTTAGTTTTGTTTTGTTTGCAAAGTACTTGTACAATTTTATAATATCTATTTGTACATTTATAAAGTTTTTAAAAAAGGATGGTGATATGACGTTTGTCTGATTTATTAAAATTATTACGTTCTCCGTAACTGAAAATGAATTATAGTAAAACAATTATGGTTCAAATAACAAAGTTAAAAAATGGAACAATTGAAATTGTCCTTAACCCCGGCAAAACAAACCCAAAGCAATTTATCTAGTAACCATCGCGATCACGTCAGCTTACTAACAAAAATCGCATCGAAATCAGTCTAAATGTAAAAAGTTATAATGCCGCACTCAGGCAGACAGACATACATACATACATACATACACACGCGCACACATACAAACTTGTAGCACCCCTCGTTTTCCATTGGGAACTAAAAATGTTTTCCACATGTTATTGACATTCTGTATTCAATATTTTTTAATTAAAGAAGCCTCTATATTTTATGATCTTTAGAGGGGAGTGGTCAAAGTTCTTACTAATGCTCGGTTCCTGTAATCTATGAACCGTAATCCGTTAGTATAACCATTGTTAATTTGACTAAAAGTGACGAAGCGTTGCTCATAGCTCCACAAAATGTTACGACACAGGCGATAACGAGCGACCGTAGGTAATTTTTTTACTATTCGTTCAAAAAAATTACCATTTGTAAGCAAAATGATTCGTTTCTTCAATATAGGAACCAGGTTGATATCGTCGGACTAGATTTTTACGAGGTGATTATTGCAAGCGTAACAACCCGTGTATCTTCTTAAAATACAGATATTTAGATCTATGAGTTGCTAAATGAAAATTTAAGCAAATAGCCTGCAATTTTTGAAACATCTCCATTTTTTTGTTATCAACCTAGTTTATGGGGTATTACTAAAATCTACCATTTATACATTCAATGTTTGTTTGTTTGTTGCCACTTTTAAGCTTGCATGATGAATTCTAAGATTTATTTTAATAAATTTTAATTAAGAAGGAGATCAGATTTTAAGATTGATTTTTGACAATGTTATGTATAAATTATGTTATCATATATAATAATTTACGAGAAATAAAACTGAAATAACCCTAAAATTATTTTTTTAACAAACCCCTGACAAAACTTATATGTAATGTAGCTAAGAACCATCACAATCGTGTCAGCTATCGAACAAAACATCTGCATCGAAAACGGCCCATCTATTCGAAAGTTCACATACAGACATCAAACTTATAACACCTCTAGTCTCCCTTTCGGAGTTTAAAAACGGACTTCAATTTCAATAAGTAAATCATCTGCGTACACAGTTTTTAAAATTGGTTGCAAAATGACGGAGAAATCGATTAACACTCATTAAATATTTTAGAGTAGAACATCATTTTTTAAGGTGCTTGAAAATGAAACCCCATTTGATTTTTTCATCCCATCACGAATAAACGGATGGACCGATTTTGCTATTTTTTTGGTCTATTAGTTACGGTCAGGACAAGGTTCATATGAAAAAAAAGTACTACTAGTGTTATTCGTAAGTTAAAGGGGACAACCTCTGTCGACTTGTCGGTTAATCGTGCCTCTGACTAATTCTTCGGCGATATGGGCGTAAAGATGTTTTATTTATTTTACCAAAAATGCATTTGCTTAGTGAGTTTTGTTGTTACTAAATTACCTGTATACCTATTAACTAAACAAATCTTCAGTTAATCCTATAGGTTCGTAACCTGAACATGATCACTGATCTATCTAGTTAACTATAACTAAAATCCAATTTAGTTATCTAAATCGCATAGCATTTAAAACCATCAATTCCATGACAGGCCTCCCTTTATCAGATCTAACAGTAAGAGCATAGAAGCCATCTAATTAGTTCGAGCAGTGCACGATTTTCATCCGCGACGGTGAAATAAAGTCGCGGGAGGTAGAGCGGTCTATTGTCGTTAGTACGGACATGAGAGACGCTACGAGCGGCGCGATTAGCGATTTTACATGGTCCTCTTGGTTGAGTGGCCAGCTTACACGCCTAACTACCCCGACCAACCAGCTCGGGTTCGATTCTCGATGGGAATAGGCATTTGTGTAATGAACATTTAGATGTCTGCATTTCCAGGTCTGGGTGTTTATAAAATTTATTCTGGTATCTATTTAAGTAATTATATGTTTTAGGATTGTTGACTAACACCCAGAATACAAGCATATGATTTGCCTACTTTGACGTTAGATTCAATTTGTGTAACTTGTCCAGGGATATTTATTTATTTATGTAAAGTATCTTCACACCTGTATCACTAAAGAATAAGGCAGGGTTGCAACCAAGTTTCACTATGTGATAGGTGGATAACCTTGATTCTTTATTTCATTTTGACATAACATAACTTTATGTTAACTTTTGTAAATGTCTAAAAGAATGAAAATGTAAGAAAATTGTATAACAATTGTTAAATATTACAAAATGTAATGATTTTGACTACCGCCTTTAACTGTACGCCCTTTTGATATTTCATTTATGGTTTACAGAGCATATTTACCGAATTATTCATTATCTTGACTTATAATATAGAAATTTAAACAAATAAACATTATTATAACATTGCTCGAACATAAAAATCTACTAACAAATTATGAAATTACTAAAGTAGAAGCCTTATCCTTAATGCATTTTAATGAAATAAAAAATGCCACTATAAATGTGGACAGCGGTGACTTGCAAGTAATATCTAGTATACTCGCAATTTCACCTATGACAGCGGAATTCTTGTGTTCAGACCATTAGTCCGAAGTGGTGGTCCGAGCACCGACGGGGCCACGTAATTGGCACCGCTTTCTACACATCGGTGCCTGCAGCGTGATCTTCTGTAATACTTTTTTTTAATTATTATGTTTAAGATATAAAGTTACCTAACCTTAATTCGCAATTTATTTTTAAATTAAGCATGTTTGTTTATTATAGCTGCTACCGGAAGTAACTCAGTGAAACTATGATTTTTTATTATTTTTATTGTTTAAGAATAAAAAGGTTAATGTGTCTCTAGGGTTGTAATAATAATAAGACTCAACAATTATTGTCCCGGTGGTCGTTTCTCTAAACAGTCTTCTCTAAATAGCGAAGAGTTTCGCCCAACATCTAAAGAAACTCTTGCTACATTCCTGGGTTAAGGATCAGATTCAGAAGGCAGTAGTTCGCACGGACGGCACGCATTGTGCGGAAGTTTCTTAGTTTGTCACCCTGACCACCGAAGGTTTAGTCAAAAGAAACCACTGTTAGTAGGCATCTGTTTTTTATATGTAATATATGTATTAAAAAAGAAATATTGTAAATTAAAAAAAAATAATGAAAGATATTTTTTATAGGTACTAAAAAGTGATACTGTATTTCTAGAATTGGGTCTTTATTAAATTCAACAAAGTATCTTCACGCCCATATCCCCGAAGATGTCGGCAGAGGCACAACCAGGGCCGAAGACACTAAGTCCCACAATTTAATTAAATCCTGTTTTAACATACTAATTCATTGATTAAAACGATTGCAAGCAAAACATTTACTTTCATTGTGTAAGTTTAATTTCATTTCATATTTTGTGTATTTTTTGAAACATAATATAATATTCATTTATGTTTAACGCCTATCCAGTAAACTAAATCATAATAATAAAGATTTCCTTGATAAGAATTTTAATTAAAAGTTTTGGAATTTATTTCATTCATTAAAATACACGAAACAAATTAAACAAATGAATGTTAAAGTTATGCAAAAGGTAAGTCTGTTTCTATTTTTGACATGATAAGAATAGGTGAAACGCAGAATTGGCCTAAATTTTGGTTACTTTTGAAGGCAAATTAGAATTCAGTAAAAAATAAATGACCCCTATTGACATAAAAGGCGATACTGATTTTAGCTGACATGTAGAACAGATTTGCCTGTGTGAAAGAAACTTAAACGATTCAGAATCGATAACACTTTCGATCATGAAGTAATTAAAAATTTAAAAAAGCAATTTATAGGTTTTATCCAACGCAAAAAACAAGATGCATGGTTATACCGTAAACAAAGCATAAAACTGGTTCCCACCGACCGCAGTCGCATTTGCAGGCTGGTGACGTCATAACTCGTACAACAAGTGAAACATTTTTGGGGACTATTTTAAATGAATGTTTATAAAAGTAAATATAAAAATTTGGCAATAATTTTTAAAATGCATTACCATTTAAGCCTTTACCTCTTTATATTCAAATTTGGCCGACCCTTTTAAAGTAACCCTGTATATCTTACGACGGAATTAAGAAATCATCTCATCCATAATAACATTATAATAACAGTCATAATAACAGTATAATAACCTCATCCATAATAACAGTCGCCTCTGTGGTCTAGCGGTCCGGGTATTGGACTTGACTGCATGAGGTCTCGGGTTCGAATCCCGGATCGGCCAACAAAAAGAAAATTGGATTTTTCCAATTTTCTAATAAAAAAGTGTTAGTCGGGATTGGAAATGTGCCCGGTTGGCGATAGGCTTGCCACCTATCACATTATGGGACTTAGTGTCTTCGGCTAGTCGTGGGTGCCCTGGTTGTGCCTCTGCCTACCTCTTCGGGGATATGGGCGTGAAGATACTTTTTTTATATAATAACATTAGTGATAACATTATTTGTTAACGTTATAGATATAATAGCGACAGATATTATCCAATTACATCTAACTGCGTAACACGAAGGTAAATTTGCTCCATTACCGTCAGCAAAACATTCCTTCTCTACACCTAACAGCTAACTCGAACAGTCGTTCGTGACTATCGTGACAACGTAACTGTCAGTTAAATTAAAAACATAGTGTTCGCTATCACCACTTAGCTTGCGTGTTCTCTAATAGACAGAAAAAAGCTTCAATTGCGAGCAACCGATGAGTATAGTCGAGTTAAAAACGATCGCACGAGCGCGACACCTGGATCGAGCGAAGGCCTATCACGAGCAAACAGTAGGGTTACTCTTCAAGCTCAATTCATGCAATATTAAAAATTGGAATCGAGTATGTCATTTTAGGTACTGTTGAACAGAGTAATATCATATAATTAATATCTTATAATTAATAGTAAGCCATACATTATTTTATCGGATAGTTGAGTTTATTTGAAAGTAAATGTTAATAATCCGCTAGTACTGTGTAGCTAAAATGACACATACGATTCCAATTTCCAATTCGCATCACATCGATATTCAAGAGTAAGCATACAGACCGAGTAATAGGTACGTTCGAAAAAGTTCGTATATACTAATATTTGTTACACTTTTTAAAAGTATAAGTAGAGCATAGGTGGAGTGCCTAGCCTAGTCGCCTAACTACATCGTAAACCACAAAAAGTAAGTTTACCGGCTACCTTACCCTCCGAACCGGGACACGTCATGAATCCGGGTGAGTCGCTGCGAAACTCTGCCTAGTAGGATGTCACGGTGTTAGTCATGGTAAGCCTATGCTCGCCTTTTACGAGCTTCCTGGCACATGAAGGCAGATGGTCTATTCTACAAAGGAGCCCGGACCAACACGGGGAAAAAACTGTTACTTAAATGTTTTA
Organism: Calephelis nemesis; assembly: GCA_002245505.1. NCBI lineage: Eukaryota > Metazoa > Arthropoda > Insecta > Lepidoptera > Riodinidae > Calephelis > Calephelis nemesis. The sequence goes on along the minus strand of NJDD01000686.1, from coordinate 278,777 downwards.
TTCATATGGACCATACAAGCTGCATTTGTAACGATTTGTTAATAATTTAAGCTATCATGTGATCGGAAACCCGACCACACGCCGAGGTTATCCGGCGGCGGAAGCTACCCAGTGGGCTTGTTTGTTTAAAATTAATTGGACATATAAATTATCGCATGTATCGTCTACCTGTCTGACGTCAGATTTGACTTTTTGAAGTCCCGGGTTCCAACCCCGGGTCGGGCAACAAGAAACGAAGAGAAAATTTGTATTTTTAATTTTATAATAAAAATAACGTTTCCCCGGATATGCCCGTTAGGCGATATTCCACGTATTACTTTGTGGGACTTAGTGTCTTTGGCTAGTCGTGGGTGCTCTGGTTATGCCCTTGCCTAACTCTTCGGGGATATGGGGACAAAGATATCTTTTAATGCTAATTTAACATTCTAGTAGACACGTTATAGCAAGCAAGTTAGTTTACTGTTGGTAAAAAATACACGTTGTCTCTACACAAAAAAAACCTTAATGTTCAGGTTACCTTATGACTAGGTTATAAGCCACCAGTTAGAGTACTTTATTTGTTATTTTAGCCAATTAGAACAAGTCAGAGACTAACACTAACGCGACGGCAAAAAACAAATCGATAGTACCAACACAATCGATTCGTCGTAAGATTACCAATCAGTGGGGTTACTCTTGAAGCTCGATTCGTGCGATATTGGAAATTGGAATCGAATTTGTCATTTTAAGTACAAAACAACACTGGAGAATTATTAGCATTTAGTTAACAGTAAGCAATATTTTTTTATCGTATTCGTTGAATTCATTTGTATCTAGATGTTAATTATCCACTAGTACCGTGTTCGAAAGTACCTAAAATGACATATAAGATTCCAATTTTCAATTCGCATGATATCGAGATTCAAGAGTAACCCTACAGGTCATAGTAGTAGTGACAAAGTTACCCTCGCAATTAATATTTACAAAAATAACTAAACAACAAAGTCGAACTTTTTGTAGTAGTATGTATCACTTGTGTAGGTGCATAAACTGATATCAGAAGCTTTTTGAAACGTGACAATGTAGACTCTTACAAAACTACCGGAATGTCACGGCAAAACGTGTCGTTGTAATGTGTGTTAGCCCTGATTTATTCATATGCAGGGAATAATAAACGGAACATGACATTGATCCGGATATCGTCTATCGAAAACAATTAAGGAACATCCACGAAATTAGACGTAGTGAACTCCAAACGGGTAGATGATATACACACACAAGGTAATTTGAGATATGCTACATTTTGATATTTATAATATAAGAGGTGAGCAACATACAAACCTTATAATAATTCGAGTAATTTATGCAGTTATATTTAATTGTCTATTTTTTGTTTGTTTAATAATTGATTCTCTCGATTGATTTGAACTCACAGCTGTCCAAGAAAAGATGATTTTGTTTTCTTCGATATCAATGGATATATATGAAGATTTCATAATTTATATTTTTTTTTATAAAAAAATGCAATTAAAAAAAATTAAATCTGTAAAGCCAATATGAGTCTCCAAAACTTCCAAAGTAAAGGTTTACATCCATAACATAATAATCTATCCGTTACGTTACCACGACTACACCGATGGACTTATTATAATAATAAAAAAAATATCTTCAATACCTTGTTCCCGAAATGATAGGCAGAGGCACAACCAGGGCACTCATGACTAGCCGAAGACTATGTGAGCTATTTTTCTTAGAAAATTGAAAATACATATTTCTTTTTTTTTATTTTTACCCGCCTCGGGACCTCAATAAGTTAAATTCGACTTCAGAGCAGTAGGCCTAGAGCCGATTTGTTGCTGCTGTTACTTAAAACTGCTGAATCGATTTTCATCCCGAAAAAGTATTCTAGTGGGACCATTTAGCCACGCAACGCCGCGGCAAAAGCTAGTACCTTATAAATAAACCATTTTTGTCATAGCCCATGTTTAACTGTGCATAGTGTAATAACCTCTGAAACTGGCATCTTATCTGAACCGTAAAACATCAATTTAACGGTATGACCACAACTCCGATTATCCGCACCCACTAACTATACCCCAAGAAAAAGTTATTGAGAAATTGTAAAATGGAACTTGGAAAAAATGCTAATGGCCGGTTTTGTGACATCGCCATCGGTTTTGTGGCTGTTCGATCATGATTTTTGTAACGGATGATATAAAGAAAAAAAAAAAGAAAAGAAAAGAAATATATATTTGGGGAATGGCAGTTTTGGCGCCATCGAGAGAAAAGATGGTCGAAGTTTTTTCATAATTATTGAATTTCGTGTTGATATTGAGTGAAATTAATTAATTTAGGTGGCATTTCGTACTACATATTTTGTTCAGTGAAAGTGATCAAATATCAAGCATCGTGTATATCCTCGTTGCCGCCAAATCTCATTACATGAGCTTGTGTAATGAGGCCACCGCTTTACCCAAGAGCCTGACATGACTTACTGACGACTTATGACTGAGTACTTATAATTGATTAAAATGTATATAAAATTTGATGCAAATTTCCACTTGACTAATGGAAAAATACTAACGTAAAGGCCAAAACCTAAAGAAAGAAAGGAAGAAAGGAACATGAGTGTTACAAAGATGTTACAAAATTATTTAGGCGTTTCTACATGTTCTACCAACTTGTGGTGTGCAAACATTTTGATAGTTATTAATTAAATTAGTTATTTTAATTATTTACTTACTTTTTAAAAACTGTTTATTGTATTGATTACAAGATTATTTATTAATACAAACAATTTTTAGAATATAAATTAATTAATCTCTATCTACCGTAAACTACCACCGTTTCCAAACCTAGCCCGACAGGAGAAGAAACGGCGAAACAAAGAAAATTATTTATTCGCGAAATATGTGTGTAAATGAGATGTTACAAAAATATTTAAGTATATCATAATATTCTAACATATTTTGGTGTGCAAATATTTTAATATTAATAAAAAAATATTATTTAATTACATATACTTTAACTTTTCAGCCAATTATTTATATTTGTAACTAGTTTAAATAATGAAAAATGGAATTTGTTTATTTGCTAAAAATATGTGTTAGAAGTTGTTACAAAAGATATAATTTGTTAATACCAACATGTTCTACCACGTTGTGGAGTGCAAATATTTTTAAAATTATACAAATTTATTATTAAGATTTGTAACATAGGTATTATGTTTTAATATTTGAACAAATATTTTAAAATATAATTAGGTTTAACCCTAACTACCATAAGCTACCACTGATTTGAGTGAACTTGGACCGAATATGTAAGTACATAGTTGGCATTTTTTAAGATTTTTGATTCTTTTTAATGTTGTTTTTTTAAACATATTTTTATACATTTTATGAAATAATGATAGAAGTATCCTCAAGCTCACCTTTTGATGACGGACTCTTTTCAGCCTACTATTTTTTAAAGTATGTTGACGCTAATATCCCTAAAGAGGTAGGCAGAGGTACAACCAAGGCACCCACGATTAGCCAAAGACAGTAACTCCCATATTATAAAAGGTGATTAGCCTATCATCAACTGAGCACATAAATAATCCCCGGCAACGTTGTTTTTATTAGAAAATTAAAAAAAAAAACAAATTTTATTTAATTATAACCCCTGTGGTCTAGTGATTAGGTAAAAGACTTAACTCAAGAGATCCCGGGTTTGATCCCTAGGTCGGGCAACATATAGAAATTTTGTTATAAGGTCTACGATGGTAATATTTTTTTTATAGATTTGTAATGAAAATTTTATATTTCTACTATGACATCGATTAAAACAAATATCTGTCTGCTCTTATTGGTACCGAAGGACAATCGACTAAACGAGTGATATAGTAAATATTGTTACTTTCTTATTAAAAAAATCGGTTAAACTCGCCACTTTCACCCTCCACAACTTTTAAAAGACTCAACCGGTTTTTATTAAACATGTCTAAGAACACTCGCTACCTTGAATACAAAAAAAAACAAATTGAAATCACCGCATTCGGGAGTTGTGATGCCACATACAGACATACAGACAGACACGTCAAACTTATAACACCTCTCTTTTTGCGTCGGGGATTAAAAACACAGACGTGTGTTTTACTTTCCATGTTGTATATCAGTATGCATTTTTGTTTGCATTTGTATCTTTAACTATCACAAGCGAATAAATTTACGATAAAGTTAATCCATTCGCGTAATTTGTCCTAAGATAAGTTTTTAATTAAATTTATCGTGCATACATGAAGTTATACCAAATGTTGATGAACTAAACTATGATTTGATTGGTTGAGATTGGATTGTTCCTATTGGTCCATAGGGTAGGGCGATGTGAGGCGGTGTGCGTCAGGGGAATGCTGGCTTCACTGGCCCGCCGTCGAGACGTGGACGCCGAAGCACCCGTCGTGTGGCCTGCTTGGTGTTATTCAGGTACCTATATATCCAGGAATTATGAATATACTAGCAGTTTCATGCAGCTTCGCTTGCGTAACTTAGCTTTTACTTTACTGATTTTGATGAAACAAAGCCTATGTCACTCAGGGATAGTGTAGCATTCGAAGGGTGAAGGAATTTTTGAAATCGGTCCAATTGTTTCGGGGCCTATTCATTTCAAACAAAAAAAATCAAGCTTTTCCCCTTTATAATATTAGTATAGATAAAACAAAATGAAATTATTACTCATGTTACTATTTTATTAGTTTATCCTAGTTTTTTAAATATCTCTTATACCTCAATTGATAGGGCGGAGCATTTATGTTGATGATTTGGCATCATCTATCGTATTTATTTATAAACAAACTGTTGTTCGCGGCGTTGCACGCGTCGTCAATGATCCCAAGGAATATTTTTTCGGGATAAAACTAGCCTTTGTGTTGATTTAAGGGACCCTCTATGTGTGAACCAAATTCTATGAAAGTCTATATAGCAGTTTTTGCGTGAACAACTAGCAAACAAACATACAAACTTTCGATTTTATAATATTAGTAGGATTCATAGATAAAAAAAGCCTGGAAGCACATTTTAAAAGACGCATTTTTTTATTTTAATAATACTCTTACGTTTTTTTGTCAAACTACATTTTTTTATCCAAAAACAAGTAATTTATTTTGCATCTTTTATTTGTAAATAAAGCTATATCCCTCCCTATTTTTGTTCGTTTCGTGTAAAGGATAAAACGTCATAGCCTACGCTCGTCGATATTAATCAAAGCCGCTAAATTTATGACAATCAAAAACAATCGGCATGTCCCAAGAAAATGATACATGTTATGCTTGTTATGAACTAATTAAAATAAATAATGACAAACGAATCAAACAATGACAGCATCGTGATATAATACTTCCTCGTCGATGTCTGAAAGTCGGCTGACTTGTAAAGCAAACGTTCAGACCTCAGACTTATTACAAATATCAATATGAACAAGTATTACAAGAATAAATCGCCTTTGTGGTCTAGCGGTTAGGTGTTGGCCATGACTTTATATATTGTGGTCCCGGGTTCGAGTCTTGGATAAAGCAACAAAAAGAAAATGTGTTTTTTTTAATATTCTAGCAAACAATTTTGCAAGTACTTTGATATGGGCATCGTTTGCGATAGGCTTACCATCTATCACAATTGGCTAGTCGTGAGTTTTATGGTTATACCTCTGCTATAAAATCAGTGTTTCGGGCGTGAAGATACATTCAATAAGTATAGAATATAAATATCAAAAGGAATATACATAGACCCGCTCTAGTTTTTATCAATTTGTCCCTTGGGACATTATGACTTACGTCGTTAAAATACATTTTTTTGTAGCTATGAAAGAACTGCGTCCATTTTCTTCAAACTCTCGACAGGATTAAGAAAACGTTTATGTAATCTGTGAGACACATGTAATCTATGTTCGGTCTTCCTTTCAAACTAGCTAAGTACCTAACCTGTCTATTTATGTATACGATACGAAAACTAACATTAGGAAGGTAATGAAAAAATAGCTTGATTTTCAGCTAGCTAACCACAAAGTAAAATGTTAAAATTTGCAAAACAAACCACCCCGCAAATCCAGTATATTAATCAATTGAACATCTATATCCATTAATCTATTGACGTTTCTAATTATTCGTAAACGATGCAAATATAGGACAGAAAGTTAATTAATTTTATTATTTAATCTATCACGTTATACAATATTTGTTTCGTATATTAATCAATCTGCGATGTTATAAATAACATCTCTAGTTACGATAAATTATTTTAACGTGTTTGTTTATTTATTTAGGAAGTCATAAATATAGTTTTCCGGTGACCTATTAGCCATTACAGGGTAAAAGTGGTTAAATATGCTTAGTGAATATAATGGGTAAAAGCTTGTGTTTTGTGTCATATGGTGTTTTGAAGTATTTAATTTATAAGATTATGGAGAGAGTAAAGAGAGAGAGAGATTTTTTAAAGTGACAGGGTATTGTCATGCCCGTATCCACGAAGAGGTAGACAGAGGCACAACTAGGACACCCATGACTAGCCGAAGACACTAAGTCCCACAATGTGATAGGTGGCAAGCCTATCGCCCACCGGCCACATATCGAATCCCTAGCAACAGTTTTTATATTAGAAAATTGGAAAAACAAAATTTTCTTTTTGTACCCGACCCGGGATTCGAACCCAGGACTTCATGCAGTCAAGTCCAACATCTGAACCGCTAGACCACAGAGGCGATTAATTTTTATAGATGGCGAGCATTTTGTGAAAAAAAAATAAAAATAAAGTTGAAGCATCTGAAGTTTCGTGATTTCAACTTAGCTGGATTATAATCGTATGTGGCTGAATTGCAAATTTATTGTAACCATGATCTTTCACTCTAACAAAGTTAACAAGACAATACGATTTGGCCAGCTTGGCTAGACACGCTGGCGACCTGATTGATGTTGGAGATTGTAGTGATCCTGTATCGCGATACCAGCAAATTGAGGGACTATTTTATTACACATCACAAACAAATACTCTAGACGATTTATTTGCAATAAGTCGGTAAAGCTAAAATGAAGATCTGGAAAATTGTGGACAAGTAAAGTCGTCGAAATTTTGACAAGTTTGTGATAATATTTTAACTTTCATACTAATCACATCTCAATTGATACAAATATTAGAGACTCGGGTTCCTTTTGTCAAAAAATATAACCTGTCTTTTCTGCTTATTCCTACTGTAGATCTAAAAAATGTTTAGGAGTATAAAATGCAAGCCACAAATAAAAATTAAATGCTCGACTCGAAGCTTGTATATCGAATACCACGTGTTGGTTCTGGCTTCTTTGCAGAATAAACCATCTGTCTTCCTGCCATGCAGCTCGTAAAAGGTGAGCATAGGCTTACCGTCACTAACACAGTGACATCTGTCTATGTGGTAGAGTTTCGCAGCGACTCGCCCGGATTGGTACCACCGCCTTAACTATTCCAGCCGCCATAACGTCATGACGTGTTCCGTTTCGGATGGTAAGGTGCCGGTAAACTTACTTTTGCTCGAGGCCTAACATCCCTCAGGTTGGCAACGCACCATTACCACCTATGGTGTCTCTAGGCAGCGTGATGTGTTTCTTACCATCAGGAAATCCGTCTGCTTGTTTGCCTTCCAGTATCATAAAAATGTATCGGTTTTAATTAAAAATATAGAAAACGAAACAAGACCTAAAGCTAACCAAATCCAATTGTACAAACGATTCCGCAAAACTCGTGCATTGTGAATAAGAGCCGTGCATATCACGCTCCCTTAGTATTCACAAACGGTCAATCAAACGGTAGCAACGAGCGAGAAAGAGGCTGGCTGCCAAGGACTGCTATCAATTGAGATAGACTTGTCCTTCCCTAAAGTCATGCGTACACGCATATTCACAAATGTACTTGCAGTTCGATCGAAACTTCGATTTGTAACTCTCAACGGAAAATGACGTGCGTTATAAGTTTAGTTAAGTTAAGTTAAAGCTATCATGATAAATGAAAATTGAGCACAACACACAATTGAGCCCAGATTGACAGGTCCGAGTATCAGACTAGTCGCCTTGTACATTTTTAGAAGCCTAACTACATGTCTGTGCACATTAGCAGTTACACAATACAATTAACACATCTTTTTTTAATTTTTGGCTTGAGCGTTAACATTTGCCAGTAGTCAAATTGAAGTTTTGCATCAAGCAACCCGATTCAACAAAATCGCACTTAAATTATTCCAAATCAGTCATTAATCATGTCTCGGTCTCTAGCACTAAGCGGTGGCCTTACTACTCAAACTCATTAGAGATATTTGGCGGAAACGACAAAAAACACGATACAATAATTTCTTTATTTTTACTTGATTCGTGCACTTTAACTAAACTAAATACTGAAAAAAATGTAACCGAACTTGATTATATTTACATAATATATTCACGAAGCTAATCACGATAAAACTAAGACCATATTTTCCCTCGATGACGTCTGCAAAAGTCTGAACATAACTTCAATATTCATATATCTACAGTAGGGCATGTCTACACCGAGCCCAAGAGCGTATGTGCGCCGGTAGTTAGTAACGAGGTAGTCTAACTAAGCGTCCGTTTATCTCGGCGCAGTGGGTGGCTTGACTGGCAGGTGCACATTTCCATAAGCACTTCCGCGGTGCCGCACGATCTCGCTTGTCAACGCCGATTTTTACTAACCAGTGTATTTGAATCTTTATGTTTTACATACTCGATGATTGCACTTGAAATAAACATTGTCAAATTTAAAATGACCTGTCCTGAGATATTTACATACACATCAAGCAAATTAAACTACTAGGGAAATGCGTCATTTGATATTTCAAACAATTCAATAACAAGAGACCAGAAACGCTGGCTGGCTGGCTCGGTTTCATACAAATCGGAAATTAGAATCTGATATTATGACATTTTAGATGCTTTTGAACACAATACCAACGAATCATTAACGTAAAAGTAATCATACTTTTTTTGATCGAATTCTTTAAATTTTTTTGGAACTTAATATTAATAACCCACTAGTGCTGACGTATCCGACCCCAATTTCTAATTCGCATGAAATCGAGATTCAAGAGTAACCCTATAGCCTACATGTCTTAATAATAACTAGTGGTCGCCCATTGGTCGAAATTCGACCATAATAAATTTTAATATGTCGTTGATAAGAACGCCATCTTCATTTTTTAAGACCAACTACTTTGTTTCCAAACTTTTTAGAGCGCCGTCTGTGATCTTTTTTCGTTATCATCAATATATTTGTTTGTTTGTTTCAAATGCATGGTAGTGTGGGTATTTTTTTATTTATTGATTTTGTGTACTTTATAAGCAATATTATTGAAAAATATTAGCGTTCTGCAGAACGCTTCAGAATGGAGAATCTTTTCCTTCACATAAACTATAAGTATGCCTAATTTCATGCTCCTGCGGCCGCGCAATTTTCGTAAATAGGGGTCCAAGGTTTTGGCATCACGTATTAATATATAGATATACCCGAAAAAGACCTCTGTCATCTCTTTTTTAGATTTCTTATTATTCGTTTTAGTTTCTTGTTTTACCTTATCTATCATCTTTATTTTCAACTTAATATTTCTCATCATCTAAATCAAACGTCATCTTCGACTATTCTATCACTACATAGTAGAAAACAAAGTCGCCTCCTCTGTCCCTATGTCCATTAGTATGATTTAATCTGTAAAACTATGCAACGCCAATCCTAATGCCCGACCCGGGGATTAAATCCGAGATCTCGTAAAGTCCAATACCAGACCGCTAGACCACAAAAGCGATTAATACAACAGTTTTTTTGAGTGAGAATATTAAACCGCAATTGAAATGTTGAATTAAAATCTCTTAAGTCTTAACTCCTTTGCTTCATCTCCTTATGCTTCTGTTTCCAGAGTGCAACAAAGGTGAACAAAGGTAGTAATGATTCGTTGCCAACCTGAGACTGAGGTGTTGGGCCTCGAGCAAAAGTAAGTCTACCGGCTACCTTATCCCAGTGCTGTAGTTCGCTTTTATCAAAAACCATCATAGTTACAATTTGAGAAATTATCGAGGCGTGATGTACCGTGAAGTGGTCAATGATTTGGTGATTGAAGTAAAATACCTCGTTACATTCGCTCCAAATTATATCAGTAACTGTAAAGTTATTGAACATTCCAAACAAAAGTTGATAAGCTTTGGAACTACAATATTTGTAACTTTACAAACTGTACAAAACCTGTTTTATCAGGCAAAGTGGTAATCGATTTCATTTAGTACTCAATTTATACTATTGGACGTTTAAATGCGTCTTTATATTATATTTGAAGACAATCAAGCAAGTGGATGTCTTTTCTAATGTTATAATTGTGAAAGTATATAAGTCACCATTTAGACCGTAGAAAGACCCAAGATGCGATGGACAGACGACATCAAAAGAATAGTGGGCAAAAATTGGCTTCAGACAGCCCAAGATAGGAAGAAATGGAGAAAGTTGAAGGAGGCCTACACCAAAGCGGTTGAAGAAGGCTTGAGATGATAATGATGATGATGATGATGATGATGATGATAAGTCACCATTTATGAACGGTTGCTTTTTACTCAGTCACTTTATGCCGCCTCAATGGTTGAGCGGTCCGGCGTCGGATTTGGAAAAATAGATTATGTATATTTTCAACTTTCTAATAAACATAACGTTGCCTGGGATTGGATTTGTGCCCGGTTGATGATATTGCCACTTATCACATTATGCGACTTAGTGTTTTCGGCTAGTCGTGAGTGCTCTGGTTGTGCCTCTGACTATTCCTTCGGGAGTATGGACGTGAAGATTCTTTGTCACTTTAAAGCGTTTTATGGGACTTTTATAACATTTTACAATTTTATTTGGAAAATTTTGGTACACATCCACAATTGGCTTCACACCCTTGCTATTGGATAGCGACGCACTTACTTACAACATCTATGGTGTCTTGAGGTTGCGGTTATTTCTTACCCATTAGGGGAGCCATGTGCTTGTTCACTGTTTTTGACATAAAAAAATACGACTTGAAATAGCACAAAGCTACTTTTTTATTTAGATATAATATTTACTTAGGATTGAACAAATACTCAGCAACAATCACTAAGTTATAATTATTCACAGATGTTAATTTTAACAAAAGAAATTTGCAATAAGGGCACTATTTCAGAATATCCAAGGCAAAAGAATTACACCCGAAAAGGATTGAACCCGCAAACTTTCAGCTATTGCCGACTATTTTCTGCCAGTTGAACTGCAATGGGTTCAGTTTATTTGTAAATGTTCAGTTCGGTACCGATTACATCAATGATTTAAAACCTGTCAGAGGTTTAAAACAATCTTAAAATTTCCGAGGCTAAAACTGGAGAATATCTGCGTTATACGCAGATAATCTTCTCCAGTTTTTTAAATAACTGTTAGCGACGTTAATTAACTTTATATATAACCTTTAGATGCAGGACCAAGATAGACCAGTCCGTGGGACGCATAATCAGCTAATTGTTTGTCCACTTCGATATCATAATTACCATTTTTATACAAATATTCATACCCTATTATAAAAATTCTTATGAATTAGATTTTTGAAAATAAAGAAGCCTATGTTTGAACCCGAAGCTTTAGCTATACACAAATCAAATTACATCAAACTCCGTTCAGCGGTTAAATAGTGAAGGAGAAACTGAGAGATAGACAGTCTTTCGCATTTATAATGTTACTGGCTGTTGCTCGCGGCGTTGTCCGTGTGGTCCCACATAAACATAGTTTCTGGATAAAAACTATCCTTTGTGTTAATTCAAGTTATTCTCTACGTCTGTGCCAAATTTCATTAAAATCGGTTCAGCAGTTTTTGCGTGAATAAATAAAACAAACATACAAGCTTTCGCATTTATAATATTAATAGGATAGTATGGATATAGACTGGATACATTTTATCTATACCTAATAATATTATGAAAGGTTTGATTTTTTGTTTGTTTGTTTGTTTGAAATGAATAGGCTCCGAAACTACTGGATCGATTTCAAAAAATATTTCACCTTTAGGATGCTACATTATCCCTGAGTGATATAGACTTCAAAATCGGTGCAAATGAAGCCAAGTTACGCAGGTGAAGCTGCGTGAAACTGCTAGTTCCAAGTAAACTGTGTATGTAAAGCATGTAGATAAGATCTTCGTAATATATGGGTTCAGTGATCTAGTTGCAATGGTTTGCAATTTCGTTCAGGCAGTTGGTCCGCAAATAACTCTAAATTGACCCTATGCTAATCCTACTTTGCACTGATTTATCAGCAAGATCTGGACCCATTTTGCTTCGTCATCCGTTTTCTAGTTGATTTACGAGCTAGAGGGAGGTGCATCTCTTTAATATTAATAGAAAATATGTTCTTGACAGAACGAAAGCTTCATTTTATTTTTTTCCACCAGTGTAAAAACAATTATGTTATATTAAGAGTGTGTTTATTTTTTGTATCTGTTCTGAGTAACTGTGAACTAAATTACCGAAAACTTGCAAAAAATGTGGGAAGTGATAAAGGTCATAAAAGTTTTGAAGATTTCTAGATTCAAAATTAGGAGTTATGTGGTTCCAGGTTTTATTTTTGATAAACCGATTTCAATTAAACATCGGCAATAATGCTTTTGTTTATTATAACTGTATGGGTGCAATAATTACATAGTATATAGTATATATTTTGTAGTATTCTAAGAAATATCATAGTACTTTAACAATAGCCGATAAACTTACTTTTGCTCGCCTGCTCCTCAGGTTAGCAACGCATTATTCCACCATCTAGGTGGCGTGTATTTCTTACCATTAGGAAATCCGTCTCCTTGTTTGCCTTCCATTGGCATAAGAAAAAACATTTAAAAAAGAATAATAAACTCGAAATTATTACATAGTGACAGAGCAAGTAATAAAACAAATTGATACAATAAACATCTACGATTTAAACACATCCTAACTTGGTGACTCATAAATCACTTAACCATGGAACCATATTAAGAGCTGAAGCCGGTAAGAAAACTGGAAAGTTTCAATTTAACCATTTTTAAGAGATGTCTTATACTATGGACTCTTTTTCTTCTATAAATATGGCTTTCGTTCGTTTTTAACGACTACTTTGCCAATGTCAAGTTGGTTAATTCTTATACAGTCATTAGTCACTATGTACAAAGTCGTGTCAGGTCAGGGTCTTGAGTAAAGCGGTGGCTTTTTAGCTCATCTAGTGAGGAAATAGATGATACGCTAGTTTCTTCAAGATTATTTTTATTGTGCACTTTCACTGAACAAAATTAATGTAATTCCAACCTAAATTACCCAATTTAACTCAATATAGGTAAACAAGAAATTCACCCTCATTCACGATAGCGCCAAAAACTCACTATGGACTCTATATATAGGTAAGCGAATATGCTATCTTTATGTCATTAAGATTATGTCATATCAATGGCTAGTTTGTACTCGTAGGTATTAGCTAAAGATCAAAGTTAATATTTTTGACCTAGTTAAGATTTCAAATATTTGATCTACCAAAGTTTATGGTACGAATTTTTTTTTAAATTTTAAAACATTAAAATATGCTTCCAAAACCAGTTTAATGGTGTGTCTGTGTGTGTGTGTGTGTGTGTTTTGTGGAGTTAGATATCTTGGGAGTATTTGACGTCTGGTAATTCCAATTCATTCACAGCAAACTGTCTTTCCTGTTTTTTGTACCACTACAAAACATGTAAATTTTGTTGGCGGGACATTACAAATTAAATAATTTTATTTGATTGAAAATATTTTTTCAGCATGTCAAGATTTTTTAATTCCTCTTAGAGACCGCTTAAACAATGGATTAAAACTTGTGTTTGATTTTAGTTTTCTAACTCCTTAGATGCAATTCTATCAAAATTAATCTCTGAGTTAGCCATCAAACCGTTGGACAGACTCCCTAGTTTATTATATTATTAGAATGCATAATCAATATCTTACTTTAATTCAAATCATAAAAATAACTTCTAAAAGAAATAACTATGACTTCTTATTGGCTCTTCCACATAGAGAAGCAAATTTCCAAAACAATAGGAGAGTCCTTTACGCTGATATAGATAAAAATGGTGTTTCAACAATCAAGACTTGACAAAAAGTACTTTTTTAGGACTTTGCTAAATTATATCAAAAGTAAAGCAAACATTTTGGCAACGCTTTTAGATAAAGAGCAAGCAGGCGGTTCTCACAATGGTAAGAGAAAACCGTCTCTTAAAAAGACATTATTGATGGAGTCACTTTCCTTTTTTAAGATCCTGTCGTAAGCCCTTCCTCTTGGCATGTAACACGATAAGGTTGCCATGGTGGCAAGGAAGCGTATGGCTGTGTTAAGAATAATTACAAGCTGCTGCATAGCACACTAGCATCTTATCTAATTTATTAATGTAAGTAGATTTTGTAAGCTATTGGAAATGCATTCCATATTACATATAATCTAAATGTTTGAACTAATTTAATTCAATCCAAACAGTGAATTTAATGTAAAATGTTCTAACATAACTGTAAAATAGGCTTGGAATATAACCCGCTAGGACGTGGACTTATTTAAATTCGACCTTAATGGACACTTATTAATACAGGGCTGTCGGAACTAATGTACGAAAATATTTACATAATATTATCATAGGATTTTATCTAGAACAACTTGTAACTAATGCTGTACATTGCAAAGTGATCTGTATTACTAGAGTATAGCCTCCAATTTGCTAAAAACGGAGAATAACTTTTAATAACTGGTTTCATTGTTTCCTTTTTATATTTATGAATAGTTTATGACGTCATCGCTATTAACATAGTTTTGCAAAATAAACGAAATTGTCGAATTCTTTTCTGTTTGTAGCCATTTCTTAATCCTATTATTTTTGTTATTACGGCTTAACAATTCTGATGGTTTGGAATTAATATAAATTGACTATTTAGCTTTTAGTAGTTTATCAAAAAACTAAAAAATATGTGGTTGATTTAAACAATACCCTACATTACAAACAATACTACCTTTTAAAATTTAAACATATCGCTGTTATTAATTTAAATCTTAGAAGAAGTGATTTGCAAGGATAAATTATGTCTATTTTTTTCACTGGCTAGGTTTGGAAACGGTCTACCGTAAACCGTAGTTTACGGTAGACAGGGCTAAACATATTTATATTTTTAAATTGTTTGTAATTTATAATTCAAATTGTAATAAGTATAAAACTATTTGTTATATGAACATTAAAACATAATTTTAATAATTCTTTTTATAAATTTTAAAACATTTAAATATAATGTATTAAATATAATAAATATAATGTATTAAATATAATAAATATAATGTATTAAATATAATGAATGATGATAAATGTAATGAATCCTCATTTCGCGCGTTCTGTGAAGAAAAGTCACGTCTAAACAGATGGACCAATTTTGGTAATACTTTCTATATTCTGTTAGTTGCTGTTAGGAGAAGGTTGTTATGAAAAGACACACATAGGTTACTTTTAATCCCGATCGCACGACAGGTTCGTGGTAAAACGCAAGCGAAGCCGCAGGCAACAGCTAGTACTAATTAAAAGCCATGCTGTCTTTACATTCGTCGCTCCTTTTTAATTTCTACACGCAACTATGTCGAAGAATAACATTATTTGATAACTTATGTTATAATTAAAAAAAAAACAACGTTCATTTAAAGAAACCAATTACAATTGATGATGTTCATTTAAAGTACCTATCGATAGCAAAATTCGAGATATTAGAATTTATAAAATTTGATCAGTATGAGTATTAAATAAAGAAAGAAAGAAAGAAAGAAAACATATTTATTTGCGGAATGTGCGTGTTGAAGTTGTTACAAAATGACTTAAGCTTTTCGACATATTCTACCATATTGTGGAGTGCAAATGTTTTAATCATTATCTATTGAGAAAACCCGCATCAAAATCCGTTTCGTAGTTTTACAGATTCAATCACATAAAGGGACACAGGGTCAGAGAAAGCGACTTTGTTCTATACTATGTACAAATTTTATACTATGTAGTGATATGATCAGCTATATAACGTTTTTTTTTTACAAGTTACACAAATTGAACCTAACCCCTGAAGTAAGCAAATTGTATGCTTGTGTTATTGGTGCTAATCAACTATTCTAATACATAGAAATACATGAAAAGATACCAGAATAAATTTAATAAACGCCCAGATCCGGAAATGCAGACATTTAAATATTTATCACACAAATGCCTGCCCCGTCGGGAATCGAACCCGAGCTTCGCGGTCGATCGGTGTAGTTAGGCGTGTACGCTAGTCACCCGACCAACGTGGAAGTTATCAGGTTCAGCTTAGGGCTATACAAAACTTATTGTCAGAAGTTAAAGTCATCGCAACTTAACCCGTTCGACAATACCTGCGTTTATTTGTATGAGTAATACGCGCGTGGGATGCGCACGCGCCTTTCGATTATTATCATAACATAATTATAATAACAATGATTTGTTTGAAAGAAAATGTCATGCTGTAATTTGATAAACGTTGACCAATAAGAAGTGACGTCGTTTCTTAATTTTTAATGACAGTTAAAACAAAGTTAAATTTTTAGTGAGTATCATCACGCCCATATCCCCGAAGAGGTAGGCAGAGGCACAACCACGGCACCCACAACTAGCTGAGGATACTAAGTCCCCACAATGCACAATGCAAGCCTATCGCCACACATCCAATCCTGAGCAACATATTTTTTATAAAAAAGTTGGAGAAACCCGTTTTTATGTTTGTTGTCTGACCCAGGAATCGAACCTAGGACCTCATGAAGTCAAGTCCAACTCCTAGACCTCTAGAAGACAGAGGTTGAAATTTTAAAATAAACCAATGTGTTTTTCAATTTTCTAATAAAAAGAATGTTGATTGGAGTATAATCAAAAAATAAATGATTGACTGTCGATGGATTTGTCTTCTATAACACTTTGAAACAACCACCAGTTTCTGAAAACCTAAACAAAACAGAAATTATGTAACAATGTGTCAAAAATAATCAGCTGTTTACATATCTCGGGTTTCTGAAAGGTGTGTTCCGAAACAATTAGAAAATTAAGGATTATTTTGAAGTCATCATTTTACGTCCTACGAAGTTGGTTTTCTCTGTCTACCCTCTCTCAAACGTAAGATTATATTAGATTTGGAATCGTGAAAAATGTATGAATTATTAAGTGTAGCTCAAAAACCAATAGTCGGACCGTAATAAAACTAAAATGGGACCACCTCGGAATTATGACCTATCTTTCTTAAAAACAACCATTAAAATCTAATAGATATTCACGGAGTAATAGCGAAACAAACAAAAAACCACAGTCGAATAAAGAAACTCCTTCTTTTTATTTGGAGTCAGTTAAAAATAATTCTAACTCAGATAGATATATAAATATAGTAAGTAATGTAGCTATTTTTAGTGGCATAAAAAGCATTAGTGTATTTGCCTTCTTAATAAAAAATAAAACTTTTTAAAGCTGTCAAACATCCGACCGGTAAAAGGATAAACATTTAAAATCAGCTCCTTAATTAAAACGAGTAATATAGAGTTCATTGGAGCGGTCAACATGAAATAAAGGCACTTATTTGCTCCAAATTATAAAGCATAAAGAATTTACCGATACATTAACTGGGTATCATTTAGATCTCTTTTGAACTTTTGATACAGTTTCGCCGTATTTGATTGGCTCAGATATTACGATTAATAAAGTTTCGATGTAAATATCTTCGTGTTTTTGTGAGGTTTTAAACGAAATTCTTGCTGTTTTGAAAAGTCATGATTACAGTTATGAAATTCATTTAATATTTATTACTTGTTTAATGTATTAAAAAGAAAGTATTTTAGCATTTCTCAATCTAAAGAAAATGTCATATTTTTTAATTAAACATAAAAAAATGTTGACACTCTTACTTTAAGATTTAAGCTTCTGGGTTTTATATAGTGATTTCATATTAATTATATAAACTGCATATTTTATAAATTGCATGTCTTATGTCTACGCCAAATACGGCAATAGTTGTTTTTTATTTATGTAAACTATTGTTTTCCTTCAAACCCGTTTAAGATCTCGAAACTTTTGGGACTTACTTTGGGACGAACTTAGTTTCTAAGTCTAATTTTGATATAGATTTTAAACGATTTATCCATTGACCTCTATGATCGAGGTATTAGCGTGTACACCTAACGTCAACGACCAATCTCGAGCCTTGTTTTCGATTCCCGGTCTTCGTGAACGATTCGAACCATTTGTGTGAAAACTTGTGTGAAAAAATTTGTGTGAAAATTTGTGTGAATGAATTTAGATATCGGTGAGTTTTAAAAATCCAATAAAATCCCATAAAAATATGGGATTTTATGGGATTTTTATTTTTAGCAAGTTCTCCTGATGGTAAGATGGCTGATAGACACCACAAATGTTATAGGTGTTATAGGTCTGTAAATATTTATTTATAACTACCCGCGTTAACGGGTTAGAAAGGAATTAAAAATTTCGCCACGGGACTTGAATCCTCAGTAGTTCAATTGGTTAGAGCATTTGTCGGCTTGAGACGAAAGGTTACAGGTTCAAATCCTGTCTGGGGCGAATTTTTTTCTTTCTTTAAAATTTATAAAATATTTATTTGTATTTTATTGTTTCTATGTATTGATATCGTTGACGAACACCCATAACATATATTTTTTTTATGTTATAGGAGGGCAAACAAGCAGACGGATTTCCTGATGGTAAGAAATTCACGCCGCCTAGAGACACCAAAGATGGTAATGGTGCGTTGCCAACCTGAGGTCAGGATGTTAGGCCTCGAGCAAAAGTAAGTTTACCGGCTACCTTACCCTCCGAACTGGAACACGTCATGACGTTATGGCGGCAGGAATAGGTAAGGCGGTGGTACCAATCCGGGTGAGTCGCTGCGAAACTTTACCACCTAGAAAATTTGCTTACTTTGGGGTTAGATTCAATTTGTGTAATAGGCTATATTTTTTTTACGCATGAATTTCTCATGTCCACGGGCGTCATCTACCCCGCAGAGGTGTTGGCATGAAGATATATATGTGTGTATATTTACCATCACACAACAGCCTCCAGTTGCAAGAAAAGCACTCGAAGTACGGTATATACTTATTTCCGAAGCTTGATTCACTCATTTAACGAGCCAATAAAATTACTACGTACAGGAGTACTTTTACTCGGGCCTCCAATCATCACCTCATACATCATACTATCATACTTCATCATACTAATATTATAAAGAGGAAAACTTTGTTTGTTTGTTTGGTTGTAATGAATAGGCTCAAAAACTACTGGACCGATTTTAAAAATTCTTTCACCATTCGAAAGCTACATTATCCACGATTAAGACAGACTTTGTTTCATCCAAATCGGTATAGTAGAAGCCCAGTTACGCAAGCGAAGCTGCGTGAAACTGCTAGTCTTAAATAATCTACTTTCACTGAGTACTAAAATAAATGTATCGTTATTTACTATGCAAATGTGGGGGGATTTAAGAGCTAGGGCCAGTATTGAGTTATTGAGTAGTCCTCCCTACGACTTCTTTAACTTACATCATTATGGGTCTAGTATCTAAGCCAATGTAAAAAAAAACGATTAACCGCCTCATTCGGTCGCGGTCGAGTGGCTAGCGTACACACCTAACTACATCGACCAGCCGCGAGGCTCGGGTTCGATTCACGATGGGGGCAGGCATTTGTGTGATGAACATTTAGATGTCTGCATTTCCGGGTCTGGGTGTTTATTAAATTATTCTTGTATCTATTTAAGTATTTCTATGTATTATAATCGTTGACTTACACCCATATCACAAGCATATAATTTGCTTACTTTGGGGTTAGATTCAATTCGTGTAACTTGTCCAGGGATATTTATTTAGTTATTTTGTTCTTTCAATGGAGTTCACAGTTGTTATTCTTGATTTTTATCTTTCGTTATGTGTTTTTTTAACGTTTTATTTTGTGTCTTCTGTCAAAAGTTAGTTATTAATGCATTAAAAAAACAAATGTGTTGTGCAAGTATTAAAAAGGTTAAATGGTCTTTTTATTCTTAAGTAAGTGTTTTCTACGTATCAAGTTTTGTCGTGGGTAGTTAACAATTGTTAGTTTTCACGTAATTTATTAAAAGTTCAGTTCAGTTTGGACTAAATTATCCGTATAGCTTTGATTAGTGTATGGACCAAAAAACCTTTACTTAATTTATATCTTAATTATTAAAAAATATTTAAATAAAATAAGATTATTTGAAAAAGAAGTGAAGACTTTGTATGATAAAACAAATAACAGCACCGCTAGTAGGGTTCTACATATATTTATTTGAGATTTAAATTTAGATCTTCGTTATAAATGTTGTGTTTTTATGAGTCGAAAACTATCAGCGTCACACATATATAATATTAATCGAATGTTTTATGAGAATCATAATTTATCGGCTGGCAATACCGAACCAGATTTTGGGTAATTACTAAAACATGACCGAACCACTTTCAAATTGGTGTTTAAAAGTAACAAAATACAAAACTGGTTCGGAGTTCGCGAGGTCCGAAGTTTTATGAAAATGAAGAAATTATCGGGTCGGTAACGAGCTACGGACTGTGGTGTCGATAAAATTAAAGTTATCGACATTTATGTTTGGCTCAACGGTCAACGTAAATTCGATGTATTATGACTTCACTTTGCATACGGCTTTATTAAAGTTAGTGCTTCTCGTGTCGCCGCCATAAAAGTGGTCTGTAAAATGCTGTGTATTAGAACATCGATGTTGATATTAGTAGATACTTATGTTTTTATGATAAAAGCTAGCAAATAAAATTTATATTTGTTTTTTTAATATTATTACTATCGTTATTACGTCTTGATGTTTGTAAAACTTGTTTGAGGAAACGACATCATAAAAAGTAGTTGATTGGATAGTTAAAGTATTTTAATAATATAATAAATAAATATACAAGTTACACAAATTGAGTTTAATCCCAAAGTAAGCAAATTATATGTTTGTGTTATGGGTGTTAGTCAACGATTGTAATACAAAGAAATACTTAAACACAGACCAGTTTAAATTACATAGACACCCAGACCTAGGTAATGTAGACATGTAAAATGTTCTTTATAAAAATGTCTGCTCCCATCGTGAATCGAATCTGAACCTCATGGTTGGTCAGTGGATTCGTGGGCGGTCAATTTTTATGTTTTTAAAAAGGACATAACTTAACGTTTATAAATTGATTGGTCATTTTAAATTATTTCATATGTGGAGTTTATTTCGCTAAAGTGCTATATATCGAACGAAACAATACATCGAAAATGGCACGTCCTATCGGATCCTCCGCGGCCTTCCTCCCAATCCAAGCAACTCTAGCTCACAGAACACTACACTCCACCGTCGCCGCCGGTCTCGGCGGCCTAACGCCGAGCGACGAGCTGCCACTGTTCTTCCATCAAGTCCACCCAGTAACCAGAACGCAGCACCAAGTCAAGGAGCGGTCTCCCGGAAGACTTGCTGTCTTTGTAAGGAACAGTTCAATCTATATAAATAATGATGTCCTAGGCTGAGCTCTCTGCTCTGCCCACAAAATTCGGTGAAGTTTTAAAAATCGTGGGGTTGGCAACACATTATTCAAACAAACAAACATTATTAAAACATCGAAATTGTTCTCCATATTTTTTGTGATTTTTCTCTCTACTAAGTATTTGACTTTTTAATAATTAGTAGTTTTTGCATTAGTAAAATAAATTTGGTTTTTGGATTTAAAATTTTTCACTGTTTGAATTTTACTGTTTGAATTAAAAAAGTTCAAACAGTGACTTAGTTTCTTTAAAAGTAACTAATTAACAAAGTAAATCATATTTTTTTCAAAAATAAGCTGTCGTCAAATTTCTTGGGCTCAGTAGTAATATATAATGCTATAAATATAAACTTTAGAAGTAACTATTTATTTGACATTAAAAATATTGATATATTGATATATCAATATTTTTAACATATATATGATAATGATTTTTTTAGCAAAGGTTAAATATTATTTGACAAACCAATAAACAAGATTTATTTACACAAGTAACCAGTATTTGTAAAATATTCCTGTCACGTGAAAGTTTTGTTATAATATCGATGTCGGTATAAAAATACAACAACACTATTTGATGAAGTTGTGTAAGCAACAATTATTTTTGATACTTACCATCTTGTTATTTACGATATCAGAGCGGATCTTTTTTTAATTATTTTATACTATCAATTCATACTAAATCATCCTCAATGAATAAGTTAATTAATAAAAGAATATTGAAAGTTGTTTAATTACACATTCGTCAAGTTATGGGGATACTTTAAAACTGATGTCTTTAAAAAATCAATGAAGTGAAAATATGTGGTAGGAAATCACATTTTTTGTGTTTTATTTACGTGTAGATAGACAAAAAAACAGATGGATTTCTTGGTGGTAAAATCTACAAGTTGTCGTCGGAAAGCAAAGGTGTTAATAGGTTTTGTCTGAAAGATTGGGTAGCTGGATAACAATGGTAGCTGAAATAAGCAAGACGGTAATATGAATGAATTGTAGCAATATGAACCAATCATATCAATATGAACGAATCGTCACTAGCCTACTGCAGTGTTAGTGAGAAGAGCATTGACGTTCTTTTTGATGAGCTGATGAGGTAAAGAACGCTTAAAAAATAAAAACATCTTTGTTTATTCATTAAATAAGTATGTTACAAAAATAGTACATATATTAAATCCTCGACTTCGCCTCAGGCAGTGACTGATCTAAGACTTCTTTTGTTTTACTGAACATAATAAGTTATATTATAGTATTTCTCCCTCCGACTGAAAGTAGCATCTTTTTCGGCGTTTCTCCCTCTGCCGGACTGTAAACTGATATACAAGTATAGTTTATGACCAACAAGGCCACGTGTGGGAGTGCTGTGCAACTGGCCTGGGAATAATCCACCGCCTAACCTATTTCTGCCATCACAGCAACTATTACGTTTCGGTGCAGATGGTAAGGTAGCCGGTGCATTTGCAAAATAGGCTTTATATTTCAGCGGCAGGACAGCGAAGTACCTATAACATCTATGATGTCTAAAGGACACGGTTATCTCTTACCAATAGGAGACACGTGTGCTCGTTCTCTGCCAGGCAGCTCGTAAGAGACGAGCATATGAGTATTTACCAAAAAGACTAATGATGAGTGCTGTAGTAATTTGCCAAGGGATCTAACGCCTTGATGCTGCCATGATGTCAGTTTGAGTTCGAGGGTAGGGAACAATATCTATACTAATGTTATAAAAAGGAAAGATTTGATTTTTTGTTTGCTTGTTTGAAATGAATAGGCTCCGAATCTTCTAGACCGATTTCAAAAATCCTTGTACCTTTAGAATGCTACAATAATTCTGAGTGATATAGGCTTTGTTTCATCAAAATTAGTGCAGAAGAAGCCAAGTTACGCAGGCGAAGCTGCATGAAACTGCTAGTTCTTAATATTTGAGACAGAATAGCAACGCACCTATACCATTTACGGTGTCTATAGGCCACGGTTGTCTCTTAACACCACGCAATTTGCTGGTTCGCTGTCTCATACCACAGAAAGTCGTTACCAAGTGAATGGTATATCAGACATAATAAGTGAAAAGGATGTAGCCTCATTAAGGTTAGGCATGCGACGGTCGTTCGATGGCGAATCGAAAACGACTCGTATCGTCACGGGCGTCGCGTGCGCACTCGTTAATCGCGCGTATCTAACGTCGAGTTAAACAAATCACCCAGTTATTCGTAATTTAGCTGCCTCATTTTTTCACCTTTCGCTTTATAGACATAGTTATTACAGTGCTTGCATGTACGTGTACGTATGATATTAATGTCAACTACATAGTTTATGCATAGGTACTTATTACATTATGCGCTTCGGCTATATTCGTCCAGCTTTGGAAATCCGAATGTGTTGTAAAGATATGTATATAGAGTTGTTATTACACATAATAATTTATTTCGCATAACTTTAGATTAGGTACGCTAATTTAAAAATAAAAGTATAAAGTGCAAAGAGAGTAAAAAGTGTTAAGCCGAAGCTCTAATTTTAAATAGTAGTACATACTATGCTTACGTAGGGGCTAGCGCTCATGCCTAACACCATCGACCAACCGCTAGGTTCTGGTTCAATTACCGTCAGGGCAGGTATTTATTAAATGAACAATAAGATGTCTGCACTGCGATGTCTGGGTGGTTAGTAAATTAATTCTGGTATCTACCTATTTAAGAAATTCCTTGTGTATGAATCGTTGATAAACACCCATAACACAAGCATATAATTTGCTTACTTTGATGTTAGATTCAATTGGTATCACTTGTCCAGGGATATTTATTTCATTTGTTTACGACATAGTATTTCAAGTTCGGTTCTTGGTTCGGAAAACTCAACACATGTTTTTTCAATTTTCTACAAAAATATAGCTTTGTCCGTGATTGGGTAAGTGTCCTGTTGGCGTTAGGTTTGCCACCTATCATTTTGTGGTACTAAACTGCCTTCTGTTTGTTGTGGATGTCCTGGTTGTAGTTATGCCTACCTACTACCACGTCGGTCGAATCGTTAGCACGGCTAAAACCACTAACAAACTGCGAGTCTCAGGTTCAATTCGAAACGGGGGCAGACATTTTTGTGAAATGAATATTTCGTTGTTTGTATTTGTCGTTAGATTAAATTACAGTGTAATTTGTTTGAGGATATTTATTTACATGTTCCGGTATTCTGATGTAAAAATACTTCGTTACTTACTTAAATTGTATATTATAAAAACTTAAAAGGTTCTGTCATTCCTTTTATAAGTTAATTCATTGAAAATATTTTGTTTCTTTGTATTTAAAAACAATGTTTAAAATCAAAGTTAGTAAAAATGTTTTGATACAATCAATCAGAAGGCAATCAAGAAAATAAATATTTTGGTGATAGGAAACACACATAAGCTACAGACACCAAAGATAGTGGTGTGTTACCACCATGAGATCAGAATGTTATATCTCTTCGGTGGATAAATCAGCCTTTGTATTTACAGTAAATTCTATGTAAGTTCTATGATGACTAGGTGGTAGAGTTTCGCAGCGACTCGCCCGGATTGGTACCACCGCCTTACCTATTCCTGCCGCCATAACGTCATGACGTGTTCCGGTTCGGAGGGTAAGGTAGCCGGTAAACTTACTTTTGCTCGAGGCTTAACATCCTGACCTCAGGTTGGCAACGCACCATTACCATCTTTGGTGTCTCTAGGTGGCGTGAATTTCTTACCATCAGGAAATCCGTCTGCTTGTTTGCCTTCCTATAACATAAAAAAGTAGTAAAACAGCGAATAAGCACACGGCTCTCTTTATGGTAAGAAACAAGCGTCGCCCCTGAAAAATGAATAAGTGTAAACATTAAATACGGATTTCATCAACTTGTTTACAGGTTTACAAGTTGATAATAAATAAAGAGGAATAAAGCATGTAATTTAAAACAGTGTAACGATAATGTGTAGTTATTTATTATCTAGTATGTCTGTACTTGACGGCGCAGATGCCACGTTCTAAGATTAGGCGCGACTAATTCATATAACGAGTGACAACGCCAACGCGTCTATCGCATTAGTGTGGACGTGCCTTTATTATGATATTTTTCGTTACGCTCCTGATGAGGCGATACTAACTGATGGAACTCCAATGTTTTTTATAGCATTGGATAAGAAAATATGTTGATGATGCGTTCTCTATTAACACGTGTGTTTTTTTAAACATACATACATAGTGTATCTTCACGCCAAGTCCATCTCAAAGAGACTCGAGTGCCAAACTTCACGATCCCGAAAAACCTGTCTAGCTTTCTTCACATTGATTACCCTTTTCATATAAACACGCCGGTTTCGGAAACTCTTGACATAACCCTCGGATAATATTCAAGCGATCTGATCGTGGAATGTCAAACATTTTTTTAAATATTGTAAATATTCAAATAAATTGATATAAGTAAATATAAGAAGAGCCTTTTCTTTGATTTGTGTAAGTTTAATCTTGAATATTGGTGTTAAAAATTACACAAAATTATAATCTTTGTGGTTTCCGAAAAAATCATCAAAAAAATGTCACAGTTTGGAGCGACCGGTGACAGCGATTCCTTCTCCTTCTTTTGTTTTAGTTATAGGCGTTGATAATAATAAAAAAAACATTTTTAGACGATTTGAAAGAAACAAGAATGCTAAAACTACATTTTTTATGTAGATAAATCAATTTCTCTTTTTTATTAATCGAATTATAATCTTTGTGGTTCCCGAGAAAATCATCTTAATAAAAAAAATGTCACAGCTGGGAGCGACCGGTGACAGCGATTCCTTCTCCTTCTTTTGTTTTAGTTGTAGGCGTTGATAATAACAAAAAAACATTTTCAGACGATTTGAAAGAAACAAGAATGCTAAACCTACATTTTTTATGTAGATATATCGATTTCTCCGTCATTTGAGAAAATGTTTTAAAAATATTTTTTATTTTGAATAAGCGTTCATTTGAGGTAATGCCATTGCCAGCAAGTCTTGATGTGATTAAAAATCATTAGGAATTGCAGAAAATATTCAATTTACTTAGTACTTGGATGATATGATATTTACATTAAAGACGGTTTTTAGCAGTTTTCCTGCATTTAAACTTCAGTTTCGCGTAGTAATAAATAGGGCATATGATCTTTTAAACGCGTTGGTATCTTCCAAAGTCATGGTAGTTAGTAAATTGTAAATAAATTATTTTACGTAAATATAGTAAGTGATAGTTTGTTCGAGGAATACTCTCAACTACTAGTTCCCTTATGCTTCCGGACTAGTGAAAGACATCAACGGGATCTATATTTCGTAAGGCGTGTTATCTATAGAAAGTCGTGCTAGTTACACTATTTATAACTCAAGAACGGCTGAACAGTTTTTTCTGAAAAATGACGAGGAGGGATATTAGAACCAGGAAACGGGTATAGAATACATTTTGTTCCCGTTTATCTTTAGTGTTTACGGTACGGGAAGGCAAACAAGCAGGAGCACTTCGTGATAGTAAGAAGTTCACGCTGCTTAGAGAAACCAATGGTGGTATTGGTGCGTTGCCAACCTGAGGCTGGTATAGTAGGCCTCGAGCAAAATTAAGTATACCGGCTACTTTATCCTCCCAACCGTTACACGTCAACGACAAGCACTGACGTTTTGGCGGCAGGAATAGATAAGGCGATGATACCAATTCGGCGAGTCGGTTCGAAACTCTACCACTTACTGAGATGTCACGGTGTTAGTGACGGTAAGCCTATCCTTGTCTTTTACGAGCTGCCTGGCAGAAAGGCAGCTAGTCTTTCATGCAAAGGCGCCCAGACCAACACGGGGCAAAAGTTACAGCTATATTTGTTTGCAAAATTGGTTAACTATAATTGTTTTTATCTCTATGTATTGTTAAGTCTACCTACCTATAATTTAGTCTTTTTTTAAATGCAAACTGGCGCAAATAGACTTTAGCCCAGGGGCAAGTAGTGAAAGACCTCAATGGAATCTGTATTGGGTAACGCGTGTTGTTTTTGATAATTATCTCTGCCTCTAGCTCAGCTCTCTCTGTAATCACCATCATTGAGGATAATTTTCCACATTAGTTCGAGCAATTGCAGGTTTAACCTCGATTTTTTAATGCCAGGTGTTACAGTAGCCTCTGTGGTCTAGTGGTTCAGTTGTTGGAGTTGAATGAATGAGGTTCCGGGTTCGAATCCCGGGTTGAACAACAAAAATTTTGTTTTCTAATTTTCTAATAAAAAAAATGTTGCCCGGGATTAGATATGTGCCCGGTTGGCGATAATCTTGCCACCTATCACATTGTAGGACTAAGTATCTTCGGCTAGTCGTGGGTGCCCTGGATGTGCCTCTGCCTACCTCCCCAGGGATAGGGGCGTAAAGGTTCTTTTTGTTGCATTAGTACATCTGATTCAAATTTATTAGGTTTTTATAATAGGTCTCTGCAGTCTAGTTGTCCGCTGTTAGCGTTGGCTACATGAGGTCTAGCGTTCGATTCTTAGGCAACTTAAACATTTTTTTTTATTTTCTTACAAAAAACACCATTGCTCGGGTTTGGGTAAATGTCGGTTGGCGATAGTTTTACCACCTTTCACGTTGTGTCTTCAGCTTATTGTTTGGGCCCTGCTTGTATTATACCTCTGGCGATCTCTTAGCCTATATTGGGGTAAAGATGAAAGAAGAAGAAGAGGTAAGAAAGAAAAGAACTTTTTAATAATATGGAAGGTAATAAGTAGATAAATATATTTACTGTCGGCGAAAAATAAAAATCACAAATATTAATAGTTCGTTTTTATTTTGAATATTTTCTTGTGACAGTTTTAATAGACTTCAAGAACAAGGTCGATTCCGGTATGTGTTTGTTTGTATGTTTGTTACGCGATTTCTGGTCAATGACAAACGGATTTTGATGGTTCTTTTTTTTGAGATACCTTCTCATGATTCCAATGTGGTCCCGTATAACATTTTATCGCGATCGAACAAGTGGTTTATGAGTTACACAACAGACAAGAAATAATTCCATCGCCTATCACACCTAGACACAAACATATTCCATTGTGAGACTTAGTGTCTTCTGATAGACGACTATCAGGTGTCCTGGTTGTGCCTCTACCTAAATCTTCGGATATATGAGCGTTAAGATACTTTTACTTTTACTAGGAATATATTGTACATTTTTTCCTAAAAATTACTATTTATTATTTCATTTGTGTACAATAAAGAATTATTATTATTAAATAATAAACTTCTGCAATGTACATCTTATAGTTAGTCTTAAAATTTTAAACAGTGACACTTGTTAGTAAGTAATAATATATTTAATTTATGTTTATTTGTTTCAGGTAATAAAACAAAAAAAATATTGGCAATATTTAGCAAGTTATTCAAATAAAAATGTGGTATGTATTTAATTGTTCATTCCCGATTATTGTAAAAAAACAGTTACTGAGATTATGCACAATTTCATTAATCCAGTCACTTAACGTTCGTTCGTTCATTCATTCAGTCATTTATTAAATCGTTAATTTCTGTCTTTATTAAATTTTTATGATACTGGAAGGCAAACAAGCAGACGGTTTTCCTAATGGTAAGAAATTCTCGTCGCCGCGGGACATCAAAGATGGTAATGGTGCGTGCGCCTCCAGCAAAAGTAAGTTTACCGATTACGTTACCCTTTGAACCAGAATACGTCAACGGCAGGCACTGATGTTATGGTGGCTAGAATAGGTAAGGCGGTCCAAATATAAATTGATTATTCATTATACGTACAAATGTACTTACAAGTGTTATTTGAAAATTGTATGCACGTTATAAATGTTGAGTATAGTATTTACAAATTGAAAATTACAAATGCTGTGACGTTGTTTTACAGAAATTGTAATAAATCAAATAGATATTTTCTCAGTGAAACGTGCAAATAAAATGTCTTTCACGATTGTCATTTCAATGGAGTATCACCCGTAATCGAACCCCTGATTTACACTCGGAACTAGTTTATCGTGCAACAAAATGGTGAGTGCTAACAAAGTGGCCGTAAACTCATTTGCATTTTATCTTGGTGCCAATTAATTTTACACCATATTGCTATTAATTGTATTTAATTTATTCGCGGTATATTCATGCGCCTCTGTGGTCTAGCGATCCGGCGTCGGACTTGACTTCTTCAGGTCCCGGGTTCGAACCCCGGGTCGGGCAATTTGAAAAAGAAATTGAATAATCGTATTTTTTAGTTTTTAAAAAACGTTTCCTGGGATTGGATATGTACCCGGTTGGCGATCGGCTCGCAAATATCTCCGGCACCTATCACATAATAGGATTTAGTGTCTTCGGCTAAGCGTGGGTTGGTTGGTTGTGGATCTGCTTACCTCTTCGGGTATATGGGTGTAATGATAGTAGTCAATCTTGTTTTTATTAGAAAATTGAAAAAAAACACATTTTAGTTGCCCGGTCAATAAAATGCCACAACTTATTTGCAAGTTGCAGTTTTTTTAAAACCTATAAAGATAATATTGCTGTGCTGTATTAATGGGACAATATAACTGTTTTATAACTTTTGTTGATGTTTTTTAATGAGGAAAATATCAATAAATGAATCACCATACCGGTTATGCGAAAACATTTGATTTTTATAGAGTAGTGATTAATCCGGTTTTCCAAGAGTTTTTATGATTCGATGCACAGATAATCAAGGTGAGGGTCATCTTATAATATTATGATCATAACCAACAGCGGTACCACCTGCTATCTCTTGGTATATAATAAAATTATTCGACATGTGTCCTATCACAAGCTGTTTTCGAAATCGAATAGTAAATATATTTCTTATCGACTTTACTAGCTGATCCATATTTTAATCCTTATATTATGTCATGATAAACTTTAATGTTTTTGTGGGTTGTACTTTTATTGCTAATATAATAAGTTGTATCTATCTTGTAATAACAAAAAAAAAACGCTTGTATTAAATTCCATGGTGGAGAATATCAACTTTTATCGAGATTATGCATTAAATCGCATCTTATCATTCCACTTTAACTGTAAGTGCTTTATATTTCTATTAAACTGTGTCCGCTTTTCCCCAGATGTCTGTCAGAATTTTCTTTGTAAAACTTTCATCTTCTACTTACCCACATCTTACCTAAAATATACTTAAAAATGGAATTAATTTTGATTGTTATGTTTAAATTAAACAAAAACACAATTAATCTTCCCGTGATTCGGCAAAAGCAATCGAGAATTTCAAAAATATTTCGGTTACTGAAACGTTCTTGTGACCTACCCAAATTACTTTATTTTTGACATATTTAATTCGCAAACACAGATTGTTATCGATTTTAGAAAATCTTTTCGAAATCGATAGCTACAAGTTGTAAAGGTTCAATTATTTAAAGACCATACGTTTTGTCGTTGCGTAGAGTTATTTTCATTTAATCTTCGGGTAGGTATGAGTGGCTTGCATCAAAAGTACTATAAACGTTAGCACATTGTAAACGTACTCAATTAAAAGGATTGGTTTATGCGTTTGTGTGGACAGAGTCTGTTTTATCGACAACATAAGTTTAGTCACAACACTAATTGTCGTGTCGTTAAACGTCGTGGGTATCTTTAATTTCTTTGTTCATTACTTTACGTTAGAGTGAAATATTTAAGTTTTATTTAGGAATTTTAATTGTTTTGCGCTTGGTCTTTTTTTAGAACTTTAAAAGGATACTTACTGTAGAAAGTGTGTAGTATTTTGTTTAACATTTGTGGGGCTATTCAGTATCTTTTCAGTGATGATCACTAAATAAAGTGTACATAAAATAACTGTTAAATGACGTGTTTTGTATTTGCTATCTCTATTGTATTTCTGTTGGTCACAGGTGATAGCAATAGTCCAAAACACGTTATTTGATATTTTTTTGATATACACTTTACCCAGTATACCTACATCACTAAAAAGATACGGAATCAGCCCCCTGTACATTATATGCTTGTGTTATGGGTGTTAGTCAAGGATTGTAATACATAGAAATACTTAGATAGATACAAGAATAAATTTAATAAACACCCAGACCCGGAATAGCAGACATCGTAAGTTCATCACACAAATGCCTGCCCCCGTCGGGAATCAACCCCGAGCCTCGCGGTTGGTCTGTGTAGTGGTAGGCGTGTACGCTAGCGCCTCGACCAACGAGGTGGTCAAATTTAAATTATGCGCTTCGGCTTTACACTTTTTATACTTTATACTTTTATTTTTAAATTGGCTGACCTAATCTAAAGTTAAGCGAAATGATTAATTATGTAATAACAACTCTATATAGATATCTGAAAATACATTCGGATTTCCGAAGCTTGACGAATATAGCCGAAGCGCATAATTTAAATACTAATTTTTGTACATGTTATGATATTGTAAAATACAGTATACTCATAAAAGATTTTTAGTATATTTCCTGTGTATTTTACTCTCAAAAGCAGAACACGACGGTAACACGCACTGACGTTATGGTGTGACAAAATGCGGTAGTGGTTCAGTTAATTTGTCGTAAAACTTTACCGCTTATCAAATTAACATTAATATACATTTTTACGATATTTGAAAGTAACTTTCTCTAACAATGAAAATGCAACTTGTAATATAGTTCCATAAAATTCTATAGTACTTATTAGCGCTGAATTTCATTACAGGTAAATTTAATTATGTTTTACAGCCTCTAAATAAATAATGATTCAATAAAAATGGTCTTTATAAACTATTTCTTTGAGAAAGTGTTGCTTTAAAAATGAGAAAGAGTAAGCTTTGTTGTTTCAGTCAGATGGAAAGAATGGGACAGTGTCTTAGGCTAGTCGTGGGTGCCTGGTTGTGCCTCTGCCTACTTTTTCAGGGATATGGGCGTGAAGATACTTTTTTTTTGGAAAGAATGGTAAATACTGACAAATGTGGTTGGATGTAGGTACCCGGGGACGACCCAAGCTGATATTCCACGATCAAATCGTCAGATTTTATATGCAGTTGGTGTCAAGAGTCTCTAAAACGAAAGAGTGTATAAAAAGAGTACTGACTGTGAAGGAAGCTAGGTTGATCTGGAGAAATCGTGACAATCCGGTGTCAGATTTGACTTCCTAAGGTCCAGATTTCGATTCCCGGGTCGGGCAACAATAAAAATAGAAAATGCGTACTTCTAATTTTCTTAAAAAATAAAGTTGTCCGGGACTGGATATGTTCCCGGTTGGCGATAGGCTTGCCCCCTATCACATGTGGGACTTAGTATCTTCGGGTAGTCATGGGTGCCCTGGTTGTTCCTTTGCCTAAATCTTCGGGTATATGGGTGTGAAGATACTTTATTTTCTTCCTATCAAACGTTGCACACATATTCTTGAAGGTGTTAAAGTGCCTAATAAATAATGTTATTTTTAATGTATTAAATGCAAGCATGCACCGGGAAAAAGCTAGTAGATATATTTTTGTGAAATGCAGTGTTTGATTTCCTGTACTTAGTTTATGAAAAATAGCTCTCTTACATGTATACGTATGCCATGTTACCTTTTTACTTGTAAAATATAGACGTCGAACTTATAACCTCTTTTTTTAAGTATGTTGAATAGCCCCATTATATAACGTTAAGAGACTAACATAGATCTAGTGTAGCTGGCTGCGTGAAGCGGAAGGAGTACTACAGCTGATCTGTATCACTCTGATGCATGCCTCCGGTGGCAAGCTTGAATAAATGATGACGGGGCTTAATTAGATTTAACCGAATCACAGCACGAGGGTGGGCCTAGTGATTAATATGGATCCGGCAATATAAATCTGTCGATAAAGTGATAACATCAATGCTCGATATTATCGTTTTCTGGTTGAATTGAAGGGTTACACTACCCTTTAATCTAGTGGTTCCCAAAGTTGTTTAGGCTACGCCCCATCTTAAAAAGGTTCCCAAACTCGAGAGTTCCCAAACTAAAAAAATTAAAATAGATAAAAGTTTAATCAACTTATACAAGGGGTAGATACATTATCTAGGCAACACGCTATCAACATTTGACGACTCCAAATCTGTCTGTTTGTTCATCATCCAGTATTATAAGAAAAGAACTGTGGGTACCGTAGTCAATAAATTTTTATATGATTAGATTTCGACCAAGTAGGTACACGACAATTCCTGATGGTACAACATACATATACATATATGGACATAGGACACATTATAGGTACGTTATTGTCTTTTAGGCGAGTTGTTAGGCCAATTGCCTGTCAAAGCCTACCGGCTAGACTACTCTCCAGACCGGAATTTGACACTGTCATTATGGCGGCAGGATAGGTAAGGCGGTGGATCTCTACTCGGAGAAGTTGCTGCTCGACACTCTACCATTAGTTGTCATTTTGGTAATGACACATTTAAAAGCCTCTTATAAGCAGCCTGGCAGGAAGGCAAATGATCTATTTCAAACCACAAACCCGTTCCGGAAGAGGAACAAACGGTGAGATTTTTATCTTAACTTTTGTTGCTTTCTGTGAAAAGAATTAAATAAAAAATGTGTTATAATTTAAGCGCAGTAAAAGTGCAAAAACCGATTTTGATTTCAATAATATAAGTACCCATACAAAAGTTTATTCTTGTTGTCGATTTACTTGGGATTCTTTAATCAGGTCTAGACTTAGTGGGAAAGGGAACATACACAAAAATAAAATCTTTTAAATACAAAAAAACTAAAAACTCGGTTCAGAAATGACGAGGAAATTAATTCGAATGAGCTCAAAAAAATGTATGGTAAAAATAAAACGCTGGCAAAAACAGCCAAATCGCTTGTTTCCTATTTAAGAAATGAGTCGTTTTGCATACAAATCGTTGTTTCTTGTACAATGAGTACAAAATATAATTACAATCGTTCATTTCTGTATTATTTTTATTTTATTTATATTATTTCTATTTCTATATTACTCATTTTATATACTCATAGGTAACTACTAGCGGCCTACTCCGGATTCGCACGTGTATAAAATATACATATAAACATTCCTCTTCAATCACATTATCTATTAAAAAAAACGCATCAAAATCCGTTGCGTAGTTTTAAAGATTTAAGCATACAAAGAGACACAGGGACAGAGAAAGCGACTTTGTTTTATACTATGTAGTGATGGGCTTTGTTACTTTACCGCAAACTACGAATGGTTATAATGACGGATAACGATTCGTTGATTAGGTAGACAGAATAAAGGATTAAAGCTTAAATCTCCGCACTAGAAATGTATTGTACTTCGTTGCTCTCCTTTTCCGTCCCTTTCGGTATGCCTTTCTCCCTACATTGTAAAAGAAAGAACAAAATG
Source organism: Calephelis nemesis (assembly GCA_002245505.1). Lineage (NCBI taxonomy): Eukaryota > Metazoa > Arthropoda > Insecta > Lepidoptera > Riodinidae > Calephelis > Calephelis nemesis. The sequence continues at coordinate 243,875 of NJDD01000686.1, read as the reverse complement.
TAATTATCAAAACATTGTGATGTATGTGAACGGTCCGAAGCGCGCAGGCTATCGCACCTGCAGTAGCTGCCTACCAAACGCCCGCACTAAAAATACGTTATTAACGCCGCCACCGCCTCTTTTATTTTTAAGCGCTATCGCCGCGAGCTAAAGGTTATGTCAGGGACGGACTGAGAGAATAAAAATCATTGTTAGAAATTAAAATACAAAAAATATAAATGTTTGTGTCGTGGGATACCAGGTAAGAACGAAGTTCTTTCAGCTAATGTAGAATCGACACAATTCATGAGTATATACTATGCATTGGCGGGGTGGAGTGAGGGAGAAAGAGAAAGGTATTATACACTACTCTCTGGTGTATACGACTGTCACGCCTGCGCACGTCTCTCTCATTTAACGGTTTCATTCCTACCACTTTTTCTAACGGTTTTTACTATAACATTTTTTTTCACTTCGGTCGCGCAGCAAAATCCCTTTCTCCTCTAAGCCTGCCGTAAGAAACTTCGTTTCAAAAATAGGCCTATGATAAAAGTGAATTTTATAATTACTTTGTGAACCGTAAGAAAGGAATTAAAAATTTCGCCGCAGGAGTTGAATCCACTGTAGCTAAAACTGAGCATTTGTCGGCTTGAGACGAAACGGTACAGGTTCAATCCCCGCCTCGTATACATATTTCTACTTTCTTTAAATTTTTAGAAAACTAAAAACTGTTCTTAGGATAAGTTTATACAATTCTATAACCTTCTACCAATACTTGAATTGTAAAGTAGCTAAAATGTGAAATTCGAAAAAAATAAAACATGTATAAGAAATAAAGTTTTGCTTTTAAAAACAGCCACCGTGTTGTTTCTTGACAGAGCTTCCTGCCCAAGGAAGCTTTCCAAACCAGTTGTAAGTTCATTTTGTCAGTAAATTTTGACAAGATGCTTAAATAATAAAAAAAAATGTAGCTTAGATTTGTGTTTGTTTTATGAACTCTGTAGTGTAGTAACTAGTGACTATCGGTATAATTCATAGACTAAGTAATAAAATGACAAAGTTTAAACTTGTATGGATTTCACCTGTAATAGCTCAATTGGCTCATTTTTAACGTAAGATGTAAACAATTAAATACAAAATTTAATTTAGTGTTTTGTAATTATAAAGAGAATTATACAAGTTTTACAAGGCTTACCGTCACTAACACCGTGACTTCTGACTAGGTGGTAAAGTTTAGCAGTAAACTTACTTTTGCTCTAGGCCTAATATCCTCAGGTTAGCAACGCACCATTACCACCTTTGGTGTCTCTAGACGACGTGAATTTCTTAACATCAGGAAATGTGATCACAATAGATCTAGTTAGGTCGCAGTGATCCTCGCGGTAGGACTTACACGAACATCAGAAAATTCGTCTGCTTGTTTGCCTTCCAGTATCAAAATATGTTATTTTTAAAAGGATAGTAAATATATTACAAATTCGACGAAACCGGATACTCTATTAATACATTTATATGAATAAATATAAAAAGTAGCAATATTAATAACGTGGTTGTTAAACTAGCATGTTAGTATCAAAATTACAAATTTAGCGAATATACGATGACAACGCTCTTGTATTGTAAAATTAGCGCATATTTATGACGTTGCTCTGAATATAAATTACTTATTTGAGACTTGACTTCACATGCAACTTCGTTAAGAAACAAAAGTGGTATACGAAACGTCATAGGTACTTCTCAAAAAGTTATCGCACTAGTTTCATTTCTTAAAAAAATCTTTTATCATCATCATTATCATCAGCTGGAGGACATCCACTGCTGGACGTAGGCCTCGCCTAGAGGCGCCACAAGTGACGGTCACCAGCCGCTCGTAACCAGCGACTCCCCGCGACTTTGACCAGATCATCAGTTCACCGGGTGGGAAATTGTCCAACATTACGTCTTCTGGTGCAGGGCCGCCGAGAACATTTCTTCCCCAACGGTTGTCGGTTCTGCGAGCAATGTGGCCTGCCCGTTGAAACTTCAGCTTGCTGACTTTCTGGACTATGTCTATGAATTACGAATCATATCTCGCAGAGAAACACCGAGCTTAGCTCTCCATAGCACGCTCAGCAAATCTGAGCTCATTTAAAAGCTCACTTAATACATTTGACAACTTTTTACTCGCTCAAGTCTTATCAAGTCGAATATACATTAAACAAATATTATATTTTCTTTAAAACTAAAAATATTTTCAATATTTGAACTTGAAATACTAGCTTTTCGAAATCCAAATTGAACCTTTTGCTGTCATGTTTTTGTTGTGCCCTTGTCCCTTTGTCCGTGAATTTAGACTTTTTAGTTAATCATAATATCATATTATATTATATTACAAGCAACAAAACCACCTTTGTGTACCTAAAGTTAAGTGTTATATTATTAGTTAAACAGTGTCTATTTCTGTAAAATTTTGTTGCTAAATAAAATTCATTAATTCATTTATTTATTCCTTCTTAAATCTCCGGACCGTGTGTGTGAGTGAGTGTGAGACTCTGTGAGTGCCCAGCACTTAACCAAGTAAGAAGTAGACTTCTGGGTGGGCACGTAATTAACCCCCAAGATATTAAGTTGATAAGTCCCAAGTGCATCTTACAGTTCCTATTGACTGTCGGCCTTGCGGAACATATGTAAGCTTAATGAATAAGAGGCGTGATCACTATATATCTGTCAAGGTCGCAGTGATCCTCAGGATTCTTTGACCCCTACTCTTTAATGCTAATAGTAATACCTCCGGACCGAAACGCGGTCACTCCCCAAGAAGATCCGGCGAAAGAAACAGCGAGTATATCTTTTTTTATATCCTTATTTTATGCAAATAGTATGACGACAGCACTTATCGAATATTTACGATGTTGATCTGAATATAAATCACATATTTGAGATTATCGTCAGAGTCCGTACCTGTTTGACATCTTTCGGCATCTGGCCGGTCGGAGGCTGCGATCTCGAGATAGGCCGGGTCACTGTCCCCACACACACTACCCCGCACGGAAGGTTGTTCTGTTTACGACCTGAGACTTGACCCTGAGGTAAATATAACAAGGAGGTATTTAAGTAATTGATTTTTTACTGAACTAGCACTGAGAAGGATGGAATTTTTTATCCAAATCGGTTTTTCTTTTAAAATAACAACTAGTGGCCCGCCCGGCTTTGCCCGGGTATAAAATATATATAAACCATCCTCTTCAATCACCTTATCTATTAAAAAATAGCATCAAAATCTGTTGTCCAGTTTTAAAAAATTAAGCATATTAAGGGACATAGGGACAGAGGAAGCGACTCTGTTTAATGTATGTAGTGATTTCACACGAATTTATCTATTAGACCAAAGTAAGAAATTATATGCGTATGTTATGTTTTTAGTAAATGATACTAATATAGTAAAGTAGTGTAATAAATACTTATATAGATACTGAAATAAATTTAATAAACCCGGAAATGCAGACATTTAGATGTTTATCATTAAAATGTCTACCCCTGTCGGTAATTGAAGTCGAGCCTTGAGGTTTATTAGTGTAGTTGGATGTGTCCCGAGGCAGTTAAAAAAAATTAAATTTATGGATATTGATCTGAAGAAAGGGAAAAGTGCTCATACAAAAATACCAAGAATGGAAAGTTTTTATAACTTACTAGCTGACCCTTCAGACGTTGTTCTGTTATTTTTTGTCGTGATTCATCCTCATCACTTAGGCTTATGAAAAATGGATGTTGGCCGAGTCCCAGACCTACTCAATATTGTGACAAAATTTCATGAGAATCGGTCAAGCCGTTTCGGAGGAGTACGGAAACGAACGTTGTGACACGAGAATTTTAAATTTCAAATTAGGATTAACTTCTAACTTAGTATGCCTCCATCTTAGACCTCTCCGTTTTCCATCAGGTGAGTCCAGGGAGATCATTCCACGCTATAATCCCCCATAAAAAAAGTTAGTGTACGGATGCATCCCTTCACTAACTGTATCGCAATATATATCTTATAATGTATAAAAGACCATTTCAACGACTCCAACACAGAAAAGCGACCGCTTTACTTAATCATCTAACTATGACATAAATGCTCGCTATAGTAGTGTTCTATAATGGATGCATTTCTCCCCTTTAAAAACCCGTATATTTGTATGTCTTTCTACGTAAAAGAAAGAAAAGCAAACAAGAATACAGATTTCTTGAATGTACAAACGCCGTTAATATTTCAAATCTGTCAAATCGTGAAAGTTTATAACATAGTGGATCGACACTAGACTATGACGTTTTTTTCAACTTACTTGTTTAGTTTATACGAATACACTACAAATAAAAAGCAACCGCTTTTTCTAGTGGTAAAAAAACGTTGTCTATTTACACTTAAATTCTTTATGGCGCGTTACCATTATACTCGTATAGTATTTAATACGATAATCTGAGTACAATGAAACTGAAAAATACCATCTTTATTAAAAAAGTACCATCTTTGATAAGTACCTATGTTAACTTTGTACACGAAATTCGAGTGTTTTATTCAATTTCTCTAGGATACCATCAAATTGGAAAGTATGTTTACTTCTTTACTTGATACTTTGAAATGAAAATAAAATAACTTTTAAAATCCGTTCAGAATTGACTGAGAAATTGATTAACGTATATATTATATACTTAACGTATATTATACTTCCACCTTTTTCAAAAGTTGTTAAAAAACAGAAAACAATGACGTTATTATAGGTAAGAAAAAGGATGCGGTAGCACCCACCTATCTATACGAGTGTAGCAGCTTGGCTACTTTTAAATTTACAAAAATACTCAAACGTGACAATCCTAACAAATTTCAAAAGCGAAACTATAAAAAATAAAATGTAAAATTCATTTTCCAGTCAAAACAGCTAAACCAATTTTAAAGTTTTTTAAAGGGAAAACTTTTTTAGCGGCGTTCCGCACTTTTTTTGGAATGGGTAAAAACTTCTAAACTCGCGTTACATCGCCAGATTGAAAATTCGTAAGACAGCGCAGAGCGCTTGCGCGAATGTTCGTATTATTGTTCGTTTGTGTACGATAGCGAAATAAATAAATATTGTATTCTACCACATAAATGATAGTACTTTCATACTGATAATTAAAGAAATTCGTGCAAAATTATTTCCTAATCATTCCAAAATTTACATATAATGCACAACGTTAACATACATGTTTTCACTTCCGCCGGCACTCCCGGAGTGCAACCCGTTTTTTGTCCATAAGTAGAATAAATGTAAAATAAGGACTATTCTTATCTCTACAGCTTTATTGGGAGATCCAAATAACATACTTATACGAGCAATGCCGCACGCAAACGCTACTCTTGAACGTAAAATAAAACAAATGTTTTCAACTAGATAAAGATCTGTAAATGACTTTGACCTTTCTTGAACTTCTATAAATAGGAATTTTTAGAAAGCAATAAAAATAATTCACTGTTTATTTAATTATGTTTATCTTTGAAGATCGTGGTCATTAAGTTCGCATAATGTATTCAAATACAGATGAATGACATTTTCTGTTTATAAACATTATTCTCAAATGTATTCGTTTTAAGCATAATATAAATATTGAAATATTTGCTAATCCCTTTTTTTGGTAATATGTTTGGTTTTATATATAAAATTCCCGTGTCACAATGTTAGTTACTCTGAAACGGCTTGACCGATTCTTATGAAATTTTGTTAGCATATTCAGTAGGTCTGAGAATCTGCTAACAACTATTTTTTATAACCCTAAGTGGTGAGGGTGAATCGCAGCAAAAAAATAGCAGAACAATGTCTGCCTGGTCAGCTAGTTATCATATAAATACAAAAGAAAATATAACCACTACGTTTTAAATAAATAATATACATTAGGACGTTACCACAGGACTACGGTGGCGTGCAGAAACTTGTGACATGATGACAGATGTCACTATACACACTGGACAATATATGATATCAACAGATTAAATAAAATAATTAAGCGCAATTGGAAACATAAACAAAACTAATTATTTTGGTGGAAACTATGGTTTTAGTTATGGCATTACGAAAGCTATGTATATACCTAATGGTAATTCTAGCTAATGTATATATTAATGCGTGATGCCAAAACTTTGGACCCCTTTTTACGGAAATTGCGCCGACGCAGGAGTATAAAATTTGGCATACTTATAGTTTATGTGTAGGAGAAGTGCAAATCGCATATATTTTTCAATAATAATGCTTGCAAAGTGCATGCAAACAATAAATATAACATTACCTACACTACCATGCATTTGACACACACAAAAAAATATATTGATTATAACGATAAAATATTACAGATGGCACACTAAAAAGTTTGGAAACAAAGTAGTTGGTCTTGAGAAATGAAGATGGCATTTTTATCAACGAGATATTAAAATTTATTATGGTCGAATTTTGACCAATGATTGAATGAATGAAATTAGATATATTTTAAAATTCTAAGCCCAAGAGGAACAAACCGATGCGCATAGTTACAGATCAGGTCGTGCCACAGAGTAGGAAACTGGAGCGGCTCTTGTTTTTTAATATCAGTGATTACAACAACCAGCGGATATAACCGCCGCGTATATGAGGCGAGAGCATCACGAACAAAACCGGCTGACGAGTCAAAGATGTGTGAACGAATAGCCACAGTAGCTATGTGGACTACTGTAATAGTAAATTACTTTAAGTGGCTTTGTTACGGTGGTAGTATACGGTAGATAGAACTAAAATTAATCTACCTTAAAATGTATTTATAATAAATTATGAAACTTATGTTTATAAATAAATAAGATCTTTATTAAAAATATGAACAAGTGCTGCGATTTAAATGTTAAAATATATATAAATATGTAACTTCTTTAAATTTAATTAAATATTTGCACACCACAATGTGGTAGAATAAGTTGTATTCTTAAATATCTTTGTAACAACTTCTTAACACACATATTCCGCAAATAAATAATTTTCATTTTCATTTTATTTACATTCTAACCCCCTTACTAATAAAACTTACGCGCCTGTTGATCTGGTGTGTAACTTCACTTTTGCTAACAAAAAATGAATTTACACATGAGTTCAATGGCTGAGTAAGTTTTTATTGGTAATGAATGAAATCTTTAGCAATATAACCTGAGTAAGTATAACCAAGACATGTTTTATTTATGAAAAAGTAAGTAAGTATATAATGAAACAAGAAGCATAGAAGACGCAGAAGAGGAAAAGAAGAGAAAGAGGCTTATGCAAAGTTACAACCAGGGCATTCACAATTAGCCGAAGGTACTTAGTCCACAATATCACAGTGAGATAGGTGCCAAGACTTTCGTCAACCAAGCTCTTGTATTATCCCGGCAACATCGTTTCCATTAGAAAAAATGTTTAAGTTGCCTGACGAGGGAGGGAAACCAAGAAGAACCATGTAGTCAATACCAACTACTTAAATGTATATCGTCTTTATGTGCAGTTTTTGTTCTATATGTGTACTAAATTTAATGAAAATCGTTGCAGCATTTTTTTCGTGAAAGTGTAACAAACAAACATACAAACTTTCGCATTTATATTAATAGGACAAGCTACTTCTTTTACTTAGTAGGTAGAATTTATGTGATAAGGAAATGACATCAATTACACTAAAATGTCAACCACGTGGATTTTATTATTTGAGATTTCTCAGTTATACCCATTTTATTTTTATCATATGGCCAAATCCAAAAGAAATTGTTACAATAAAACCAGTTGTGTGTAATATTTCAAATCTGTTAAATAATTGTTAAGTTTCTTTAATTGCAAATATACCTAACTAAATTCTCTTTTCATGCAACAAAAAATATGAAGTCTAAATGAATGAAACTGTGTGAATGAATGAATGATGAATGAATGACTAATGAATGAATGAATGAAAAAAATCTAAATGAATCCAAGTTCTTTTCTTCTACCAATAGAAACTTTATTAATCACTTATCATAAAAGTGTCATTTTCAGTAATATAACTGAGAGAAGACACAATTGAACAGTCCATTATTATATGCGTGGGCGCAAAAGCTAATATCAATATAACATAATACGTATTAACGATTATATTATCATAAGACAGTTATATATCACTACCAATATTGTAACAAATTGAAACCTAGTTAGTCGACCAAATATCCACATTCTCATTTTTTCAATCGTTATAGATGTCAAGTTTATATTTTTTCTTTCTATTGTTAAGGTTAAAGAGTTTATTTTTGCAGCATTCATGTATGCTTTGTTATCTATGCTGACACTATTTTATTTAGTTCATATTAGATATAAAAACATTTACTTCATTTTTAAATACAATTCCAAATGTTTTTTTTTTAAATTCTGAATAGATACATGGCACTTCTCAAGACATGTCAATTTTGAGACAAAAATATAACAATACAAACTGACGTTACATTGTCCAGAGTAAAATGAAAAAAGAAAATCTAAAAGCTAAAAAAATAACGATACTCATAAACTATCTATACTTATAATAAAAAGTAAAAGAGTGAATTATGTACATAGAAGTTATTTAAAGCCTGCCATCCCAACTATATCAATACTCTGCCGAAGTTTACCGAGTCAGCTATATATTTATATTAAATTTGTAATGTTTTTTTTAATTAAAGTTCTTTGATTTTTTTGGAATTGTTCTCTTTTAAATGTATGTTAACCTTTTGACAAAATGATAATCAAAATTGTTTTTTTTTTCAGGTAATCTTCGAAACAGTTGCAATGACTTTGGTGAGATGTTACCGATCGGCTGACATACAGTCAGAATTGCTACTTTTCATACCGTGTATCTATATATTAATACGTGATGCCAAAACTTTGGACCCCTTTTTACGAAAATTGCGCGAACGGAGGAGTATGAAATTTAACACACTTATAGTTTATGTATAGGAGAAGTGCAGAACGCTAAGATTTTTCAATAATAATGCTTATAAAGTACATTAAATCAATAAATGAAACATTACCATGCATTTGACACACACAAACAAATATATTGATGATAATGATAAAAGATCTCAGATGGCGCACAAAAAAAAGTTAAACAAAGTTGTTGGTCTTGAGCAATGAAGATGGCGTTCTTATCAACAAGATATTAAAATTTATTATGGTCGAATTTTGACCACTAGTTTAGATGAATTTTTAAAAAGTAAAAAAATCCTTAAAAATGGTAAAACGACGTGCAAAGACTACTCCAATATTGTTCAATATACCAAGCCTAGATTGCGTACAATAATGACGCATGAAATAACATAAAGTGCATAACACAAGTGTTAAATAATTAATAGTTGTAATCTAAATGTCAGTGTTAATTTGATTTTAACAGATAAATCTATCTATATTTATATAACACTAATAGATAACAATTTGTGCCGTTTTGATTTTTTATGAAATAAAACATTAAATAAGGCTTTCCGCTTGGTAAGAGACAGCTTATTGACACCATAGATGTTATAAGTGCGTCGCTGTCCCAAGGCCGAACTGCTAGAAAAAATGTTCAAATCCACCGGTTATCCTACCCTCTGGACACACGAGTGTTTGGCATTCATTACAACGGCAGGAGTAAATATATTTTTACTTATAAGCAAGCATTGTAAGTAATATTATCAATTCAGATTCAGATCAATGTCTCTGGACAAGTGACCCGAATTGATCTAACGTCAAAATAAAGCTTTGATTATTGGTGCTTTTTAAAAATAATAAGAGATACCTATTAATACAAATGCAAAGACTTAAACAAATTCATTAAAAAATAGAAAGAATGACAGATGAAAGATTGACAAACCAGATATACAATGCGAATGTGGATGGATGTAGATACCCGGGGAGACCAAGGCTGACAATTCACGATCAGATCAATCGGATATTATCCGAGGGTGGTGTCAAGAGTCTCCGAAACCGGCGGGTTTGTATGAAAAGGGTAATGAATGTGAAGGAAGCAAGACAGGTTTGTCAGGATCGTGAGGTCTGGCACTCGATACTCTCTGTCTAGCCCGTAAGGGACTTGGCGTGAAGATATGTATGTATGTATGTATCTATTTGTTTCCGTGTAAGAACAACAGACATACAGACTTTCGCATTCAAAATATGAGTATTGATAGTATGGATGTCATTTTTAAACTACTTTTAAAAAATGAGGTTATACGTTCCACTACAACATTTCATTTTTTATTTTTATTATATTGGAAGGTAAACAAGCAGACGGATTTCCTGATAGTAAGAAATTCACGCCGCCAAAATACACCAAAGGTAGTGATGGTGCATCGCCAACCTGAGGCCAAGGTGTTGGACCTCTAGCAAAAGTAATTTTACCGACTACCTTACCCTCCGAACCGGAACACGTCAACGGCAAGCACTCATGCTATGGCGACAGGAATTGGTAAGGCGGTGGTATCTCTGGATAAAGTCTGCCACCTAGTAAGAAACCAATAAATCTACAATTTGACTGAAATGTAGCTAAATATCTAACTCCAAACATAGCCAAATTTGTTTATAATACTCGACCCCCAAAGGGTTATAAAAGAGCATGGAAGTTCATCAGAAAATAGTAACTTAAATTCAAATAATATTATTTAATTTGCAATTTCCCGCCAAAAACTGTGTACGTGTTTTGTTTATGTATTATTATTACCAAAAATATGTACAATATATTACGGTATGACAAAACAGGCAAAATAGTGCGCTATGAATGAATTGGACTTTCCGGAGTTGTACATTCCGGTAAGTCCAAATAGTCACACCAATGTTATTCATTTTTTGACGGGAAATTGCAAATTAAATAATATTATTTGGATTTAAGTATGGATTTCTGCAAAGTAACGCCTTCTATCAAATTAGTAACTATTCAGAGCCGAAACCGCGGGAAAGCAGCATCTCAAATGAATAGTGTCCAATGTTCATAACAGTTGTCGTAAAAGATTGTCAATGTCCAATATCTAATTAGATCGCAGTGACATTTAAGTTATGTATTTAATCATCAGAACTGGTTTGGTCTGGAGCCGACGATATCCATCAAGTTCAGCCCAGTTTAGGTACGCCTTGACAATCCACTCCCACTAATAATAATTAGACAGATGGCGGTCGAAGAATGTCAAATGTCGCGTAAATGTCACGTTGTATAAAGGCAACATGGGCGCACTGATGCTTCCGGACTGCCCTTCACTTTTTTGTGATTTAAAATAATAAGCACCAATTAGCCCTGTCGGAAAAAAGGGAATAAGTTTGTGTGTGTGTGTGTGTGTGTGTATGTGTGTGTGTGTGTGTTTGTGTGTGTGTGTGTGTGTTTGCGTGTGTGCC